>JACJUM010002809.1:12130653-12548717 GCA_020976665.1 Heortia vitessoides
TCAGATGGTATATCAGATGGTATATCAGATGGTATATCAGATGGTATTTCATATGGTTTAACAGATTATATATCAGATGGTACATACGATAGTACATCAGATTGTATATCAGATGGTATATCAGATGGTATTTCACAGTGTTGGGCAAGTTTTAATTGCAAGAACAATTAAAGATTAACAATTAATGAATTGGTAAATGTAACCACAACAACTAACAATTAATCAATTGTAATTGTGAAAAAATATAATTAACAATTATTTAATAGTTAACTGTATTAGTAACAATTAACAATTAATTAATATTTAATTGTTCTGTTAAATATATAGTTCAATAAATATGTTTGCAACAAGTAAAAGACCGATCTAAATAATAATCAATACCTTTAATTGAACATGATTAGACAGACAATAAAAATTCAAAATTTCTTGTAATAGTTTAAATTACACTTCAGTACCACTCTCTTCACAAACATGCTGTCTGACAGTTTGTGACTCTTTGGCAGATTTGTCATTGTCGCAAAATAGCTCTTTGGAGCTCCCTTGCTCAAGTGTAAGAGTAAGAGAGTAAAGTATAATAACATGATAGTCGCCTCTTTTTTTGTATATTTGGAATTATTAATAAGAAATTTTCGTTAACTTATTTTCTAAAGTCTTATTTAAATTGTTAGGCTGTACTCTAAAAATATACTTGTCTCACTTATAGCTTAATTTTCCTAAATCTTTACTAATTTCATTTTGATACAGAAAGTCAATTGTTAGTTTTAATTGTTTTATAAAACAACAAAAACAGTTAATTGCAATTATTTTAATTGTGAGTTGCAATTATCACACGTTTATCAAATTAATTTAATTGCAAGGTGCAATTAAAAGTTCAATTGCGATTAATTCAATTGCAATAACTTTTTTTGTCAAATAACAAGGTAATTGACAAATTAATTGATTAAAGCTGGTATTTCAGATGGTATAACAGATTGTATATCAGATGGTATAACAGATTGTATATCAGATGGTATATACGATGGTACATCAGATGGTATATCAGATTATATATCTAAAAGTATATCAGATGGTACATCAGATGTTGTATCAAATGTTACATCATAAGTATAATCTGTTAATACTAATGATATACATTAGTATTATCAAATGGTATGTCAGATGTTGCTCACAGGCCTCCCCAAGAGGAAATTTCACCCTCTGATAAAATCGGCCATGACCTACGCGGATTTGAGCTACGCTGTTCCGTGTACCTGTAGTTTCCGGCGTTCATGGAGATTCATGTTGAAGAATTAAAAATAAATCATAAATGTTGAGTGTTACTTTGAATACAATAAAGTATATTATATTTTTACGGCCTTTCTTTTTTCGATTGCCAACTCTCTCTCTGCGATTGCCAACACGCTTGCCCAGCGCGACAATTATAGGCAAAAATCTCCTTTCTTGGAAATGCCTATGTCCAGCAGTGGTCTTTTAAACCCGTTTAATATAACCTTTCTTCAATTCCTTTCCTTTTCAAAATCTTCCTTTTTCAATGTGTGATACCAGCTATAACCTATGGTAGCGAATCGTAGTCTCTTACCATTGGCCTTCTAAGCCAACTCAAACTAGCTCAACGAGCTATGGATATGGCAATGCTCGGAGTTTCTTTGCTTGATCAAATTAGCAAAGAGGAGATTCGTAACAGAACCAGAGATATCGACATAGCCCGGGGGATTAGTAA
The DNA here is from genome assembly GCA_020976665.1 of Heortia vitessoides. Classification (NCBI taxonomy): domain Eukaryota; kingdom Metazoa; phylum Arthropoda; class Insecta; order Lepidoptera; family Crambidae; genus Heortia; species Heortia vitessoides. The sequence continues at coordinate 12,132,374 of JACJUM010002809.1, forward strand.
ATTGAAGTGGCAATGGGCAGGGCATTTGGTAAGCAAAACTGATGACCGATAGAGTTGTAATGTTCTGGAATGTAGAACACGTACCAACAAGCGGCTTAAACTGCAGACGTTTACCCACAAGATGGACAGACGATCTGACTAAAACCGCAAATTCTCGCTGGTCATAAGCCGCATACAACCGGTCCGATTGGAGATTACTTGAGCAAGCCTATGTCCAGCAGTGGAAGTCTTATGGCTGATGTGATAATGATGATGATTACCTTTAAACAGCTTCCGTTTTGTGTACAGTGCCAACTAACCCCGCAGACGTTGTTCTTCCATTAATAAAACTACTCTTTTAAAACGCGGTATCCGTTATCAAAAGCTTGGGCCAAGTTAATCAAAACGTCAAACAAAAAATGTAGAAAGCTAAATAAACCGCGTTTTAAAGCCGTTAAAAAAGTTGTTTTATTATAAGTCATGAACAAGCGTCACCGAGGTCTATAAAATCTCGTAATATAACAAGGATATAACTAGCGCAATGCTAACCTTGTCACTTAAAGACATTATGCCACATCACCCAGTAATTTTATTGCCTCTCTCACCCTTCAAACCGGAACACAGCAATGCGAACTTTGATTTTCCGCGGTAGAAATAAATAAGAGTGAGGTACCAATGCAGACAACCTTTTGTAGGAGGTCTACCTCATGTAAAACTGTTAGTATTTACAGTTTGATCCAACTTGAGAGATAGGATAGTTTATATCTCAAATTATAGTCGCATTTTTTATTTTATGATAATCATGCGTGGAATGGTAACTTTGGGACATATAATAAAATTTTTCGATAAATGGACTATTCAACACTGAAAGAACTTTTGAAATCGGACAAGCGGTTGCAGAGTTTAGTGCGTTCAAACAAACAAACTCATCAGCTTTATAATATTAGTATACATTTACGATAGGACAACGTGTGTCGGGTTAGCTAGTTAAACATATAGATTATCACGAGAAACATTCTAAAGATATAAACGATTGCATTATGTTCCATGACAGATGTGAATGTAAACCAGAGATCGTTCCATACGATCAATGAATCGATGAGTTTGGCGGGTAACCTCATTACGCGTCCATCAAGACGCATTTAGTATACAACAGACAGACACAAATAGCAATCATATGTATGTAGTTCATTTTACAATTACGCTCGGCGCTGGTACTGTCTACTTTGGGTTCATGATTTTCATATCACATCTCATATATTGACCTGACTCCAAGCTAAGTCTCTTAAAGCACCTGTGTTTCAGACATCAGACAACAGAGGAATCACAAATGTATTTCTTAAATACATTTTTTAACACCCAGACACAGAACAAACACAAATATCATCATATATTTACTTTATTTTATTTTCATAAAATATTAGTATACATCGAACTGCCTTATCACATTAGCCTTATTTTTCCTTTATGTTCATCCATACTAGGTTGCCTGGGAGAGATCGCCCTGAGCGTTAAGGTCGCCAATAGTATTATAGTTTTGTTTTTATTTATGTTATTTTCTGTGTACAATAAAGAGTATATTATTACTATTAATAATACTGGCAGTGGTACTGGCATAGAATAGCACTTCCTCTGTACTAGGAGTCGTAAGAGGCAACTGAGGTACCAGAACCGACAGATGGCGGTATATCCATCCGAAACAGTAGCTCAAATGCAATGTGCATGATGATGACACATGATGATGATGATTTGTGCATGAACAATGAAGCCAATTTGATAGCACGCCAAACACATTGCGGTGTGTTATCGTAGTGTTCAGGCGTGGCGTTAGGCCACATGCTCGGATTAATCCGGATAGACTGCAGGTTCGATTCGCGGATACGTCACATAAAGTACATTCCCATATCTGTCCTTAATAGTTTTACGCTTAATTGCACAATGTTTTATTATAATCAATTCTAGAAAAATCCCGCGGTTTCCCCAGCGTAGTACGAACCGGTTCCCTTGAGAATAATAAATAATACAAGTATCCTAAGTTACGTCTAATAACATCAGCTTTCCGCCAGTGAAGTTCCATTAAAATAGGTCTAGCCGTTTCAAAATTGTAATAATTGATTGTTTTTGTAAGTACCGCATTTACGTACATATTTTAGTAAAAAGCTGTTTTTGGAATTACACAGCCATTGGAAGTTAAATGCTGGACAAAGGGCTCCCCAAGAAATTGGGAATTTACCAGTAACTACTGCGCTGGGCAAGCGTGTTAGCAATTGCAAAGCGCTGCATTCGCAACGTTGATGCTGATGCCCATTCCCGCCCTGTGCATTTAAACTACACTGCTGGATCTAATGTCGGATGTATATACCGCCATCTGTCTGTTCTGGTATTTTAATCCCCTCGGTACATAGGTACGTACTATTCTACTTTGCCGGTACTAAAATCGAAAACGTATCATGTCGTGCCTATGCATCAGACATATAAAAAATTCCGCTTGTCCATCCGGCGAACAAGCACACCATGATGGTCACAGCTCGTGTCAACACAAAGATATCACTAGCGCATCGTTAACATTGCAACTCGGATTACATCACATTACATAGCAAACTTCACTGCCTCTCTCACCCTTGACATCGGAACGTCTGATTCCAGAAATCTTCGGGAACCGTGCATTTTTCCTGGATAAAGCCAATGAGTAGTGATTCGTAAAGCAACAGAGTCCTTTCATAATTAAGAAGATTATTAGGGAAAGCCTATTCAAAAGTCACTCTAAGACATGGTTTGCCTATTAATAAATAAAACAGCAATGTACGCTGTTGTGTGCCGGTTTGAACGGTGAAAAAACAGAAATAAAAATAATAGGAGATAAAATTACTGAGTGATTAAGGTTTCATAATAATAATATAAAAAAAAACACTCAACATATCATACATTGATTTGACACGGAGATAAGTCGCTTAGAACACTCGTGTTACGGACGTCAGACAACAGAGGAATCACAATTATTATACTTGAATAAATATTTGTAACACCCAGACACAGAACAAACAGAAATATCATCATATAAATATTTGTACTGGTGGGGATTGAACCCACGACCTTTGGGGCATAAGATAGGATCACTAATATCTGTGCCATCGTGCAGCATTTCAATTTCTTCAAGTCGCAAGACTGCCAACAGTATTACGAGCGTGATGCTTACTCTAACACGTCCAATAAATAAAAAAGTAAGTCAACGATTTGGGTACCGCTGTAATTGGGTACCAATAAAATTGAATTTAATTGAGTATGAGATACCCAAACAAAGACCTCTTTAATGGTACGCGGTACGAGTATATCCCAAGTATGTTAACCAGACTTAATGTGCGATTGTTATTAACAATGCTATAAGCATCAACACCTGATCAAACAAATACTTATTAGTAAACTTATAGTGTATAAAACCATTTTTTTCAGTGATTTTCATTTTTCTTAACTGAAATTTGACGGATTTTAAACGACAAACTTTTATTTTCACCCGCTTTTGCCATATTTTTACCAATGCTCCGCTCCTATTAGTCGTAGAGAGATGTTATATAGCCTAAGTTAGTCCTTATTATATCAGGTATCTGCTAGTTTAAGTTTTGCTCAAATCGGTTCAGTCGTTCCAGAGATTAGCCAGTACAAACAGACAGACAGACAATAAAAAAATTTTGTTATGTGTACCGTGTATAAATGCATATACATGTAGGAGAAAGCGGTTATTTTATTAATACAAACAGACACTCCAATTTTGTTTATATGTTTAGATGAAATATACATAATAGTCTGTTCACAGTTTTCTCCGCTTTCAGTTGTATTGTTCTGAACCTTGTTAAGCTAACTACCGTTGATTTTCTTTTGCTTCAAAATCATCGTGCAATTGACTGCCATTTGCTAGATTATGTACCTAGGACGCAACAATGCTGGCGATGGACTTATTCAAACGACTTTCCGGTTAGTTTATCTTTACTTATTACTAGACTTCGTCCGCGTAGAATAGTGACTTTGGGGAGTCACTATACTATTTCTATATATTATCTATATATATATATATATATATATATATATATAGCGTATAGCCTACTTTGATAAATGGACTATCCAACACTGAAATAATTATTAAAATCGGACCCGCAGTTGATAAAAATAGCGGAGGCAGAATTTTTGGAGGTAGCTATGCCAACGCTAGAACTCGTCCTCATTTGGCAAGTATTCTCTTTACACAGTATCTTTCTTACACTTGTAAACTTGTGTAGAGGTAGAGTTAATCTATGCCGTAATTCACTAAAACTTAAAACTGTTCTGACCATTTCTTTTCGGCCTATGTTTAGGCAGGTTTCCTGCACTCTAGTCAGACCAGCCTGAAAATGGTGCTTACTGTCAGGCGGACTATATGCTTGTTTGTCGACTTGGCATAATAAAAAATCATCTTAATGTACACGCCTTAAATAATAATTAATTATATATTTATATTATTATGTGGCTCAAAGCTGCGTTTTGCAATTGCCACACGCTTGACCAGCGCAGCAATCATGAGCAAAATTACCTCTTTATTGAGAACGCCTATATCTAACAGTGGTATTTCTATAGCTGATATGGTGATGATGAGTGATAGGTGAGAGTGAGTTACCAATGCAAACCTTTGTAAGCTTTACCTCTAGTAACTGTGATATGAACTCATGTATTAGAAGATAAACACATTAATTCACCAAATATATTTAAGGAATGCGCAGTGTAAAAGTACTATCAAAAGTCAGTAAATCTAACATCATCACCCATGTCTACTGTTGGATATAGATCTACCGAGATACGGACATTTCGTGCATATTTGCCGCGCTGGGCAGGCAAGCGCTGAGCGCAATTTCGCGACGCGGATGCTGCTGCTCATCTCCGCACTGAAGCGTATTTAAACGGCGCAGTTTCGAATGGATATACGACCATCTGTCGGTGTCAGTACCTTGGTCGTCTCCTATGACTCCTGGTACTGAAGGAGGTACCTCACGGCTCCTAATCATAACCATACTACCCAACAAACAGTAGCGTAATTTAAACTACATGTTTTGGTTATAGCGTTCACTCATCTCCTTGCGGCGCTGCATTATGAATATTAAATAAATAAGGACAAAATAAAAAAAAAAACACAACACTAAAACATTGTACTGCCGGACACGATATCGCAGTTGGTAGTGATCCTATCTTATTGGCCAAGGGTCGGGTTTGAATCCGTGGGGATTCAGGACAAATATTTATATGCTGAATATTTATATTTGTTCTGTGTCTGGGTTGTACAGTTATTCATGTGTTTGTTCCTCTATTGCCTAATATATGTAACAGTGCTTTAAGCTACTTATCTAGGTTTCAGATCAAGGTATGAGAAGTCATGTAAATATATGATTATTATCTTATTATAATTAAATAAATAATAATAAATAATAAATACAATATTTGAAGAAATACAAAATATTATTAAAAAAAACCCAAACACAATATCATCATTTTCATAACATATCAACCGTAGGACAGCCTGAATTACAGGACATAGGTCTCCCCAAGTAATCTCCAATAGGACCGGTTGTATGCGGCCTGTGTCCAGCGCAATCCTGCGGTTTTGATCTAATCGTCTGTCCACCTAGTGGGTGTTTCCAGAACGGATCCATCACCCATCGTTTTGAGAAGTTCCACTTGCTAATTCGCTAAGCTTTAAAATATTAGTCCTGTTACGGACCTCCTCATTCCAAATTCGATCACGCAAACAAACTCCTAGTATTGCCCTGTCCATAGCTCGTTGGGCCTCCTTGGGATACCTAATAAGGCATATAGTAAGAGACCACGTTTCGCTGACTATCAAAATAGGCTGTTCAAAGTATAAATTTTACGCGGATAAAAAGTAGCTTTAAAATAAACTTAGCACTCAATTAACTCTATATGGTAGAATATGATGTGTTAGAGTGCAATGACTTCTGTCATTTCTGACGTCATAAAATAGGCATAATGTTAGTCATACAAACGTTTCAAACTGTGACAACTCAATATAACAGCTTATAGCGCATTGACGAAATTTTCAGGATATTAATGTTAAAATTTTTGTTTTAACTTTTTATTGGGGGATTTTTTCGTTCAATAGTTACACTAGTTCTATGAATATAGCTTGATTAAAATGTCAGCTGTCAAATTAACATGTTCTGTAAGTTACTTGGGTTTTTGTCTTAATTATAATGTTGAAACTGTATTAATATAGATTTATGGTGCCAAATACTAATGTGAATAACATTTACATCTGTCATTCTAATCAAGCTATATTTAAAGGAGTGTAATGATTAATTACTTGAATGTATTAGCCTAAATTAATACAAAAATTTAACAATGTTTCTGTTTGTTACGTTTTACCTAAAACAGTGAAATGATTTTGATAAAATCTTAGAATCTTGAACTTGACCAAGGCCATTTTTGTTTCAGTTACTATGGGACACTAAAAAAGCAAAAGCAATGGAGTGGTGGGTAGAAATTTAGTTTAAATATAATACCAATAAAATAATATATAAGTCAGGAGCAAAAAATGGTGATATAAAAGTAAATAAACCATGTTTTTAAGATATTAAAAAAGTAAAAAAGTGCAAAGTTAACAAAATAACATTAACAGATGAATTGATGAGAAAAATGTTTATGTAAAGCTAGAAAACAATGTGCTCATGTATCCAAACATATCAGTTACAATAACACTGACCTGACTGAACTGCAAATATCAATAAATTGTAAAATGCATTGGTCATAAGTTTATCAAATATAAACTGTTTGTTTGAGCAGGAAACTGATTCCATTAACATTTAAATATCTTTGTTATTGTTTTTATGTTTTTATAAACATACTATAAGATATTTATGTTATTTCCTAATTAGGATGGAAACACCTTAAGAAAATAACATCATATTGATCCTTACTAATAAATATTGCAAATGTTTGTAAGTATGAATGTTTCAATGTATATTCGTCACTTTTGTAATCAGGAATGATTGAACAGATCTGCATGAGATTTGGCACAGAGATCATTGCGAGTTTGAAGTAACATATAGGTAACTTTAACTTAAACTATCCCGAAAACATGTTCCCATGGGAAAGATCTGACTTTTTGATTTTCAACAACTTTTTTTAAACTATCCCAGTCAATACGGAGTAATTGTAGCCAGTAAAAGAATATTGTTCTAAGCCATACAAGAATCCAAGTAAAGCTGCAGATAAAAACTAGCAGTTTATATTTATTATACAACACAATAAAGTATCCTCAGTGTATGACTGTAGAACATGTTTGAGGTTGAATGCATTTGCTTAATTTATTTTATTTAGACATACATATGCAGTCAAATTTATTTATTTCTCTAATGATGACTATTATCCTTCATTGTATAATTGTATTAGAATAGACAATGTATTAAAATACCTACTAGTTCATAATGCACCTTTTATATCATCTATATCTTCTTAACCTTTGATAACCTTTGTTTGCAGAAAGAGAAGTAATACTGCTACATAATATATCTTTTTTTTTATGTTAGCTTTCCTGTCAATTAGCCTGTATAGAATTAAAATATTGCATCATCCCTAGGGTTCAAGCTTTGATTCTTAATGAACATTTGCCATTCAGCCATTTAGGAAAACAATAAATTCTAGACCAATAGAAAGTATGACAATTTATTTAAGTAAATAATACTCTTTGTATACAAACTCAAAAATAATTTCAACTGTCAATATGGATAAACAAAGCTGTGAGATTTGAATTCAAATGGATATTGTCTACTTACACCTCATGTCACTTATTGTTGAAAGTAACTATAGCTTAGTGACCTTGATTTAGTCACAGTTTAAACTTTACACAATACAGTACAATCAAATGGTGTGGATACAAAAAAGATTACCTGGTATATGTAAACTTTCAAATTAAATTCTTATTTATTACAGCAAATATAAAAAATATTTGCTAAAGAATATACTAATTACTAAATACAATAAAAATTAAAAGCTTGAATGACTTGTTTCTTAAAAGTTCTGTTTTCCAGTAGTACTTACTTTACCTTGAGATTCCACAATAAAATACTTTGGCATGAAAATCGCAAAATGTTTGTTGACAATTGAATTTACCAAGCAAACTGTTCCAACTCAATTTTTATATTAATTATAACATAATAAAGCCAAAGTGTTACCTCATACAACAACCTTATAACTCATTTGCACCGCCAACATAGCTTGTCCATAAAGCTGCCAATAATGTTTGGCAATATATGTTTTAAGAAAAAAAAATTATTGCTAATTTATCATAATTTCAACCAATCAGGATGTTTTTGTTGTAAGAATTATAGAATTTATTGTGTTTGCTCATTGTTTCTTATTTAAGTCTGTTTTTTTAAAGAAAACCTTCTTTGTGTGTACTTTTATTAGAGGATAATTTCAGTTATTATTTCTGTTTTGTACATCCTAAAAATGTAGAAAGATGCATTTTCATTGAAGTGAGACAAGTTGTATGTTTCTCCAGTAAATATAATATTTAAATATTCATTTTAAATATCATATAAAATAATGAATCTATTAATGGCTTTGAAACTAATTTTAATTTATAAATCCTCTAATAATTTAGTATAACTATTTATTATATATATATTAATAAAAAATATTGTAATGAATATGTGACAGCACAGTTTTTTTTCAGTGCCTATGACTAATATTTGGAAAATTTTCCTACTACTTCAAAACAAGTTTTTGGTTGACTCAATCTTTTTTATATTAATGATGAACAGGCCTGCTGCTTACCTGACAGTTACTGGTTACAATAACCTGTAGATACATTGAAATCAGACATATCACTTTTGTACATAGAACCCATTTAGTCCTTATACAGTATGGGACATAGTCAATCCTTGAAAATTTTATTTTACGAATTTATTACGACTTCTATTCCTAAACGCCTCATTGTATCTTTTTAAAAATGATTTATTTTACACAAACAATACATATATTCTTTATATACAAGAAAACCACTAAAATACTTACACTACTAATGTCAAATCCATCAGGGTTGAGTGATGGCATCAAATGGATATCAGTGTTGTTTACTAGTTTGGTAACACGCTCATCCTTGCCATAGTTGCTAAGCAGATACTGAGCCAAATAAATCAGTAATTCTCGGCCCACTGCTTCGTCTCCGTGCATATTGGCCACATACTTGAACGCTGGCCGGTCGGCATGCTCGTGCCCGACGTGATCTGTGATCTGCAGCACCAACAAATCACGGCCTTCGACTGACTTCCCAATAGAATAAGGTTTCGCCAATTCCGGGTACGATTTTGTGTATTTTTCGAATAACTTCACCAATTCATTGTAACTTGTGTAATGCGCCCACGGTGTGAACACATCTCCATACTCTTTATCTGCTGTACGCGGTGCACAATAGTCAAAGAAAATTATAATAGAAAACAACGTGAAAACCCACTTCTGAAACGGACCCATCATTCGCGGAAATTGGCGGCACTCTATTAATATAACGGGAACTCCCTCTTTATATAAGGTAAACACTTGTTATCACTGTAAACATTTTATAGTACTGCAGCTAATTATTAATTAAAATGTTACTGATAAAAAGATAAAAAAACAAGACCCCGTCGCTGCAATCTGACTGAACTGATGACAGCTGACAGTTGACAGCCAACAATGCAATTGCCGTTTTAGGGAAGTTGGTAAGACTACAATGCAATTGATACCTAAATGTGATCTTAATATTCAATTTATATTTATATCGAAATAATTCATTTATGAAATAGTGTTTTATGCATTACCAAATAGTTGTCCTGAAAGTAAGGCGCGTTTCATTACTCTGAACAAAGATGTTTTAAAAATCTGTATGAATTGAAAGCTATGCACTAAATAAGCGAAGATCTGCATATTTTGTGGTGGAAAGATGTGATTATAAGTATAGGTACCAAATGGGACATACATGCATATGTATTGTTCTGAGAAGTATTCTGTTTGTCGTTATAATAAGTCAACAGTATAGCCTAAATCTTTTTGCGCAGAAGTACTGTACTGTACAAGTGTGATGATTTATAAGGAAACCAGTGTGATGAAGTACTTTCTATACTGTTCTAGCAATATTTTGGAGTCTGTATGCAAATTATATTACGGATAATGTCGTATATATGACGTTTATCAATGTAAGGACATATATAAGCTATGTGCGCGACTGTGGCGCAGCGTAGCGTTTACAACACTTGCAGAAGCTGTCAAAGAATAAAAATGTAAACATTGTTAGTTTTCTTTGCAAATATAAATAGAACCAAAGATTAAAATAGAATTGTGGACATTATTTAAGTACGATTTATTCAATAGCTTTACTGTAAAATTAATATTCTTGAAACTGTGGTTCTATAAACACCAAATAATACACGCAATGCTGAAAACGTTAAGCCAGTTTTCATTTTCATAAAAAAGTGAAGCCGGTTTTTTATAGAAACTTTGTGTTTTTTACTTTCTACTCTCGTTACCAAGAACTCGAAGTTATCAAATGTCATCATCATGAAAGAGTTTTTAATCTTCTTTTATTGATAATATACCAACAAGTTTTTGACCATGTGTTGATGTTGATTGATCCTTACATGTTTTTTGGTCCGTGCTACAGCTTTTGTCTTTATTCTTTGAAGTATGTATGTATTCTTTATTCTATGACTCCCGAAATAGATGCAATATCTACTTGGATTTCAACATCTCAGTGATCATAGATGTATCGATTGCATGTAAATGTGGTTTCTTTTAATATCAACTCTGAAAACATATGGGCTTGGCATCCTTTATCAGTCACAAGCTGCTGGGGTTAAATAAATTCATTAACTTATTCAATCATCTGGGGTGTTGCAGTATTTTTTGAGATATGTGTGGTTCTTAAGGCAATGAAACGAGTATACCTTGCTATGACCTGGGATAAAAAGAAAGTTAAACACTTTCTTTTTCCGATATATAGTAGGGAATATCGTAGGAACGCAGCATGGACTCAATTGTTCCTCTGATTTTTTTCTCTAATATAATGTCTACTACAAATTTTGTCGTGAGGTTTTGGAGACCATTGTGTACCATTAACACTAAAATGATAAAATAAAACATGTTAACGGTCACGTAAAATATTATAAACACAAATTGTTCCAGTAATATTGTAATTTAAAGTTATGTCATGAGCCGTGAATGACACTTGGTTTTTTCTTTTCAAAGCAGCAATCCATTTTTTCGTTGTTCTATTTTGGAGGACGCTCTTGGAATAATATAAAATTTACATTTGCTTTTGAGGCCGTTATTTTTGCAGTTAACAACGCAACAACAATTATCGCCCATTTCTTTGCTTTGATTTTGTACTGCAATCAACACTTGACAGCTGATCATCCGCATTTGTTTCCAATTTCTGCCGAGTTGTGCGCCGCGGTCGTTATCTGTCCGCCACAACTCGCTTTGCACATGGCCAATACGATGTTATCCAGTTTCCAGAAAGTGACCACATACTTTCGGTCAGTATATCTGATAGTTGTTATAGCAATATAAACAACTAATCATATTAAGTGTCACCATGTATGTACTTAGTAATGGTATAGGTTATGCATATTAACCTTTTTTTCAATTAATATGTCAAAAAAATAAATAAAATAGTTTATTATGTAAAACATAAAGAATACTATAGGTACAGCTTGTTAGATCTTTTATATATCTCTATTCTTCCAAATCATTAATATTGTAGGATGTGAGACTATTTTGTATTCCTCCTTGTTTGCGACATGATAACGCGTGAGAAGCAGGGTTAAGGTCTCGACGGGGTGGGAGAAAATACGTGCTAAGTCAAAATATTTTTTCGAGTTTATGTTAATGTTTCTCTTGTTTGGCTTCTCTCAAACAAGTAAATCGTTGAGCAACTAGCAGCGCCCCGCGGTTTCACCCTCGTTATGTTGTTGAACTTTTACTTTAATTTTACACCCTTTACACGTTTTTATTTTATTTCAATAACTTTAAAAACAGCAAGTCATACAAATTTTGCATCTTTGAACAATTTAGGGAGTGAATTTTTCAAAAATTCTTTCTTAGTGCTCCTCAACGTTATAGAACGAACCCCTGTGAAAAAAGTTTCTAATCCTTCTAGTTTAGCCCTGCGTTCATATGTCAGTCAGTTTCTCTTTTCAAATATATATATAGATATGTCGCTATATCCGATGTCAAGTGGTATTTTTACTTAATAGTTAATATACGGATTTCGGATGGAACCTTGCCATTTAGGCGTAATAAACGATGTCATTATACCTAGTGTTGACTATGTATGTAAATTCTACCGTCTGACATTTCCAGTCTGTTTATTTTAATAGTTACAATAAACACATTTTTTTGCGCTTACATTGCAAACGCTGGCTAAACCCGATGAGATAGGTCAAATAATGTACTACAGCATTGTATACTTTAAACAGGCTCACCAAAAAATCCGCGAAAGCATCTTAGGGATAACACACAATAACCTTTTTTTATTCTCATTATTCAATTAAACACAAAGTTGCAGTGTGTACAACAAATTTAAATAAAAAAAAAGAAACACCGTTATGTGCAATCCGTAAAATAAGTACACCGTAATAAAATTTGCATTTCCATATTGCGCATTTAAAGAAAATACAAGGTATGTTTCACGCAATATTTGATTGGAAATAATAAAAATTTGATATAAAAGTAAAATGGCATTTATTTCAACTCATAATAATCATCACAATATATTTGTGCATTTCAAACTTTACAATCGACAGCAGCTTAATACTAATAACATAACTTACAATTAACAGTAAAACAAGGCAGGCTACCATTAACAACATGATTCAATAAATACATTATAACTTATGATAATGAACACATAAGAAATAAAAGAATGCAAATCCAGACATTTAAAATTACACGTGTTATACCAATCTTAAGTAAACTTTGAGATAAAAGAAGTTTGTGTTCGAATTGTGAGATCAGTATTTTTAAAATACTGGCGTGGTATCCCCTATCGCATTTAATGTTAACATAGACATGCAATTTTAAATGTACATTCATACACCACGCCTGTTTCCCATCATGGTAGGCAGAGACTATGGATCGCTACTTGTTACGATCTTGGCATACCTCTCTCGCTTTAAATGTTTGTTTGTCAATTTTAAATGTTTGGTAGCAATTTGAATAATTAAGACAATTTAAAGCTTTCTTGTGCCTAAATAACTGAATTCATTAAAAAAAATAATTTCTTGTATGGTCATTAACATTATACTGCTAATTACTAGATAATACATTCACCAATCTTAAAAATTAGAAAATACTAAATTATACAGTGTCTTTAGAAATAAAAAAGCATGTGATAGAATACTCTTTAGTACAAATTTTATAATAAAATACTGTTTTTAAAATACAAACTAAACTATTTTCTGCATATAAAATTTTACAGTGCAGTCAAGCTATACTTTGTTCAAATACTTATTTACCATTCAAAATATCTAACTATTCCCTCAAAACATATTAGTTATCCAACGTTTACATTTCGATTCGATTTAAATCAATTATCGATACGACGTGATCAATACATATAAACTTCAATTCAAAGTCAAATAAATCAAGCTCTAAAGCCGTTAAAATCTTTTTTTATTATTTTTATCTTTTCATTATGAAATACTGATTATTCAGTAAACTAAATGTAAAAAAATACTTCAATAAAAAATATAGGTACACATTTTTATCATTAGGATAAAAATAATCAAGGTTTATTCTACAGATCACATAAACATAGGTAAATGCATCCAAAGATATAGGATAGGTAAAGGACTCTTAAAATAAGGCACGTAAAATCACTACATGCAAGGCTTAGGACTTTTAAAACTTTATAGCTAAAGTCGACAATGCTATGGCAAATATTAAACTATATTCTATACAGGTAAATTGCGAGGTAGAATAGATTGTCTGTTTCAGTTTCTTTATTGTTACTTACTTGTTAATTAAAGATATTAATGTCAAACAGTTGATATATTGCATGCGAAGCAGTGGCGTAACTCTAGGGTGGCAAGTCGGCAAAATGCCACGGGCCCCTGGTCAGAGGAAATCTCAATTCCCAACATTTATTATTACACATACACATTACTTAAGTAAAAAAAAGTTTTGTCTTTAATTTATTTGTTACCTTCTTAGTTGCATACATAACAAAAAAATATACCTAGGTATTAAACTTTCAATGCATTAGTAAAATAAAAAGTTAACCCAGTTTTAGAAAGAATGGTCAAAATCCAATAAATAATAAATAAATAAAGAGAAGATTTTTATGTGAATTTATTTAACCATTATTAATAATGGTTAAATAAATTCACATAAAAACACATCTTCTCTTATTGCCATTAAAAATTCACAGCTAAAATTTAGCGCAATTTTGAAATGAGTTTGGTGTATTTTTTTCTTTCTCAAACGGCAACACTGCTTAAAATTTATGTTGGTAATACTTGTTGATGCTTGGGGAATCCCCGATTCATTCGAAAATCAAGAAATTATAATTATAAAGTTTGTATGTACCTACTTGACGTAGTGATTTATTAGTTAACTCTTACAAATAAAAGTGTATAAATAAATATTATAAAATAAAAAATACTATTGTTGTTGGTTCAGCTTCTTTATATATTGGGGAAGTGGGATTCATCCATTCGATGAATTTGCCACGGGCCTCGAACGGTATAGTTACGCCACTGATGCGAAGAGTTAAATTCAAAAATAGAATCATCTTTTTCATTCTGACAATTCCAAGCTGAGATCAAAGAGGATCTTAGGGATGAGACTTTGAAAGTTTTATGTAATATTAAAAGTGAACTTTTATACTATATTTCTGCTATTATTTATGTTATATACATTACTGCGCCATCACAGATAGATGTTCCAAGGAACACACCCAGAGTGCATGATATCTGTATCACCACTTGATTTTCTTGCAAGATCGCGTTTCGAATCAGCTTTTTTACGATTTAGGTGTTTATGTTGAGCATATTTTAATCAACAATATTTGAAGTCAAAATAGAAGCTTTAATTTTACGAACCAATCAATTTACCTTTACGTTATAATTCATTAGCATACTTTTCCTTCCCATAATAAACCAAGACTTAGTGTACGGACGGTAGAGACAGCAAAACTTAATTATAGGTAATACGATCAAATACAAAATCTTAAATGTTGACAAAACTTAACTTTTTTAATGCACCTTCATCATAAACCTATAATAAAAGTTTAAAAAAATAGTATTAATAGTATTTTAAGGAATTATAGATTTATCAGTGTCTATGCTAGATTTTTAATCTATGTATTTAAACTAGATGGTGCCCGCGACCTTTCGTAAAATGTCGGGTTTTATTTGAACATAACAAAATATACTATATTTTCTTGTATTATGTAAACGCAAGATATGCTTAACATAACCCTAATTGTGCGGACTCACGAGTAATTTTACTAATAATTAAATAAAGTAATCTCTCAGTAACAGCTTAAAAAAAACAAAATATCCTCGTAGTAACAGCTGCAGTTCAGAAACCAGAGATATATTAAAAGTACTAAGTAAGACAAGCCAACACTTTACATTTCCGAATGGTTCATTATATATTACCACAGATCACCATAAGCAGAAATAATAAAAATATATATATTTCTGCTATAATAGTCTGAACCTTAGATTCAGATGTAGAAACATACATTTCTTTCATTCATAAAATACCAGAAAGGACTTAAGTGAAATTTGGGGCAGAGATTTTACAGGATAACGATGGTCTCCTACAGGAACCAAGTCGCGGGTAACAGCTAGTGTTACATAAATGAAGGCACCATTCAATATAGATATCCATTATACAGCTAAGACACCTTGAAGGCACATCGATGTATGTATAAATCTATAAAGTATACCGAACCGTCACATTTATATAGATTTAGTTACTATTGACAACTCTTTATCATTATATCAGGCGATGGACGTCCACTGTTAGACGAATACCTTCCCAAGATTGGGATATATGCCCATAATTGCAGGCAGGCGTGGTGACAATCCCAAACAGGTTATCATTAAACAAAAACTTACATAGCACATACTTAATTTTCAACCTTAATTCAAGGATTAATATTTAAAGAGTTTCCACACCAGAACTGTCAAATGACGCTTTAACCAAATGTATATACGTAGATAAGTATAAATGTATTTATATTTTATATACTATTATTGTATTTAGAGCTTTCATAATTAAATAATAGGTCATACTTACTCGGGTATACCTCCTACTTTATTCAGTCAAATTCTATTTCACGCAATTTTCCAAAGTTAAAATAAATGATACGTCAAAAGGTAGAGTCAAGAATTCCTTGATTAATCCAAACTTAAATACTGGCAATTCTTATACTATTAGGAATACTCAACTGACATTATTCGAAAAATTGATGCGTTCTGCCTAAAACCCGACAAAGATAGAAACATCATTATACTTACAACCTTTACAACAAATCAAGAGCAACAAACAAATGGAAAGTGCTGCTAAAATTAACCTTAAACAGATAATATAAAATAAGGCAAGTTTTCATATGCTTACCCTCAAACGGTTCCTAGTACCCACAAGTTAGTACAATTCGAAAAGATAATACAATATTATCACCAATCAGAGCGTCGTTACTAACCCGGACTTTAATAATTGTTGTAATTATTAGTGCTGTGATTGGTCGTACGCTTATTGTTACGTACGCGCGTGAAAAGAAACGCGCCAATAGCATCGTGTCATTTAAAAAGAACTATCGGGAAGAAAAAAAATCGTTTTTTAAAATCAACGTCGCATTATTATAAAGTATTCTTATGTTCTATTAATTATAATCCCAAAATACATCAAGAGTTTTATGTTACACTGTGATGTAAGCTGCTTGACGGCTATAGGCATAAGTTTCCGAAGGACTCCAGTGAAAAATAAACATTACAAGTAGGCGTTAGGGTTCCTTGTTGTTCGCAATTGATTGAAGGGCACGACGACCTGGTTTTTAAGGGGACGATTAGCTTAAATGTTATTATATACAAATTAGTGGCTCTGTTCAGCGAACCAGTCGGTGAGGAAGATGTTCGCAAGGACACCTCCGATCATGAGGGAGAAATACAACACCACCGCCGCCCACCATAATCTCTTCTCCCACGTTCTCTTCTCCAGGTTGCGGAGAACACCTATGCCTACTAGAAGACCTGCAAATAAGATTATTATTAATTTTCAAAATAAAATAACTGGTTAAAATAATATCAACAAATCACACAGTGGCGAAACGCTAACTGTATTTTGGGGTAGGAACATTCTTTCCAAGCGACATTTGAAAATAACGAGCCTATCTTGTGTGCCATAGGTTGTGGGTTCGATTCCTACTTAGGACAAATATTTTAATGATGAATATATATATTTGTTTTGTGTAGTTGCTATATCATTAGTTTCATTACCCAGCCTGACAATACTAGAGTGCGTCGAAGGTTCTAAAAAAATCTAGGAGTCATATAACCCCTGACCCTTCTCCCTCCGAATCAATTCCCTCTATTTATTCCGAATACGCATTTAAACCTAGACAACAGATTCTTTGACGTGTGCGGGATTCCCAGATCAGCCACACAGAGCTGTGCTATTTTATCGGACGAACTTAAAGCTGGATTAATTCCAGTGACTCCGGAGGCAGGGATGCCCTGCTCTAAACCTCTCTGGGTCGTCTGCTATCAGATATTGATGAGTGTAGGTAAACCTTCTCCCGAAAACGTCACCCAAAGAGGGTATTACGAACTTATTACACCAAATAGCTTCACTTAAGAGCAAACCGGTTGAATCAAACCTATGTCCTACTTAAAGAAGAGTTGGACTTACCAGCGACGGCGCCAGCTAGATGGGCTACATAGCCGATATTCTGTTGCATGTGCCGCCAGTATCTGTCATAGACCGCGGTGCCGACGTCCACTGCAGCCAGCACCAAGAACACGAGCAGCTGTATGATCGCGAACTCCATCTCTGCCCAATTCTGAAGAAACAAATTAAAATTCAGCCTAGGCAGCCAAGTAGAAATAATAGCTCGCTCTGAACCAGGTGTCGTAAGACGTAGGGCTGTGGAATTGGAACCGACTGATGGCGGTGTAAGTTGTAACCATCAGAAACAGCGTAGCATCGATAACAGAGTCAACGGTGCGCGTTTGCCGGTATAAAGGTATAGTGATTGATCCTATTGAAAATCTACTGGGTAGGTTTATGTCCATTTATGGACATCCTATGGTTGATACAATGATGATGATATAACAAGATGTTAATATAATTCAGGGTCATCTATCTGGAGAAAGCTGATTAGTACACTTATTACAGTCCAGATGTGGGGCTTGTCTTAAGGTACGTACGTACTTAACTTTAACGAATACTAGCTTTCCGTTGTAAGGATCAGGAGTCGTAAGAGGGGCCACTAAGGTGCTAGAACCGACAGATGGCGGTATATCCATCTGAATAAGTGGAAGTCAGATGCACAGGGCGGTGATGTGCAGTAGCATTCTCATCGCGAAAGCTGCGCTCTGCTATTGCCAATACCTTGCCCATCACTGCAATTATAGGCAATGTTCCCCCTTTATTAAGGAAGCCTTTGTCCAACAGTGGACTTTCAAAGGCTAATATGATGATAATAATCCTTGAATGTGTTTTGCGGTTACTTGTGTGGATATTAAATGTGGTAACACAGATCTGTTCAGCCATTCCGGCCAGAAAAAGTACCAAAATTCATTTATACATCTACACATGCACACATCCATCCATCCGAAATTCACGTATATAATGTTAGTTACAATACATAAATTACAAATGAAATAAGCCTTACCATAATAATAGTAGCTATATGCGCTGCGATCAACGCATACACGCCGCCTGAGGCACCAGCTAGGTAGACCTTAGGGTCAGACAGGCTGGTGGCCAGAGACCCTGCAGCAACACCGGCCAGATACACCAGGGTGACGCGCCACCACCGGTGCACCATCTCGAGCGGGACTCCGAGGAACAGCTGCACCAGGAGATTGACTAGAAGGTGGACCACACTGGAAAAGAAACGATGGGATATTTATTAATTTCCACGTGACTACCTGATAGTGGCATAGAGTCTATATTGGCTTACCGAAAGTTCTTTACCCGAAATTATACTTCCTAATGATTTGTAATCCGAATGATCACTATTCCTAAAATGTTTCATCCTAAGTTATCATTCACACTTTTTGTGGAGCTACCGGCGATGTTCATAACACTCATGTTTCCGAAAATTGTAATTAATAATATCATTCATGTAAATATACTGAAACTCCTACTGTTTTTACCATAACGCTTTTATCCTTATACATAATTATCATCATGAACCAGATGCTTAGAAGGAAAAAAAAAATTGTTCTTGTGATTACAAAACAACTTATCACATTTAAACAGCAGGATAGCGCTGGACACAGGCCGCATACAACCGGTCCTATTGGGGATTACTTAGGGAGGCCTATGTCCAGCAGTGGACGTCTTATGGTTGATATGATGATGATCATGATTGATGTTACATACTTATTAGTATAACTATACCTACCTAAGATAATTATGTCTAAAAAACCAACTGTTTAGAATGATTAAAGGTTGTATCGTTGACTTTTTAGACGTGCTTTAGATTTGACAAGCCATTGAGCAGCAGCATCCCCGTCGCGTTAGCTGCGCTCAGCGATTGCCAAGACGCTTGTTCCGCGCGGCAATTATGAACAATAAATCTCCTTTCTTGGACAGGATTATGTCCAGCAGTAGACTTCCAATGACGAATAAGAAAACAGCAATTCGAACGCTGCTGTTTGGCGGTAGAAATAGGTGCGGTACCGATGCAGACGACCTTTATATGGTCTACCTGTGTGTCCCACGCGTCTTAATATGACCTTCAGAAACAAGTGAAAAGAAAAGAACTCACCCCACGTGGACCAGCATATAGGTAAAGAACCGCCATGCCTCCTGCCTTTTGTGTGGATTGTAGATGAAGATCTTCGCAATGGGGCCGTTGGCGTCGGTGTGACCTTGCGCGGCGTCATAGCAAAACAGCACGATCTCCACCAAAGATATGAGGATCATGCAGACGGCTGGAGGCCAACAGCTGTATTCCTCCTCGTACGTTCCGTCTGTGTACGTGAAGTAACTTCTGCTACGGTTTTGGACTGTATACGCAACACAAGAGGACGGGATGTTGGGATTGGGTGAATGTGGTTAATTGGGACGGGGAGAATAGGGTTAATCGGAACGAAGTGGTGTTTATTTGTATTTAAAGTTGAGCAATTATGCCGTGTTATTATACGTTATAATAGTGCAGGTTTAGTGAAACATTTGTAAATATTAGTAAAGAACGATTAAATATTAACTCATGCATGTGCAATCCGATTAATTGAGAAACAAAATCGATATCATATTCAATTTTCAGTATCGTATCGTACCGTATATATAGCGGACAAGTGACAGTTGTCAACAATAACGTTAGATGTGTCCACGCAGCGACCGAGTGCGCCGGCGCATTAGCCAATTACGGAGTGGTTTCGAAAGGGAAAATTGTCGTTAATTGGACAATGGCAACCGGTTAGAGACGGATTGCAAAATTTCCAACAAATATTCCATTATCATTGAATTCAAACACATAATAAAGTACATATTGAGCATATAATCGTTTGTATTTAATGGTGTAGAACAGAGGATTAGGATAAACACAAATAACAATAGGAAAGGAGAAAAAAAAGAAAAAGAGCATCGTTAGTAATCTGCATGCATCGTACACGTTATGTATATAAATGATTCCAATTATGTTACAATTAGAAAAGCCAGTGATGTATGATATACAATTTTTTATGATCTACAAACGTTTGTTACCGCAACAACACACAATTAAACATATTGACCCACAACCTTGAACTATCAGCCTCGCACTAACAATGCATGCAATGCCCGCAATGTACGTGAGGTACAGCATAAATCACAATCACATAGCAGGTACAAAACATATTACATTATAATGATAGCAGCGATAGTGGCTAATGACATGTAGGGAAACACAGACAGAATATTTATGTTAATACGAAACTTTTGAATCTGTTGACTGAACACAATTTAAGGAAAATAATATACAATTTCAACCCTAACAAGCTTGACTTTGAAATATAATAGCCAATTTAGACGTTATAAATAATAGAATAACATCCAAGGAGTCCAAACGCAGCCATGATACCAATTACCTCAACTAATTAAGAGCACATACCAAAACATTTGATGACACATCTCAAACAGTCCACCGCGTGATTGCACCATTTCAATTTCACGCGAGCCGACCAGCATTTGCGTTGAAACTTCTTGTACCACATCAGAAACTTTTTAAACTACATTTTACAACTTCTACATCTTCACAAGGGACCGCACAGGTGTGTGTTGCGGTCGGTTGTGCTCAACTGAAGGCAAAGGCCCAAGGTGACGTTCACATTAGCCGGCCGACTAAGCTGGGCTTTTAAATCCCTTTGACACATCGCGTCTCTTGGCTGCTGTCTGACGTCAGTCGATTAGGATGCACTGAGGTGTGAAGTTAATCGACAGGCTAATTCTCTAATTGTTGACTTTATTATTTAACGTTTGATTAATGTAATTTCAAGTAATTTCGGTGTAAAATTAAGTGTTTGTTACGTTAATTTTGATTATTAATAAATTCCCTCTGTATCAGGTATCGTTAGAGGCGACCAAGGTACTAGAATCGACTGATGGCGGTATATCTATCCGAGACAGTGTAGCTCAAATGCATAGGGTGGGTTTGGGCAACAGCATCCCTGTTTTGAAAGCTGCGCTGCGCTGTCATTTTAATCACGCTATATTAAGGGACTAGTAGGGTTGCCAACCACACTTTATAATAACGTATCCTTCTTTATTTTTGGTAATTATACTTTTACATACAAATAAAGTGCATAAATATTTAATTTTCAACCTTTACTGTGATCTGTAATACAAAATGGTAAAATGGTAACGATATATAATTACTGAACGAAATGTTAGAGTATGTCTTGTGAATGCGACAGAACAGTTTATTTATTTAAATTTATATGTTGATTGTCAAACAAGCTTTGCAGCATTTGAAGATAACAAAAAATTGTATTAGCATGTGCTAAAAACACAAAAAAATATATTAAAATAATTTTTTTTTCTTCCTAATTGTTAATTTTTTCCTACCAAAGCAGTTTATACGTTATTTTTTGTCAAAAAAATTTGGCAACCCTAGACTCAAGCGATCGTGAAATTTTGTTTAGATCTACAAATCGGCTCGTGACAACCATGTAATGTGCACTAATAGATGTTATTGGTATAATGTTTCTTCCATTATTGTTATCATCGTCTCACATCACGGACCTTGACATGTCTAATAGGCCTTCTTCAGTATGTCTTGTTAAACATTTAAGGAATAATAAATATAATGGTGCCCTTTGACACGATACCTCATCCTTTATAATAATAACGATGGTCTTTATGTTCTGACCTGCAAAAATATTGGATCTAACTCTAAATATTACTAAAAATTTACCTAATAAAAATAAAAATTCACACAATATATATATAATTCATAGTTTAGGCCCTGCGTTAATATGTTAGTCAGTCAGTCAACCCTACCTTTTATATATATATATTTTTTTTTTTTTTTTTTTTTCATAAAATGTCATGAGTGACGGTTGTGACATTTTATGGAAAAATGTAATTGTGATATCTAGTGGCCCTGTCAATGAAACGACAAAGACAAAATTAAGAAAAAATGATCGTATATGAAAGAAGTTCTCTTTACATCTCCCCCCTTAACGAGATATGATATTATTCCAATAATTGGGCTTAATGAAATAAAGACGTAATTGCGTTTCTCTGTAATAACGAAAGAAATAACATTTGAAGCCTTTACTTCAGGTCTTTGTACAATTAAATCCAAATAAAGCCTATTGATGCTAAACATGTCACAATTACATTTTACCGTCAATCGTGACATCTAATGGCCCTGTCAATTTAAAAAAAATTCGTAAAGAGGTCAAATAAGTTTTCTTTAAATATATTTATAAATATTCTTACAATTGAACAAAGTATTAATAATATTTTATGATTTTTCTAAAGACCAACTATTGAACCTCCGTAAGGAACTTTGAATTCAAGTAAAACCCGTGTTCATAGGACAGCGCCGTTTCATTATAAACCAGCAAAATCTAACTCTTGCAATTTTGTTGCATTCAGACCCTAGCTTTATAGCATCCCTGACTTTGTATGAGTTAACAACTCGATCCAACTATTCATGTCTATTGATCTTATATCAGTCGTATATATAATTATACCACACGAAAAGTTCACACAACATCGCATTAATTGAACGGACGCCAAGAAAAGTCGCTTAAAGCACTTGCTTAAGGACATCAGACAACAGAGGAATCACAAATACAACACTGAATTTATTTAAAACTCAGATGCAGAACCAAAAAAAATACTTATCATCTAAATGTTTGTTATGGGTGGGGATCGAACCGACGACCCTTGACGCGCAAGACAATATCAGTCAAACGTTGTTATTGACCGTGACATAATTTCTGGTTACCTCACATCTGATCGATAATAAAAAAAATTGAACAAACTTTACATTATACATACATTGAGTAAAAGGTTTGAAATAAGTGAAAACGAGATAAGCGAAGTACGAGTCAGTCCTTTATCTTTATTGTAATCAGAGTTGTGATTAAATTGTTAAACAGAATTTATATTATTGTATACGATGAAACACTAACATCGTTTATAAAAGAGTGTGCCTTTGTGAGTGCATGTGACTGGACAAGGCATCTTTAATCATCGTTACCATACCAGCCATTGAAAGTCCACTACTGGACATAGGCCTCACCAAGCCGCGCTGGGCAAGCGTGTTGGCAATCGCAAAGTGCAACTTTCGATGCTGCTGCCCATCCCCGCCCTGTGCATTTGAGCTACAAGGTCTGGTACTTTAGTCACCTCTTACGACACCTGGTAAAGAGGAAGGTACTATTCTACTCTGCCGGTACTTCACGACTTGGGCATCTTTAATCCAAGAAAATATCCTTGCAATCTCGTTCACTGCAGGACACATCCAAGAAAGGAGAATTTTGCCCATAATTGTCGCGCTGGACAAGCGTTGGCAATCGCAGATCGCAACTTTTGCTGCTTCTGCCCATCCCCTCCCTTTATATCTGATATATGAACCGTGAGGTACGAGCACGGCTCTCTGGCGGTACGTCACGGCATATTACTGTTGCGATAAATTATATATGCATATAGATTACATGCAGTATATATTGCATGTAATCTGTAAGCTGTTACATGCACTGTTGTCGGGAAAAAATCAAACCGTCATTTACTTCGTTACCTTCAATTGATCGAATGACATCGTTAGTTTTACGATCTGTCACGTGTTTTGCATTGTAAATTAGAATGAATAGGGTACTAGTTTCGTATAAATTTCGGAGAAATAAAAGATAAATAGAGTCCAATATGATTACGTAATCACAATTTAATGATTTTTTTTTCCAGTTGGAACTCTGACAACTATCGGCATAAAAAAACGTAACGTCAGTCAGTCAGTCGGACATGGGGCAATTTTTTATTGTTTATTACATTGTTATAAAAATATATTTTACTTTTTAGTTGATGTACCTATTTTAAAAGCGTGTTTTTTTAAACTATTTTTTAATAAATAGCTTGCCGATTGTTACGACGGTAAATATTTAAAAAAAAAATTCAAACGTTTGTTTAGGAACGTGTGGTGTCACAGCACAGATAAATTAGAATCTATAGACTACAATTATTTAAAAATAAAGATTTTCGGTTAACAAAGTACCTACCACGAAAATATAGAAGTATTCTTTTTGGTCAACAAAATAATTACTAATCTTTTAAGACAACCAGCCTATTCGGTAATGTAACATTCTTTGAGTGATTATATGACGCCGATATATTTAACGCCTGAAAGTGCATGAACAATGAGTTGAAATTGACATTGAAGTCAAAAGTGAATTTATATTTCTTAAACTCGATATCTACTTATTATATTTCGAATTAAATGTTAATTATGATCTTTGTGATCCTTTCAATTCTTAGTAAACATTTTTTTGTGTTATCCTTCATGAAATTTACTTATATAATATAGGTCGATTAAAAAACAAGAAACATTGTCAGAATAGAAGTAGATTACACCTCAGAAGAATTTAAAAGATAGTCAAAAACTAGTCTTTAAAATAGACTTGTGCGAAAAGTACAATCTGATGTGTTGTGACTCGTTTGATAAAGAAGTATTTGAAAGAGGTACTTGTAAATGTGTGTTTGGCAAATGCTTTCATAGCATCTTGCGGCATGACACAAGGTTTTTGCAATAAATTAAACCTTGAGTTAAAATAAACAATGACTTTGTGATGAGAAGTTATGAAAATTCTTTGATTACACCAACATAGTGGTTGGTGTTGTCAATCAGGATAATCAGTTCTATATCGTGCCTAATTATATTCATTTAAATTATTTAATAGGACAGACATGTACAGAATCGTCGAGTTTGGTTATTGTAAAAACCCGTACTGTGTTAAAATTTTTTTTTGAGGATGACATAGCTCTTCTAGTAACAGAGTTATGTAATGCATTATTGATACAAAACTTAATCTGTGTGTAAGTATCATGATTGTGCGACTAGAATAACAACCATAGGAAGTCCACTGCTGGACATAGGCCTTCCCAAGAGGTATTTTGCACATAATTGCCGCGCTGGGCAAGCGCGTTGGCAGTGGGAGGTCCTACTGCACCAAGTGTCGTAAGAGGCGACATAGGTACCAGAGACTATGGGATTTACCGCAATGTACATTCATCTGCAACAGTGTAGCTCAAATCAGGGTTGGGATAAGCAGCAGCATCCTTATCGCGAAAGCTGCGCTCTGCAATTGCCACCACGCTTGCCATTTAGCCATTGGAAGTCCACTGCTGGACATAGGCCTCCCCAAGAAAGGGGGAATTTTGTCCATAATTGCCGTGCTGGACAAGGGTGTTGGCAATCGCAGAAGCAGCTATCGCGACGGGGATGCTGCTGCCTATCCCGCCCTGTGCATTTGAGCTGCACTGTCTCGGGTCGATATACCGCCATCTGTCGGTTCCGGTGCCTCAGTCGCCTCTTGCGACATCTGATACAGCGGGAGGTACTACTCTACTCTACCGGTATCTCACGGCAAAATTATGTTGTTGTATTAATATTATGCTTCTATTGCCAGTAGTTAGTTAAAATTCTCAACCAATTTTAAACTCAATAGTTAAAGAAAAAGAGTTAAATATTATTTGCGCGTTTTATTATTAGAGTAATATTATTGAGGCAACTAAACATTACTGATAGATTAATGATTAGTAGTTTAAAACAACACAAGCTACGTAAGTATGTAAATTCAAACGCAAAATTGTTACTAAGGTGCAATCGCTTGCTTACTGCGATCTCATACTTTTAACCCATATCTTTACAGATGCCAAATATCAAGACTAATAACTCTGAGCTGAAACACGAATATTACAAACTCATTGCTATCCTCGTGACTTAAGGGTGTTATGTTATATTACTCTGAAATTTCAGGAGCAGAGAATATTCTTTAAAGATAATAAATATTTACTAGAAAATATCAACTAGTCTCAGTCTTAATGCGGGACTGACAGGAAGTCCTTGCCGAGGACAGTATTCATTTATTTATTTATTAAACTTTATTGCACAAAATATTAAAAAATGTACAAATGGCGGTATTAAAGCCAGTTAGCATTATCTCCCAGTCAACCATTACCGAGACAGAAAAAATATATATAGTGGTGCAGACAATATATATATATAAAATAGATAAATATTACATATATATTTGTATAAATAAACGCAATAAATACATATGATATAAAAAAATATATATATATAAAATAACGTACATCAGAAATAGGGTTATAAAGTTAGAGAAGGAGCATCAGTAAATAAAGTACGGAGAAAGCGTTTCAGGATAAATTTGTTTGGGGATTGCTTAATATTCAACGGAAGCTCATTCCAGAGTCGTTTAGCTGTCACTGTAAAAGAGTTTGTCAAAAAACTAGAGTGATGGGAAGGAGTTAAGAGCGAGAGAGTATTAGAAGACCGGAGATGCATTCTTTCTTAAAAGGATGGCAATGCGCCCACGAGGAGATGAATCTGTCGCTGTCGGTGATGACAGACAAGAGGAGTAGGTCTCAGTCAGTTTTATAATTGCCTCACATAATTTATGAATGCTCACAAAATGCCAATCAATACGATAAATGTGAGCCTGTAAGTTTCATATTTGGGTTATTGAGATCCTAAGCTGCAGCAGCGAGTGCATCTTGTTCACATGTGTTCAGGTGAAAACGTCTATATCGAGCACATTAGTAAGCACCGTGTGACCAATCACAAACAATTACTGGTTAATTTCAAACACCAAGCCTAATTACCCGGTAAATCCCTGTCTACAAGTACTCCATCAACCGTATCCAGGTGACTATCTACTCCTCTCTCTTGATTTAACATCGATATGGTTACTCGTGATCTTTGATTTCTTCTTCCTACACCGATACAAAAATATGTTAACGTATGGGAAATATGTAATATAACAACCTGAAGTTTGTGGAAATGTGGAAATCATTCGCGCAAATCATATTTACTACTTCTTAATCTCAGCCAGTACTCTACAACCCAAGCAATCTGGCCGACCCCTCAAACGGCATGTCGGACTAAGGAGACTGAAAACTGAAACGGAAAAATGTGTGCCAAGTTTTCCTCAGACATTCAAGAAACAGATTATTCTGGATGTTAACTATGTTGCTGAGAAGTCAATGAAGTGATCCTGCGAAAAGAACAATCAATAAAGATGCCAGCCTACCCCGAGATCAAAGAGTGCAAGCACTTCTCGAAATAAGCAGCTTTCAGTATAAGATATGCTGACAAGACCATCGATAACTATACAATAAGAAAACCTGCGTAGAAAAGATTTAAAAAGAAAAATGGTACTTAATCATCAGGTACTTAAAATATTCCGAGCGATCCAACTGTTTTTGACCTTAATATTGATAACGTAATGTTTTTTTTTAGTCGACCCTAAGGCAGGACTACTTTACTTAGACGTCAATTCCAGCGCTACCGAACGAGAAGGCGAGGTCGCTAATTAGTCAGCGACTCTGTGCCTGGGTTCACCTGTCCACGGCGGCGACCGCGCGTTTAGCTACAGCCACACCCGCAGTGCTTGCGGGATCGATGGCAATCACCTGAGGACGTCTCTAAAGGGACGTCCTTGGATCGAGTGGCCATCGTTGGGGGTACACGTTCACCAACAATATGGTGACAGCAAGAAAGCGTTTGAACTAGCAGTTTAGGACAATTCGACTGATCAAAGACAAGCACTCGATCCTACACAAACTTATAATTCGGTATTAAGCTATCTACATCCTCATCAACATTGTACATGTAGAATGTCCTTTTTAGAACGTAAGTCTCCCTAAGAAATGGGTCTTTTTGCCTATCACACCCACGTTTGCCAGGCGTGGTAGCAATCTGCTTCACTCAAGCATGTAAGTTAAGCTATTTCGAGTGGAAATACCGCATCTTTCAGTACATCAGACGCCTCTTATAGGTGGAAGTAGGTACTATTCTACTCTGCCGGTAGTCTCAAACGCTACTATATATTAACCCATAAGAGCATGCTATCAGAACTTTGTGGAGTCTCTGCGAGATCGCCTCAGGAATGGTCCGTAAAAGAACTGAAGTTACCGACATAGCCCAGCGGATTAGCAGGTTGAAGTAGCAATGGGCAGGACACATATCACGCAGAACCGGCAAGCGCAACGTAATGGTCCCACAAGCTGTTCAATTCGAATTGCAGCGCATTTGCGCTGAATGCAGCTGGCACGCAACCGGTGCTTTTAGGAACCACTTGGGAAAGTCTATGTTCAGTGGACGTCCTAAAGCTGATATGGTGGCCATGATTAGATTTCGATATACAAAATTTTTACAACAACTGTGTGTATGTATTTCATTGTATTGCAAATTGGAGGTCATACGATATGCCCGAGATTAGATATCGATAAGGGTGATATGGTGGAACGGTTACTTATATTCGATCATACGTTGACATTACGTTAGAAACAGGAAATATGTTTTGGTATTTTTTTTTAAATATCTTCCTACCCTTTCTGCTGAAAGGAATATGTTAATAGGCAATATCGTCTCATCACGAGATTAATGGTGATTGACTCAGACCTCAATCTCAGTGTGCGGGTCATCGTCATCATCATCCATCAAAGTGATCTAAAAACAGAAACGGTTGAATACGGATTTACTCGTGGGTGGATGTCCTACTTGCTGCGCTTGCCGGTACGTGGTATCCATTCCGGAACCTTACGACTCCATCGTTCCCTGCGTGCTGAGTGCCCTGCCCACTGCCACATTAACTACAGACCATAGGGTTAAATGATTCAATCATCAAAATAAACAATACTTTACTCTTTAGAACATCTTTTGCGAAGCGGTATTACTTCGTCATTAGCTCTGTAGCTGTACCAGAACAGTAGTAATAGTACCTCCCCCTGTACCAGGTGGCGTAAGCGTAAGGTGGCGGGCAGCTGCATCTCCGTGGCGAAATCACTTATTACGTGCAGAATTCCCCCTTTCTTATGTCCAGCAGTGGACTTCCAATGTCTGATACAATGACTAGGCTTTAAGAACAACAAATGTATCTTTTGAGATGAAAAAATGAAATGATTTTAACGGAAAGTTATTTTTTTAAATGTAACATTTAATTAATTGCACGAACTAATTTAAATCATCACGTTTATCTGCCAATAGCGACAGCCGACATAGGCCCAATACCGAGAAAGTAGGAGATCTCTAAGGACGCTACATATATTTAAGTCCACACGGACAAAGTCGCGGGCGAAAGCTAATTTAACATACAGTTATTACAGGGTCTACCGGGAGACCAGCGCCAGGAAGCGGTACCCTTTTACCAATATTGTACATTATTTCGTTTCATATAACATTTGTAACGGTCTATATGTTTTTTCATTACCATCTACACGATTGATATCCCAAATCAGGCAAACATTTGATAAGATTACATCAAATTCAAGGCCAAGGATACACTGACAAAGAATTTGTTAAAATTGTTGTTCCAGGTGTTGTTTACAGGCAGCCGTGTTATTGTAACCGACAGATGGCGGTATATCCGAAACTGCGTAGCTCAAATGCAACAATATCCTCGTGGCAAATCAAAAAAAATCGTTGCAAAAATGTAATGTACCGGCAGAGTGGAATAGTACCTCCCTCTGTACCGGGAATCGCAAGAGCGGCTGAGGTACAGGAACCGACAGATGGCGGTATATCCTGAAAAAGCGTAGCTCAATTGGGCAGTAATGGCAGCAGTGTTCCCGTTACGAAGTTATGCTCTGCGATCACCACCACCACGCCGATCCAGCGCTGCTATTATGGGCATAATACCCTCTTTCTTGGGTAAGCCTATGTCCTAAGCAGTGAACGTTATGCGGCTACTATGATGATGATAATGATAATGATGAGTCGGACACTGAAAAGGGCGCCTGAGCATTAATCTCGTCAGAAAAAGGGTTTTTATTAAAAAAGAATGCAGATCGCTTGCAGAACCTTTTTTTAATAGACATATATATACAGACATCACAATATCCTCGTTCTGCATAATTTAATCAGAATGTGAGGGGGTAATACCCACTCTTTAAGGTTGGGCCTAGACAACATCCATTCTGAATTTTAATTATAAATAAATAATATTTGGAGTGACATCAAACGACTTAGTCACGTTCTAAGATATATATGCCTGAATTATGTCTTATTGTTTTGTTGGACACACTGGCTGACCTTGCCACATCTATCCATATATATAAGATGTGAATCGGAATGACTGACTTATCGCATATTAGCATGGCCTAAACTGTAAGGGTTAGAAACATGAAAATTTGCATTGCATTTGGTTCCTTAAGAGACATAGCAAAGCACTAAGAGATGATTTTTGAAAATTCACTCTCTAAAGAAGTAAGACGGGGGTGCAAGGTTAATATGCAACCTTGCTGTTTTAGAAGTTGTTCGAATGAAACTCAGAAATAAAGGTTTTTTATTGAAATCATGAAACACGTGTATTTTTTTATCATCCCTTAAGGGGGTTGAAAGGGGGTGCAAAGTTATTATGAAAATTCTATAACTTCACGCGGGTGAAACTGCGGTGCACTATTAGTTTATAATATTTATTAACGTATTCTCATCATAGCAGTCGTAAAGACCAGACCTCCCCACTATATATTGTTCATAATTTTGCCGCGCTGGGCAGGCGTGATAGCAATCAGAAAGCGTAACTTCGCCACAAGAATGCTGCTGCCCATCGCCGCCCTGTTGCATTTGAGCCACACTGTACCAGAAATATAACGTCATTGCTTCTCACGACACCTGGTACAGTACTATTTTACTCTGTCAGTTCTTCAAGGCCAATAATTATATATATATATATATATACTAGCTGTGCCCACTACTTTGTCCGCGTGGAATAGTTTTTTTGGATACCATACCTCTTTACTTTAACTTTTATAAACTCCCAATGTTATATTTATTTATACCGAATCAAAGGCCGGAAAAATATGTTTCAAGTTTCTAGCTCTATAAATAGCGATACTTTCATACAACTTTCCATCCCCTCTTTCGACCCCTCATAACCCTTATTTCGAATAAAAATAAATAGCCTGTCTTTTCTTAGGGTCTAAAGATAGTCTATGCGAAATTTCATCAAAATCGGTTGAGAGGTTTTAGCGGGAAAGCGTAACAGATAGGGTCACTTTCGCATTTATAATATTAGTAGGGTTTCGACGTATCGGTTACAGAACGGCAGACGTTTTAAACATGTGTCGTCGGCTCCAGCACCACAAATGTTTCTGGTATGGAGAATAGTACAATATTCTGCCGGTACCACAACATTAATGATGCAAAACATGTTTTTCTAGTCGGCATCACTGTCTACATGAATATATTTAAATATATACAAATATACATAAATATAAATATGTTTGTAATATTGTTACATACCATTTACACTTAACATGCAAATAAATGATTGGTATGTGAAAATAGCAACAAACGTACATGGATTTAAATACGATGCTTGTAACAAAAAGAAGCATTTGTCTGATCCAATGGCGCTGATGGTAGTGATCCTATCTTATGCGCTAAGGGTCTTGGGTTCGATCCGCTCGCAGAACATTTATATAGTGTTATAAATACGTATTTATATTTATGATTTGTCTATACATATATTATAGTATTTATGTACATATAAATTTTTAAATTTTAATTATTAAAATAAATGCGAAAGTAACTCCTGTCTGTCTGTTACGCGATCGCGCAATCCTAAACTAAAGAACCGATCTCAATGATATTTGTTACACAGATAGTCTAGAACTTAAGAAAGGACATGTGCTAATTTTGAATTCAGAATTAGAGTTTTAAGGGGTGGAAATAGGGGGATGAAAAGTTGTATAGAAGCATCATCAATTTTAAAGCTAGGAGCTTGGAACTTACTTTTTAGGCTATTGATTAGATATACTCTATACATTTTTATAAAATTCAAAGTTTATATAAGGTAAATGGTACCCAATGAAACTAATCTGGACGATGTCGCGGGCACAACTAGTATATAAAAATTGTGAAACCAGCACTGTTGACAACAGATACATGAATAAAAGATTATTTTTTTAGTGAGTGTGTACACAAAACAAC
Organism: Heortia vitessoides; assembly: GCA_020976665.1. Classification (NCBI taxonomy): domain Eukaryota; kingdom Metazoa; phylum Arthropoda; class Insecta; order Lepidoptera; family Crambidae; genus Heortia; species Heortia vitessoides. The sequence goes on from JACJUM010002809.1 coordinate 12,165,273, forward strand.
ACACATGGCCAGCCATCGAGATCTAAATCGACTATCAACTATTCTGTGTACTCGATTTATTTGTGTCCATTATCATTATCATATATAATGATATTTGTATTTGTTCTGTGTCTGGGTGTTATAAATATGTATTACATCATCATCATTATCATATCAGCCATTGAAAGCCCACTTTTGGACACGGGTGTGCTTGTTTGTTTAAACTCGCTTATCTCAGAAACCGCTGGTCCGATTTGAATAATTCTTTCAGTGTTGGATAATCTATTTGTCGAGGAAGGCTATATGCTATAAAATATCACACCAAGATCAATAACAGCGTAGCATAAATTAACAATATATCACTAGGTTTGTTCTACAATTTCTGCATCTGCATCGCTGCTAGTCCCTACTATCCCTACTAATATTATAAATGCGAAAGTAACTCTGTCTGTCTATCTGTCTTTCCGACTTAAACCTCTAAACCGTATTGATGAAATTTTACACAGACAATTTTTAGACCCTAAGAAAGGACATAGGCTATTTTTTTAATCGAAAAAAGGGTTTTGAGGGGTCGAAAGGGGGGATGAAAAGTTGTATGGAAGTTTCACTATTTTTGGAGCTAGACACTTGAAACTTATTTTTCATAAGATTTCAAAGTTATCATTAAGACATTCAAAGATTATATAAGTTAAGGTAAAGAGGTATGAAATCTAAAAAAAACTATTCTACGCGGACGAAGTCGCCGGCACTGCTAGTTAGATATAAAGAGGCTTATAAGAGTATGATGAGATGAAGACAAGGGAGTATGGAATGAGAGAGTTGTGACGCCCACGCAAGCTCGCATCCAGCTGGAACACTCGCTAGCCGTGAAAGAACAGACAGCAAGAATTCTATACACCACACTTTTTGTAACTGCAAGTTTTTCAGGAAGACCAGTGTTTTCTTTCCTTCGTCTATCGCGAGAGCCCCGCAGGACTGTAAATCCATTAAAAGAGGTTTATTATAAGCACGTAATGAATATATCGTAGCGGACGAATTCCATAAAGAGATCGCAATTTACGCTAAATTCAAATATGCGACGTAATATCGAATTGTAACATTACAATTGGTTATTCTATTCTATCGTTGGTGACTCACATTCTGTATAAAAGTGAAGTATCATTTAAACACCGTTTATGGCTCAATCTCTCGAGTGACACATCTTCAGCCGAAACCAAATATATAGGACAAGTTGTGGATTTCCTGGATGATTCATTGGAACTAATCCCGCCGGGGGCCGGGGTGGGATACCTGAATGACTGACTGTTAAATTAATGCAAGTTCATAAGATTTTTTTTTTAAGTTAAAAATAATATTTACACAAAAAAAGTGGCTGTGATCCTGACTTATGCGCCAAAGGTCGTGATTTCAATGCGCACCCAGAACAAATATTTATGTTTGTTCTGTGTCTGGGTGTTAATAGTAAATGATCAGGGAAAATGCTTTTAGGTGTTTATATATAATACAGTGGACATCCAACTGTGTATCCATTAATATCTGATCGAACCGAAATATAAAATGATATCCATGAAACTCTTTAAGGATAGTGTGTATGCGCAGCGTGACAAATATGACAAAATGGCGTCTAGAATTGGGAGTCCGAACCTCATCTTTATATATATTCTAATGTATGTAATGTGTATGTCACGACACTCCTAGCCGGCTGGACCGATTTCAATAATTTTTTTTTGCGTTTGGGTGCCCTCTCCCCCGGTAATGGATCGATATCTAGGTTATTTACCAAGACCACAATTGTTGTTCCGAGAGTTAATATAATCCTTAATATATTCATGTGATATAAGAATTAAGAGCTACATATATAAATTAATATACTTATACTTTGTAATTTCTGAACTGCAAGGTAAACACAATGTCTTCAGGTAGTAGAATACCATAATATACCAAAACATACTGTATTGACAATGATTACAAGAGATCGCCTTTAACATCAACCACTTTATAGTCAAATACCACGACACACCAAACTGTGCCGTAATCAAAACACATTAAGAGTGAAATTTAAAAGCAACCTTTAAAGCAACTCCAATGGAATGATAAAAGAGATGGCTTTAGACATCAACCTCTTTATGGCAAACAAATATCACGACACACCAAACTGTACCGTAACTATAACAAATAAGAATGAAACCCCGATGAAGCATACCCAATGGCACGATAAAAAGAGATCGCCTTTAGCATCAACCTCTTAATGGCAGATAAGTTCCACGACATGCCAAACTGTGCCGTAATCATAAAGCATTAAGTGTGAAATCCCCATGAAGCATAGGCAATGGTATGACAAAAAGAGATCGCATTTAACATCAACCTCTTTATCGCAGAAATATTACGACATACCAAACTGTGCCGTAATCATAACGCAGTAAGTGTGAAATCCCTTTGAAGCATAACCAATGGAATGAAAAAGAGATCGCATTTAACATCAACCTCTTTATCGCAGAAATAACACGACACACCAAACTGTCCCGTAATAATAACGCAATAAGAATGAAATCCCGATGAAATTCGTCCAATGATATGAGATCTTTGACTGAAGATGATTGGAATGAAATAAAAAAAAATAAAAGTACCGCCATCAGGAGAAGAAACCGCATGGAAGCCGGACCACCGTCCTAGTAAAAAGAATTAGTGAAGATGCTAGAAATTAATAAAGTGTTAAAATAATCATCGTGTCATACCAAAAATTCACTACAAGCTTGAGTGGTTAAAATCTCAGCCAAATAAACATAGTTCTTGTGCCAACTGATAATGTACTTCAATAATGTCAACTGATACATGCACTTCAATAATGCCATATGACATTATGTACTTCAATATATCTATTTAGTGTATTTTCCGTAACTTTATTGAAGTCGATTATTCCTCAGTTGCGCAAAAGAAAATTATTTTAAACAACAATAATTACACTGAAAGAAATTACATAAAATCTTATATACAATAGGTAAACATATATACATAATGTGATACTCTTAGAATTGATTTACAGTCAAAGATTGCTAATAAATTAGTTTTATTACTAAACCATTTTATTGTTTAGTCTTATTGTAAGATCTGACCACGATGTTAATTTAAAAAATAAATACATTTGTAATGCTCATGACAAGAATAAATAAATAATAAGAAATTCACACAATCCTTATTCTTAATTTTTAGTATATATATATATATATATATACTAAATTATATATATATATACACATATCTCAATTCTAGGTTCTTTTCTGGTGGGTCGAGTAAAGAAGGTGTTACATGACTTTTATGATCCCTTGGGTCATCAGAGTCATCTGTATTATCTAAAATTTTGCATATATTTCTGCACTTATTAGTAGCTTTGTATATGGTACCTGACTCCATGGTAAGTCACTCAAAGTACTTGTGTTACGGACGCCAGACATGAAGTCACAAATAAAAAGTAATATACAATTTTTGTACCAGGTGGGGATCAAACCGACGGCCCTTAACGCATATGGTAAATAAAATTTATATTAACAACAAAATACGATTTGAACGCATCATAAATTATGTATTAAGATTAACTTTCAAGTTGCCGAAGCGGTCTACTGCTTCAATTATATATTTTTAGCAAGTAATGTATATAACCTACTGACAATTAAATATAATTTTAAATTGTTTTTGTATTAGGTTAAATTTCGTTTAAACAAATATAAAGAGAAAAGATTATATACATGTCAGTTGGTATATAACTGTCCCGGCAAACGTTGTTCTGCCAATTAAATTATATAAAATTATTAAAATGACTATAAGGTTTATATGTATTTGTGTATGCTGAATAAAAAAAATAAAATCAAAATATTTTGTTTAAAATAAATTCCTTAACATTTCGGGAGACGAAAAATAGATGTTGTCCGATTCTACAGACTAGCCGATTTGCACGCTAAGATTCACGAAAATCGGTCGAGCCGTTTCAGAGGAGTTCTCGTGACACTAGAATTATATGTCTATCATTATCACCCTGTCAATGTCTGCCCACCCCAGGATTTAGGGCTACCGACTCAAAAAGATATACATAGAGTCGACTCGACTACGTAAGTGCGTCATCGCATCGGCCACAACATGTCAGGATAACCCCCCAATCAACCCTAGATGCGTATCTATGACAATAGAAGTATAGAAGTAGTAAGTAAGGTATACTAAATACCTCTCACACATACTAATACAAAATGGCGACCATCTAAATTGACAGAGAGAAGAGACAACAAAAAATATTTATTTAACATAAAGTATGAATAAATTATCCGTTCAACAAACCTGTTTCAATGAACACTCAGATGAATACAGATAAATTAACGATCTGTTTGTTCGTTACACTTTCACGGCTTTAGCAGTAAACCGATTATTTTTAAATTTAGCTTGATGACAGATTGACAGCTTTTATCTTAGAGAAGGACATAGTTACATTTGTTTCCAGAAGAATTCCCGTAGGAGGCAATCCCCTCCCCATCCAGAACAGACATTTATATTAAACATTTGTGTTTGCTCTGTATATTTCTGTTGTCTGATAAACATAACAGCAATGCTAATAAGCTACTTTTCTCAGAGTCAAAGTATGAATTGTTGTGTTGATTTACTTTATTTCATCGTCATTATATCAGCCATTTGCCATCAGAGGGAATTTTGCCCATAATTGCCGCGCTGGGAATGCGTGTTGGTGATCGCAGAGTGCAGCTTTCGCGACAGAGATGCAGCTGCCCATCGTTTTGAATGGATATATACCATAGTCGCCTCTTACGACACCTGGTAAAGTGATTGGTACTATCGTACTCCATCGGTACCTCACGGAATATTATATTTATTATTGATTATACTGATTTATTTTAAACAAATCGCAAGGGATAGCTTAAAACCGCGTAAGTGGCAGTTGTTAATAAAGTTTAAAGTTCGGGGAAGTAAGTAAATTTAGACGCTATCCTTGAGGGATAGACATATCCCGCGGACTTATTTGTAGACCTTTATATGGTGTACAATACTGTAGTACATTATTTTGATCTATCTCGTCGGGTTCAGCCAGCGTGTGCAATGTAATCGCAAATTTATGTAGGAGCACATCACATTAGAAACTTCTAAAATTGTTATGAGTGGTCCTCTAATTTATTATGCATGTTTCATACATATAAATCTTCCTCTGGATTCACTCTATCTATTTACAAAACCACATCTATATCTGTCGCGTAGTTTTAAATCTAATCATAAATAGAGATATACAGTGTAAACCGACTTTGTTTTATAAACGATGCACGATTAATTTGAATTTGCGATAGTCTGCTGCATTATAATGAATTTTTAAATAAAGTGTTTATTATTTTGTTTCCAGTTTGACTAGTTACAATATCGTGTTGAATGCCATAGGTCAGTTCCTTATAATGGGTTGAAATCTATCAAATATACATTCTTTCTAGCACCACCAAAAATAGTTACCGACATGGACAGGAGTGGGTTGAATTCATGAGGTAGATAGACCCTCATACAAAGGGTCGTCTGCATTGGTTCCTTACTTTAACCTAACTTTTTCACCAAATATCCGCAAAAGTGTTCGCATTGCTGTCTTCCGGTCTAATGGGTGAGAGAGGCAGTGAATTTACCGGGTAATGTATTAAGTCAAAAACGCGTTAGTGATCTAGGATATCCTAGTACGAATCTAATAAAAAAATGGACAGAGCTCTTGAAATTACTGGGTATTGTAACTTCATAATATCACTATCAGACAATGGATATCCACTGCTGTACATAGGCCTCTCAAAGAAAGAGGGAATTTTACCCATAAATGCCGCGCTAGGCGAGTAGGCATTTGAGCTATGCTATTTCGGATGGACATGCCATCTGTTGGCTCTGATTGGTCACCCCTTACGACACCTGGTGAAGGGGGAGGTATTATTCTATTCTGCCGGTACCTCACGGCTCAATTGAACTTAGAGTCTTAAATTCACGAGGCGAGGTGTAGAGGATGCGGCGACGCGTCACCATATCAGAAAGGCATGTTAAGGATGCCCTAAACTGCGCTTGCCGGTACGTGGTCTTCATTCCATTCTTGACTGATTCGTCCCGAGTTATTTTACACTCAAAGTCAAATGTGTTTAGGTTAAAAAGATATAACAAGCAGAACACGCTCTGAACGTAAACAAATCTAAATAGCAATGACCTTCGAAATTATTCCCCAGAGGTGTAATTATTTTTTGGCTCACTCATTTATTTACCTTTGACTTTCATTGTAAGAACATAAATTCATCATTATCATCATATCAGCCATAAGTTAGGGGGATTTTTGCCCATAATTGCCACGCTGGGCAGGCGTGGTGGTAATCGCAGAGCGCAACTTCGCAACAGCAGCGCTACTGCCCATTCCTACCCTGTAGTATTTAAGCTGCGCTGTTTCGGATGGATATACCGCCATCTGTCGGTCCGGTACCTCAGTCGCCTCTTACAACACTTGGTACACGGGGAGGTACTATTCTACTTTACTGATACCTCACGGCTTAATAACATAAACTTTATATATATTGAAATGATTGAATCAAGTGTGTGTGTAAATAATCTCCTAAACGGCTGGACCGATCTGACTAAATTATTTTGTATGCGTTTAGGTGACCCCCGAATGGTTGAGATTCTCAAATCAGCCCGGCAGATGTAGCTGCGGTCAATAGCTAGGTTATTTAATTATACTGCAACTATGCGTCTGGATAGATTTGATTGAATTTTTGAGAATGCATTCAAGCGGAGGCCTGGATGATTTAGATTTACAAACCAGCCCAGTAGATGGCGCAGCAGTCGGTATCTAGGTCATTTATCAGGACTACGTCTGTCGGATAGGCTAGTTCCTAGGTATATAAATAAGCTGACCTGACAGACGATGACAGACGACATACTTATATTAACTATATACATAACATATTATGATTAGTCAACTTGGAATAAACTGCTGCACACAGTAAGCAAAACATTATTGAAATTTGTTCAGTAGAATTAGATTCACTAGAGGTAGACCTCAAACAGACAGACAGTCCGTCTTTTGGTACTTCACTCTTTCCTATTTCTACCGCCAAACAGCAGTTCGTATTGCCTTCCGGTTTAAAGTGTGAAAGTAAGAGAGGCATTGAAATTTCTGGGAAATGTGACATAATATCTTCAATTTTCAGTGCATCACACGCTTGTAACATCTTTGTGGTGACTCGAGCGTCTAAAGGCTGCGATCACGTTTATCATCAATCAAACTGTATGCTTGTTTCATCATCATATCAGCCGTTAGAAATCCACTGCTGGACATAAGCCTCCCCAAGATAGGGGGAATTTTTCCCATAATTGCCGCGCTCGGTAAACGTGTTGGCAATCGGAGAGCGCGGCTTTCGCGGGTGGGATGCTGCTGCACATCCCCACCCTGTGCATTGCCCATTGAGCTGCCCTAATTCGGATGGATATATGGCTATCTATATAAAAAAAGTTCATCCTGGACGGACAACGTGAAACGTAATTTTTATATGTAGAAATAAAGATTATAATCGACGAAATGTATGTGTAACTGTAGGGACTGCATCGAATTTCTTATTGTGAGATTTCTCATTTTTAATTTATTTATTTGTACGTACCAAACAGGATCTAGGTTTTCCAGGATAAACACCCAAGAATGGGATTCAAACCCCTACGGTAACAAGAATTTACTTTATTTTTCTATGTACTTGGAAGTTAGGGCGAGTCGTCAATTCCAGCGCCACCGAAGGAGGGGTCATTGTTGCTTATTTATGAGCGACTCTGTACTCGATTTCACTTGCGTACCCCGCGTTTAGCTACGGTCGCGGGATCTGAGTGGGATCGATGGCGATCATCCGAGGGCGCCTCTCCTAGGCTCGGGTAGCCATCATTGGTGTTGAAGTTAAGTTTTGTAAAGAGGGCAGAGTGAGCCCTGCCGTATTAGTGTGGTTATCGCTCGAGGGGGCAGGGGGCAGGGGAGGGGTACTGCTAAAGAAACGTGTGAAGTGTATTTGATTGTGGAGTGCCAGTGAGAGGGCGACGGAGGGAAGCGTTTATAGAGGTAATGCAAATAAAAATGTCTTGTGCACAATCTAAATATTATAAACTAGCAGTGCCCGCAACTTCGTCCGCATGGAATAATGACTTAAAGGGTTTTTAATTATTTAATTTAAATTGGGTCCTTTTTTTTTATAATACAATATTCTCTTCGTCGATAAATCTTTGATTCAACACTGAAAGATTTTTTCAAATCGGACCAGCGGTTCCTGAAATTAGCGCGTTCAAACAAACAAACAAATCTTAACGTTTATGATATTAGTATAGATAAGACATTTTGAATAGATGTTTACAACTCGATCACGCTAAAACGACTGAACAGAATTAGATTAATCTTGGCTCAGATATAGATTATATTTAAGAATAGCACCTCGGCTATTTATATACAAATGTACGATTTCCGTGGGATAACGAAGTCGCTTGCGTCTGCCAGCAAAATGATTGACTTCACAATACTATTGTAACTATGTACAACATATTCAGTATAGCATCCTTACCAATATTATAAATCCGAAAGTAACTTTGTCTGTCTGTCCGTCACGCAATCACGCCTAAACTACTAAACCGATTTAAATGAAATTTAGTACACAGATAGTCTAGCCTTAGAAAGAAAATATGCTACTTTTTCATTCGAGATAAGAGTTATAAGGAGTCGAAAGGGGGGATGAAAACTTATTATTTAGGCTATTGATTTAAATATAAAAAAACAACATTTAAAGTTTATATAAGTTAAAGTAAAAAGGTATGGTGTCCAAAGAAACTACTGCACAAGTCGCGGGCACAGCTAGTAGACAATATAACATATTGTAAACTAGCTTAGTGCCCGCGACTTTGTCCGCAAAATCTTCATCTAATATCACATCCCTGAGGATTTTTTGTTCATCCGTGAAGAAGTTTTTATCGCTACTTGAAATCTAAACTGTGCAAAATCGTGTAAATTAAACAGAGAAAAATAAGAAGCAAGCTTATCCCCACAAGAACATGTTTTCGGGATAAAAAAGTAGCCTGTCTTATTCCAGACTATCAATAATCTCTAATCTCCGTTCTTCTAATACTCTCTCGCTCTTAACTCCTTCTCATCACTCTGGTTCTTCTTGTTGTCACTTCTTGACAAACTCTTTTACAGTGACAGCTACACGACTCTGGAATGAGCTTCCGTTGAATATTAAGCAATCCCCAAACAAATTTATCCTGAAACGTTTTCTCCGTACTTTATTTACTGATGCTGCTTCTCCAACTTTTTAACTCTATTTCAGATGTACGTTATTTTATATATATTTTTATATCATATGCAATATGTATGTAATTATCTATTTTTTATATATATATATTGTCGACACCACTATATATATATATTTTCTGTTTCGTGTAGTGGTTGACTGAGTGATAATGCCAACTGGTATTAAGTCCGCCATGTGTACATTTAGAAAATTTTTGTGAAATTAAGTTCAATAAATAAATAAATCTTAGTGGCTGATTTCATCCCGATCTGTTAAGCCTTTGGAGGTAGAAAAGTAACAAACATACATCACACACGTTTACACATCCACACATACACACATCCATTCATCACACTCATTAACTTCCGCATATAAATAAGTATTTAATCATACAGATCTAGCGAGCGAGTCCGTTGAACATGAGCTACAAATTTCTAATCATATATTTGCAGACTTTGTGGACGGTCTGTATTTTTCTTGTCTTCCAATTTTATTTCATAATTGTGGAAACAGCACAAAGTTTTAAATATACACGATTAGTGCAACTTAGAAAATAATAAATTATTATCTAACATTACCACCTTCACTACTCATAATAAAAACGGCTTTTTAACGGCTTTATAACGCGGTTTTATTTCCTATGTTAATGTTTGCGTTAGCTTTGATAAACGTAAGGTAAAGCCCAAAAACAAATTTAAACAGTTTAATATCACATCGTCATACCAGCCATTGAAAGTCCACTGCTGGACACAGGCCTCCCCAGGAAAAGGAGAATGTTGCCCGTTATTGCCGCGCTGAACAAGCGTGTTGGCAATCGCAGAGCGCAGCTTTCACGACAAGGATGCCGCTGTCCATCCCAACCCTATGAATTTGAGCTACGCTGTTTCGAGTGGATATGCCGCCATCTGTCGGTTCTGGTACCTTACGTCACGTTGTTTGTCCGAGATGAACTTCTAAAACTACTGAACCAATTATAATCAACTTTTGCGTGCTGGACTTATCTGATCCATTTTGACATACGATAGTTTATATCTCAATTTATAATTTTTGGTTCATGATAATATATAGTAAAGACAAGACAAAGTAGGCTTGTCATCTTCATATTCGCTAATGGAAGTCCACTTCTAGACATAAGCCTCCAAAAGGGTGATGCCCATAATTGCTGTACTGGGCAAGCGTGATGGCGACAGCAGAGCGCAGCTATCGCGACAAAAATACAATTATCGGTAAATACAATTGTTTTCAGACAGTAACAGACGAGTCCGAAACTAGTCACAGTAGATTATACACAGGCTAGTTCATTATAACATCGTTTTACGTAAGGCTCGCGTATTTTGCCATGGTACTAACGCGGATGATTTATTTTCTGATGAATAATCTAATACAATACGCAACTTTGTACATTATCATCATCATAGCTGGCACACGTCCAGTGATAGATATAAGTCTCGAGAAACGCGTACGACCAACAGTGAATGTCCAACGACTGATGAAATATTGATCTTCATGAACTTATCATTTGCTGTGAGGTATCGGCAGAGTTGTAGTACCTATTTAAGGCGCGGATTAGGTGCGAAAGCTGCGCTCAGCGTATGCCAACACGCTTGCCTAGCGCGGCAATTATAGGCAAGATTCCCCCTTTTTTGGAGGCCTATGTCCAGCACTGGACTTCCAATGGCTGTGGTGATGATGATGAAATGATGCACTTATCATACTTTAAAGAAGACTTAAGAATACCTTGGCGCGATAATTCGAGGAAAGTGCATTGTTTCGGCTTAACAATGGCGGAGATAGATAAGAAAACTTTATAATCATTTGATTTGATAATAATGTTTTAGTACATGAAATTAAACGATCACAATTAACAGGAAATCGGATACAATCTGTCGCAATTTTAACAGCTCATTAATTTTACCATATGACTAGTCGACAAACAAACACACGGTCCGCGTGTTGTAAGCGTCATTATACTCTGGCTGTCATAGACGCACGTATATATCACAAGGATATCACTAGCGTGTTGCCAACATTCTGGCTTGAAGATACATTACTCAATAATTTCACTGCTTCTCTCATCCTTACCACCAAAACGAACATTGTTATTTAGCGGTAGATATAGGTGAGAATGAGGTACCAATGCAGACGGCCTTTATAGGAGGGCAACCACGACTATTTTTATATGACCTGACCTGTTGACGCAGATAGTGATCCTACCTTTCCGCCAACGATCATGGGTTCGATCCCCGCCCAGGACATATGTTTATTTAGAATGTAATTATTGAATAAAGCTTATTTTTATAGCATCTTATAGTGTTAAAGATTATATTAATTAAAAAACTGCCTGGGATTGATTTCTCTAACCTAGCTTTAAGACAACGGTTTGTTAGCGCCGGTGTCGTTACGGGTTCGATTAACACTATTTAGTAATGATAGAACCTTTATCAACACACGTTATTCTTGTAGATTACTTTCTGGTGGCTTGTGTACCTGCATTAATGCATTTAACATAGATTTAAGACCCACCTGGAGCCAGCAGTCTAGTATAATGTAGGCCCAATTAAAATATTACGTCTCTTATGATCCCGTCGGGTCATCAGGGTCATCAGTATTATGAACTTGTGTGTACATCATATATCTGAATCAAAATTGTTCTATTAGTTATTTTTGACGATTTAATTTGATTTAACTTAATATGTTCTGTTATATACATGTATTTAATGTATAATATTTGTAAATTGTCAGATATCCGCAGCACAAGTGCTTTAAGCGCCTTACCTCGGAGTCAGTTAGACATGGGACGAGACGTCGTGTAAATTTTTATTATTATTATTATTACCTCAAAATGAAAAGATCACAGGCAAGCATTACTAGCCAAAAAGAAAACCGTCATGAGCATTACGCAGGACAATATGTTACCTGTTGTGTCTACAGGACTCCGATGAGGGATGATAGAATGGACATATCTCGCGACGAAGTGTCCAAACACAGCCTTCAGGTCCGGATTGTGGATCATGTCAACAAACTCGGGGAACTCCAGGTATCCCGAGTTGTCGCGGTCAGCGATGGTCATGATCTTTTCCACCACGTTTTCTGGCAGATCGTGGTCGTACTCGCGCGAGTCAATAATCGCTTTTAGCTCCACGTATGATATTTTCCCATCTTTATCTTTGTCGTACTGTAACAAGAATACATAACATTATATAGATATCATTATATAGTTGGTATAGAACGACCGAGACGAACATATCTTAACCACATAGAAGAGGTATTAAATAATGGCCAGGTCAGAAGTATCAAGAATAATCGAGCGTGTATAAAAGGAATAATGCGAGTAAAGGAAGCGAGAGAGGTATGCCAAAATCGTAACAAGTGGAGATCCTGCCTACCCCGATGGGACACAGGCGTAATGTATATATGTATTGTAGGTATGTATAGTATGTATGTACATACTATTATATACGGAGCTCTTATAATCCTCTATATATACTCATTTGCAAAAAAAGGGGCACCTAAGCAATGAACCATTTCAAATGTTACTATTGGTTTGTTTGATAATTATAGGTAGTTTTACTTTCACAATTTTGTAAATTAATAAGCAAATAATCGTTTTAGTCAGTATTATCATAAAATTTATACGTTTTAATGCTAAGGTTTACTAGTAGTGTATGCTCGTGAAATAAAAGTTAACAAGATTTTTGTTTGCTTTTTCATTAATAAAGTAAAAGCAGATAAATGATCAGGATCGAGTGTGACCCCCTTTAGCTGTCATCAATCAATCAACCTTGAAAAAATGAATTATTCCACAACATCTCATACATAGACATAATTCCGTGATAAGTCGCTTAAAGCCCTTATGTTACGGACATCAGGCAACAGAAGAATCACAAATATACTACGAAAATACTTATATTTAACACCCAGACACAGAACAAACATAAATATCAACATATAAATATTAGTCCTGGTTAGTGATCGAACCCACGACCTTCGGCGCAATCTGGCAATTGAAGACTGCGCTCATTCTAAACATAAGTAAAAATAGAGAAATACGTTGCCAACACACTTGCCATTCGACATCACTATCCTAGGAAAAACACAAACGTGTATTCGAAATATCTAATATCTATGCCTACAATTAGTTGTACTGATCGCACGATGGTATGAAGTGAACTCCACCCAAATTCTATCATATAACTAACGATAACAAGAGATTATCACCATGTTCTATATAAATACTAGCACCGCCACACGGTTTTACCCGCTTTACATCCGCTTCGTAGAATTTTATTACTAACTTTACACCCCCCTTTACCCCCTTAAGGGATAAAGGAGGGGGGGGGGGTGCAAAGTACCAGAACCGACAGATAGCGGTATATACATCCAAAACAGTGTGGCTTAAATGCACCGAGCGGGAATGGACAGCAGCATCCCTGTCGAGAAAGCTGCGCTCTGCGATAGCCACCACGCTTACCCAGCGCGTCAATTATGGGCAAAATTCCCCTTATTTTTGCGCCTATGTCCAGTAGTGGATTTCCAATGGCTGATATGATGAATTATATACTTAAATGAAGTAAACATTAAATATCATTCATAACAAGGAAATGGAAATGATGAGAGTTCTTACAAAGTATCGTGATATATGGTCGAATTTCGAGCATCAAATTCCGGTCACTGGTTGCACCGTAAAAGCAAACAGATAGATAGAATAAAAAGGCAATTAACAAGTATACCTAACATTATTAAAGTCATCAACTAATAACTTGACATATTTTATAAATAATATTGGTACGACATCAATCGCTTGAATGTTGGTGATAATGATTTCGTTTGTTATTACAATAAATTTTTATATTTTTAATGTGGTTCCTTGATTATTACCTAAAACGAAGGCTATTTAGATAGTGTGTTCGCTATGGGGTACCGATAGAGTAGAATAGTACCGCCCTCTGTACCAGGTATCGTAAGAGACGGTTAAGGTACCTAAACCTACACATAGCAGTATATCCACCCGAAACAGCGAGCTTAAATGCAGCAAAGCGGGGATGGGCAGCAATCGCTTGCTCACTCCTGCCCAGTTCCGTATTATATTCTATGTTCAGCAGTAGACGCTTTATAGCTATGGTGACAATGATAATGTCAGATAGTTACGAGAAATTCATTAAATCATGCATTTGTATAAAAAACGATCAGGAAAATTATTTTTTTTATATACGAAGTCAGCAAACAAGCATACAGTCCACCTGATGATGAACGTGACCGCAGCCTATAGACGCGCGTGTCAACACAAAGATATCACCAGTGTGTCACCAACCTTGTGAACTGTCAACGTTGTCGAATATAATGTCATATTTACCCAGTAATTTCACTGCCTCTCTCACCCTTCAAACCGGAATACAGCAATGCAAAAAATGCTATTTAGCGGTAGAAATAGGTGAGAATGAGGTACCAATGCAGGCGACCTTTGTAAAAAGTCTAGAAGTAGATAGTAATTTAAATTAAGGAAAATATACAATTGAAATTAACTAAAGTAAAAGTGTCAATGAATATTTGTTTCTCCATCACAAGGAACGAATCAACAGATCTGGACGTAATTTGGCACAGGGTTTACTGACTGGAGTAACACATAGGCTATTTTTTATGCCAAAAACATGTAATCCCATGGGATTGATCCAGTTTTTATAGGTCTCTGTGGAATCGGCACGCGTATTTTCGCGTAGGACCTCTATAACCAATAATAACAATAGATCCTCAGGAATCTGATGTAAAGTGAAGACCTCGCGGACCAAGTCACGGAATCAAAGTTAATTTACATTCAGACAAACACAAGTTTTAAGTATACATAGATTGGAAGATACGTAACAGCTTTTCGTTACAAACACATTAGTATTCACGGACCGGAATAAAAGAAGCGGTATTCCCCACAACCGAGGAATTCCCTCGCGATGACTGGCTCAAGGTTAAGTTTATTAAAACTTAAAAAATATGCACAAGTAATTCAGACTTAACATATTTTCACAGGTGTAGCTTGAGCAGGTTCCCGCAACTCGACTGATGGCCTCACTCTAACATGGCTTGTTGTTCAAGAAATCGCGGGATCCCCTTATACTTTGTCGGGCCTGATGGAGCCAATGGTAGTAATTCTATCTTTTACGCCAAGGTTTGTTAGTTCGATCCCCACCCAGCACAAAGTTTTATAAAATGACTTTTGTGTTTGTTCTGTGTCTGTTTGTAAAAACCCCTTGTCTGATATTTATAACTCAAGTCTAAGCGATTTACATTGGGGTCAAGTCAATGTATGAGATGTTGTGTACATATTATTACTATTTATTATGTTCACTAACGCCATATTTACAATTATAAATTGACACAAAGAACGTATACACTATGTAATAATTAATTAATGTGATAATTAGCAAATCCTACGAATAATACTATCCGTGGAGTACCAGCACAGTAAAATAGTACCTAACTCTGTACCAACAACAGTAACACCTGGTATATATATATATACATATATTTATTCACTCTGGTATTATATATATCGACACAACATCTCATACATTGACCTGACTGCGTGATAAGTCGCTTAAACCACTTGTGTTACGGACGTCAGACAACAGAGGAATCACAAATGTACAGATACAGCTCGAACACAATTAACATCATATAAATATTTGTCCTAGATGGGGATCGAACCCACGACCTTAGAGATATTTATCTCTGAGTCATGTCAATGTATGAAACGATGTTTATATTCATTTTATATAAAAATCTATTGCAAAAAGCGAAGTACATTGATAAAACAGAACAAGGGTGCTTTTAATATGGTTGTATTAAATAAATTAACAAATATCCTAGGACTACCGGCTACGTACGCTTGCCGCGCTCGGCAAGCGTGTTGGCAATCGCAGGGCGCAGCTTTCGCGACGGGGATGTTGCTGCCCATTCCTGCTCCCCCTATATTGCCCCTGATGCCCCTTACGACACCTGGTAAAGGGGGAGATACTATTCTACTCTGCCGGTACCTCAAGGCTGTTAAAATATCCTGTTCATTTCAATTTAAAACGTATACATAAAGGTAGATAACGCTAGATGAGACGGTATATATCACTATCTTGTTTATCACGGCGTACTTAATTAAAGACCAAATTGCAGTTATGTACTGGGACGCGAGTGGGACTCCGCACCAGGCATTGGAAAAAGAACCGTGGTACACTGCACTAAGCCCCCCAGGTGTGACCTCCACCGAAAGACGAGAAGTGGAGCCCTCTTTTGGAATCACCATCTCTATGTATCAATAACTATCAAAACCTTTGATGTACACTGAGTTTGTTAATAAATTCGTACAATAAACTCACCTAGGGCTAGTCCTTCACTATATTAAACTTTTATTTAGCCGACGGGCCCGGTGGCGCAAACGGCAGGGATTCTATCTTGTACGCCGAGGTCATAGGGTTTGATCCCGCCCAGGAAAATATACACATGACAAATATTTGTGTTTGTTCCGAATTTGGGTGTTAAATGTATTTATAAATAATAATCAATAAATAAATCCCACAACATCTCATACATTGATCTGATTCCGTGATAAATCACTTAAAGCACTTGTGATGATGACTGATGTCCGTAAATCAGAGAACAGAGGAATTCCGAATATACTACTTAAATATATATATATTTAACACCCAGACACAGCACAAACATAAATGTTATCATATATTTGTCCTGGGTGGGGATCGAATCCACGACCTTTGGTGCATAAGACAGGATCACATTACATTTGTGATTCCTCTGTTGTCTGATGTCCGTAACACAAGTGCTTTGGATCATTGTATGAGATATTGTGTAAACTATTTATTTATAGAGGGTACGCGCGCAAAGCAGTCACCTGCAAAATATGCGGCATCCATTGTCTTATCGCATGTATTAGCTCATATCAGCGAGAAATGTAAACATTCCGATTGCCTTGGATTGCCGTTAAAGTGCGTTAATTGACAAAAGCAGTGCCCCACGGTTTAACCTGCGTCGTTCCTGTTACCATTGTAAAATGAAATAATTAAAGCAACCTTAGTTACTCCTACTAGACTAGAATAGTACCTCGCCCTGTACCAGGTGTCGTAGGGGGCGACTGAGGTATCAGAACCGATAGAGTTCTGAGACCGATAGGTATATCCATCCGAAACCGTGCAGCTTAAACGCAACTGGGAGGGGTTGGGCTGCAGCATTTCTGTCACGCCTGCCCAGCGCGGCAATTAAGGGCAAAATTCCCCCTTAATTTATCGTCCAGCAGCAGACGTTGTACGTCTGCAATGATGATGATGAAGTTACTCCTTATAATATCAGATCTCCGCCAGTAAGTCAGTTCTGAAGGTAGACCTTACACAAAGATCGTGTACATTGATACCTCACTCTCCAGTCTGTCGCAGTGTTCGCATTGCTGTGTTCCGGTTTGAAGGGAGCTGTCAAATGGCTGGGTAATGTGACATAATGTCTTAGTTACAAATTTGGCAACGCGCTAGTGATATGTTTGTGCAAGCGTCTAACCCATTAAAATCAGTCTAACCTTTTCAAAGACCAGACCAAACGAACAGACAAAAAAAAACATATTTTATCATCATCAGGTAGTAAACCTTATATATACAAAAAATCATCATGATCATAACAGTTTGTGGAAGTCCACTGCTGGGAATAGGGCGTCCAGAGTGGAATATGTATTTATAAATAATAAATAAATAAATTCCCATAACATTTCATATATTGACCTGAATCCGTGATAAATCACTTAAAGCGTTACGGACATCAGAGAACAGAGGAATTCCGAATATACTACTAAAATAAACATATTTAACCCCCAGACACAGCACAAACATAAATGTCATTATATAAATACAGTCCGCGTGATGGTAATCAACGTCAACCTTGATTATGCTATGTCACATTACTCGGGAATTTCACTGCCTCTCACACACTTTTAACCGGAACACAGCAATCACTATTGCTGTTTTCAGGTAAAATAAGTCGAGATTGAGATAAAAGATGTAGACGCCTACTGACACATGGCGGTATATCTGTCTATCCAAAGCAGTGTAGCTCAAATGCGAAGCTACTCTCTGCAATTGCCACCACGCTTGCCCTCCTTTCTTGGGGAGGCCTATGTCCAACAGTGGGCATCTTAGGGCTGCTATGGTGATGATGACTAAAGCAGAGCTATTTAAAACTATTTGTCTAATACAAGTCCTAGCTAAACAGTGGCTCGGTACTAAAAGTAAGGTCATTCGTAAGCAGGTCACATATGACCAGTCGTACAAAACCAACAACGTACATTGGCAACCAAACATTACACATAGCGTGCTGCTAGGACAAATACGTTGATATGTACATTTATTAATATCTGTTTTGAACTTCTAGGCTATAAATAAGGCTTCTTTCAAACCAAATCACTAAATAGTATAAATCAAAGTCGCTTTCCGCTGTCTATCTACTCCATGCATGCTTAGATCTTTAAAACAACGCAACGGATTTATATGTATAATAAATTTACACTAATATTATAAGGGGAAAGATTTGTATTTTTGTATGTAACGAATAAACTCAAAAAGTACCGGACCAATTTTAATAACTCTTTTTTCATTAGAAAGTTACATTAACACTGAGTAACATAGGCAAGATTACTATAGAAATCTTTAAAAATTCCTATTAAAACCAACCGGAGGTGTAAAAAAATTAGCCATCAAACGTCTTTCATCGCATACGCTAGGAAGAGTATTAACAATTGGAACAACAAATGTTTGACAATATTAAAGAATATATCAATATCTACAAAAAACTTGACGAGACTATATGTTAAACTATTGTAGATACGTCACTATAACTACTTTACATTTAACAAATTGATAGAAATGCCGATCAAAATAAATAATTTAATATTCAAGACTGTCTCAATACCTAATGATTACTTTTTAAATTATTGAAATCGGACATTCCATTCAAAAGATATCATGAAATAAAAATAAAAATACATGCCGGCGGCGGCCGCCACGCAGCGCATCGAGTAACTAACTCGATGAGAGCAATAGATTGTGGCACTCTCTAGTAGGATCTCTTGAAAATCTATACGTTTTGTTGCCACCTACAAATACACCAACGTAGTGTACAGGGAGGCTGTAAGATAAGCATAATTTTTTTTCTAATTTATTGATTTATGGTCGTATTAACTAGCATGCTTATAACTTAAATATCTGTACCTATTTATGTCTACCCGTGCGAAGCCGGGACGGGCCGCTATGTATATTATAGTAGAGAAACACTGATAGTTATAGAGGTTTCTAATGTGATGTCCTAAATGAACACGTGTTTTGGCGATTACATTGCAACTCTGGCTGAGACCGACGAGATAGATCAAAACAATGTACTACAGTATTACAATGGCTTCCCATTCGACTTCGCAGGCATGCCCACATCCTATCTTTATTAAACAAGATTCTGTTCGACCCTTCCTACCCTTCATATCTTAAAAATCGTTTCGTGTTCCTAGGTGACAGCCCCGAGAAATCTTTCAGGTCATCAGAGAACCTTTTTCTGAAAACGCCTGTGCATTCCACAACGTTTTTAGTAAGTCCTTTACGGCCCAGGATGTTCGTTTGTGGAATGCACTCCTGCTCAATATTAAATGCACGCAGTCCCTGCATGTGTTTAAACGGTTGAAAGATCACTTTCTTTCATAAAAGATATGTCTATTTATATATCCTTAAATATTATCTATTTATATTATGTATATTTAATATATTTTTCTATCCATTTTATTGACACCTCTTACTACCTCTTTGTTTCATTCACTCTTTCTATCCAAGGGTTGCCTGGAAGAAATAGCTATTTACAATAAGGCCGCCCATTGTGCTTTATAATTACAGTGTTTTTTTTCATGAGTTTTTATGTTTGGTGTACAATAAAGTATTCATTGTTATTATTATTACAGTATTGTACACCTAAGGTGGTCTCTTAGAGATAACCCACAATAACCATTTTTTATCCTCATTGCACCTGTGGGAAGCCGGGGCGGGTCGCTAGTAATTTTAGAAACGCGAAGGTTTGAATAGATATACGGATGTGTGTCACTCTTTCACGTCGGAACGGCAAAACAGAATCATATAGAATTTGGCACTGAGATAGTCTGGAAGAAAACAGGCAAAAATTTCACTCCAAAATCATGTTCCCGTGGGATAGATCAGATCTGGCTTTTTTTTTGTTCTCTAATAAAATCAGCGCGATATTTAACACAGAATAGTTGAGTGACACAGTGAATCTGTCAGACTGACATTTTTCGCAGAATAATGAGAGTTAGGAGATTAGGTTTACATAAAGACCTTGCAGAAAATGTCGCGGAAATAAAACTAGTATTGTAATATTTGTAGCAAACAAATTTCCCTCAAATAGTTATATACATATATACACATTATAAACATTTAGATGCTTATGAAATAAAAACAATGAGATCGTATAGAGATCCATTGCAAGCGTTACTCATGAGTTCATTGAGGATGGGGCGCGACGTTGATTCTAATCACGATATCTTTTCCCGCGTGACTCATCGAGGAAAACAATTCTGTAATCCAACGTACAATAATACCAGCTACAAAAATACACTATTATTAAAAAGAGGAAAGATTCATATATATATCTGTAGCGTCTATAGGCTGCGGTCACGTTTACAATCAAGCGGAAAGTGTGCTTATTTGCTGACTATTATCAGGAATCACTTAAAAAACACCTGACCCCGGTTTCAGAAACCACGTCGTAAGCAAGTAACATATATTGTGTTATATTTTCATACTATAAATAGAGATCCCTACCTACAATGGAATTATGTAAGCAAGTTTAGTGTTTTTGCACGTCCAAACGTAGGTTACGTACGCAATAACAACTGAATGGATTTCAAAAACTGTTTCACTAATTAAAAGTTAAATTATGATACACATGTGGTAGTGATCCTGTCTTGTGCGCCAAAGGTCGTAGGTTCGAGCCCTACCCAGAATAAATCTGGGTAGGTAATCTATATATATTTAAGTAGTATATTTGTGATTCCTCTGTTGTCTTATGTCCGTAACACAAGTGCTTTAAGCGACTTATCACGGAATTAGGTCAATGTATAAGATGTAATAGGAATTTATGTATTATAATATCATATCATCATCATATCAGCCATTGGAAGTCCACTGTTGGACATAGGCTTCCCCAAGAAAGAGGGAATTTTATCTATAATTGCCGTGCTGGGCAAATGTATTGGTATTCGCAAAGAGTAGCCTTTACGACGGGGACGCTGCTGTCCATCCCCGCCCTCTTCTATTGAAGCTGAACTGTTCCGGATGAATATACCGACATCTTCTAGTTCTGGTCCTTAATCGCCTTTTACGACCCCTAGTACAGTGGGTACTATTCTACTCTGCCGATACTATAATAGAAAAAAAACAATCTCACTCGCAAACATAAAAATACTTATTGCAATATTTCTAACATCTGGCGCAAATTTTTTTCTTTTAAAAGTGTCACATATATTTAAACATGCAGTTGACCTATTTTTTTAGGTCGGTCTCTAATAATACCTTCCAATTCAATGTATCTCAAAAAAATAGAGCAACCTACACAAATCTGACTATAAATCATGGTTTAACATGAGATAGACCTATAACAAAGTTCGTCAACATTAGTACCTCACTCTACAAGTAGTTCTACCGCCAAATAGTAATGTTCGCATTGCTGTGTTCTGGTTTGAAGGATGAGAGAGGCAGTGAAGGTAATAATTAGTAATTTATGAAATTATCGTGACGGCTTGACCGATTCTCATAAAATTTTGTATGCATATTTTGTAGATCATCAGTTACTATTTTTTCATACCCCTAAGTGATAAATACATACAACCCATTATTTCTCTCCTTCTATTTTTTAATAGGTTTTTTAGTAATTAAATCATTTTATATCATTTATATGGCGGAATAAAGGTTTCCGGGACTGATAGTGTGATATAAATATCTTTAAGTGAAACCCGCGTACAAACCAAAGTACAACCCGCGAGTAATATTTTTGTGATACGAGTGTCTGTGGGTGTGCTTACTATCCCGCGGACTGTATGCTTGTGTGTCGACCTGATCTTATAAAAAAGGGGTAAATATTGATATAAATGGCTTTTGTCAGATTTGTAGATTGCGCTGCTGCGTGTATTCGGGACAATTGTAATCGACCACGGATTCCCGAATTGAAATCGAACTCCTGGCACATCCTTAGCATGTATGTTTGGTTTTCAACCATTAGGCGCGTTTAATAAAATCTGCTGCTCAGACGTGAGGTCCAGCGTTACCGCGAGAAAAGAGGTCTGGCCACTTATTAATGAGGCTTCATAGATACTTGACGACTTTCTACGTATGAAGTCGACACTTCATTGGGATCAAAATGAAACTAGTTTCGAGTGAAACTAAGAGAGGTTAATTCGAAAAAAGTTAAACAATAATAATAATGTATTACTACAGCAACTCATACATTGATCTGTCTCAGAGATAAGTTGCCTTAAACACTTATTACGAACATCAGACAACAGGGGAATCCTAAATATAATACTTAAATGCACATTTAACAAACAATTTTCATTATATAAATACTTATCGGTGGAGGTCGAAACCAGCCCACCCATAACTCTTGGAGCACAAGATAGGAGCACTACGGGACGCCCCAAATATCCTTAAACATATGTTTTACTTCGTTCGACCTTATCCCCATTTTTATGATTCCCGTACGCTTTTAACATGTGCATAGCTTTGAGTTCCAAGCGATAGCGGCGCCCAAAGGATTCGCCGTATAAAACCAAAAGTTGAATTAGAATAGCAAGTAATCATCTTCGCAAATTGGCAGTCCTTGCTTTAACGTTACTAATGAGCACAATCAAATAAAAAATCTTCAGCAGTTAAATAATAAGACAAAAGTAGATACGTCATCAGCCTTGTGGTAGAGTAGAATAGTACCTCCCCTTAAATCAAGGGTCGTAAGGCTATGGTGTCGGTAACGATAAATAGCAGAATAACTACCCTAAATAGTATAGCCCAAATACAGCACAGCTTTTGTTACCATGGTTGCCCAGCGCGCGAATTACGGTCAAAATTCTGCCTTTCTTTGGGAGGCTTTTGTCTACTTTTAGTGGTCCCACAGCTGCTATGATGATCATGATGAAGAGACAAGGTACTCCAAAAGGAATTCACACTCCGATGATTTCAAAAAGACAGAAACACAGTTATTTCCGACATCGAAGAAAAGGGTTACTAAAGACCATACTCAAAATTTCATCTCTGAAAATTTGATGCAAAATAAACTTAAAGCAATTGTTGGAATAGAGAAATGTTGAAAAAAAAGGGAAAAAGTACTCTGAGGAACTAACTGTTGGCAAACTGCCCGAGTATGAGTACTCAATACAAAAATATTGCACAACAACTATACCAACCTGGTAGTAAATTTATCAGTCCTTGGCAAAGAGCTATGCTCAGAGTTATTTGAGAGATTAGACTGTTTAATAAATATATTCATTTAATGATTGCTTGACCTATGATCCTACACTTGCCCATTTTAGATATGTATTAATTTAGAAGTTAGATAAACTTCTCCTGTAATGATAGATTTATTTGGATGTTACTTATTAATTATAAATATTTTATTGGGAACTTCTTCCACTGATATACTGGTCTGTGCTATCAGAAACAAGTCCAAGTAGTCCAGACATAGCTGTTTTATTTTTGCCCATTTCTTATCGAATATGACTGATAAATGTTAAAGTAAAATAACTTGTAGATTAGACTGTATTACATATATGCTTAATTGGAATTCTTGTATAATATATTTATTTTGTATATATATTGCCTGCACTACTATATTTTTTTTTCTATTTTGTGTAATGGTTGACTGGGAGATAATGGCATCTGGCATTAAGTCCACTATTTGTACATTTTGTAACATTTTGTGCAATAAAGTTAAATAAATAAAAAAAATTAATATATGTACTAAAATTAAAAAGACAAAATATTTGATTGTTTGTTTGTTAGTCTAAACTAATAATTACTGACATACTTTAATAATACTTTTGTAATTAGAAGTCTTCACCAAGTAACAAAGGTTTTATAACATTTTACCAAAAATTTTAGTGGTAACCTTTATTTATAATGTGGAAAGGTTAATATTTTTATCTGTTTTAAAACAAAGTTATTTAAAAAGTAAAGCGCCTATTTCAAAAACTCTTCCAATAATTATTAATTACATAATCAGCAAAGAACACGTGAAACTGCAGGGCACTGCTATTTAAACAATTGTGCTTATAAGATTATTTTTGTAATTTGTTAAGAGTAAGGCAAAGACGTTGGATTTTGATTTTTTTTTTTTTATTAACAATTAAATTGTTTCAGTTTCAAAATATATACCAACACCAAGAAAAAGGTTAAGCATTTATTTCTTTTGTTTTGTTTTAGTATTTTAAATGTACTCTTAATGTCGACAAATCAATTATTCATATATCTTGCAATGTTTTACTATAGGAATTCTCAAAGTTAGCTTAAGATACAATATACATTTAAAAAGGAAATGGGGCAGATCACAGGTCTCTCAGAATTAAGTTTATTCCCAAATATCCCTGATCAATTCATTCTACAGAAAAAATTGTAAATAAATATGATACTTGCAAGTATATTTCACTTTTTCAGTTTATAAGTACATGTAGGTTTCAATTTTATTATACCTAACAGGTCAAATAAATGTTTATAAAAAAGAAAGTTTGTTAGCTGGCTAGATTTAGGTCATATCTATTATATCTTCTTCTACATAGAATGTGATAATGATAGATAACTATTGAACACATACATACAATTTAGAAAGAATTTAAAACAACTGCACAAAAGCATGAACACAAATATTTATTCAATAAATTCACACCAGACAGATGCTGTTTTATTATTTGAGTTATAACAGATTGAATGAAAACGCTTTCCTAGCATTTCATGTATTTACTGATAATTAAACTTGTTTAATGATACATTTACTAAGTAAAATAGATATAAAGAAAATAAATAATTACCTTATCAAAAATTATTCTCCAACACAAATCTGATCTCGATGGGGTTAATGGTATGGAAACGTTCGCTTCTCTCTGTCTGGACGGCATTTTCACCAAAAATTTAATTTAGCGAATGAGTAACAAACGAGTACTGTAAAAAATATTGCAATAAGTAGCACACTACAGGATATCCTTTTATAGAAACAATGAAGTTAGTCCATGATAAATTTATTTTGAAAAGCTACGATAAGATAACGTGTTCGTAAAATTATGATATATACGATAACTTTTTAGTTAGTCGGTGTTAAAACAAAAATGTCGACAACACCAGAACACCGTTAGGAAACAACTAACAACTATTTCGTTGATTTCGCTTAACGTCATGTCAACTGTCAAAACAAACAAGTCAAACACGCACGCAGTTATACAGCCAATAGCAAAAGACTTATGGAGGCATACAAATTGAATTGCCAATGAGATGAAAGTCAGAAATCCACTACTACAACTAAAACTAAACTATTGAGCAACTTATTATTAGTTGCAATCGGTGACATATAAATATATTTCGAATAACAAAATATTTTTGGTACGTATTTTATAAAACCTTAAAATTTAACAAAAAATGTAAAAAATTGTAAATAAGAAGAAATCTTTTAGTGTGCGAAAGAAACCAGCAATCCGCTAATGCGTTAATTTAATTGCATTGAAAACAAATATACAACTATTGTGAGATCTACAAGATTATTTTGTGATGTTTTAAAACTTATTATTTTTAAAACTCTTGTACGATATATATGTTCATATTTTTTTGTTGATTTTATTTCAAAGAATTAGTGAAAGCTGGAGTAAATATTTCTCTTTTATACTATTTATCATGAAATTAAAAATGTATTTAAAATGGCATGAATTTTATTTAGCTCATAAATCACTAGTTGCCGTTAATGGATTTTAATCACTAGTTTTTTTTTATTTTTAGGTTTTTACTTTTACCGACTACAGCGCCATCTGTTGGGTTGATTTGTAAATATAAACTAATCAGGATTGCCCTGGTTAGTTTATATTTACAGCTATATAAATATATTATATACATGCTATTTCTCTTCTTACCCTGAATTCAAATATAAAGATTTTTATTTAATGTGCCCCTACTAGCCATGCATACGAGCAAAGACTAATATACACATTGCGAATTATTAGATACTAATATAGCTATTCTACACAAAGTGCTCAATGGAAAGATTTCTCAGATTCAGATTACATATATTAGATAATTTTCGCATTACTAAGCAATTAAGGGTAAACATTTTAAAGGTTACAACTGATTATAGACTTCTGAAAGTTATGTGTACACACCTTGCACATACCTTTCAGAAGTCCATAATCAATAGTAATTTTTAAAATGGATCTATATGAATAAATATATATATTCATATTGTCCCCTATTAATTCATTAATTTTAATTAATATATTACGCATATATTTTATATTAATTTCAAACATTCTTTAGCTCTTTATGGGAGTTTTGAACGCATCCTTGTTTCTATGGCAACGACAATTGACATAATATTGATTTGAGTAAAAGTCTCAATACAAAATATAGTTTGTAGTTTTATATCTTAAGCTGAACCATAATAATATATTTTATTAATAAAATGCACGACTTCAAGCGAACGAATAAGATTACAGGAGTACACTGGTTAAAAGATTCTATAAAAGGCTTTAAAATTAAGTAAGAATTAATTAGGACCTAAAACATAACTTTATTTATCTCTTCACTAATACATTGTTTTTTTTTTTATTATAGAACTAAAATTGTTTATTTAAGTTCTAAGAAAAATATACTATATAAATATTTATTTACCTAGAATATAATAGATTATTTTTAATGCATTTCTCATGTAAACAAACTCACTGTGAGATAACATTTTAAATTATATGTTATTACCATCTCAAGACTTCTGTAGGTCGTATACTGTTTAATATAAACCTCTCAATGATATTCTAAATATGACTATGCTTCCTGAATAAAGTGCAATTCTGCAGTTTTAGATAGATTGTTATTCAGAAATAAAGTTGCTATTCAAAAACTTATCTGCCCTGTCTACCATTCGCTCTGTATTCTATGTGCCCTGGCCATTGTCACTTTTGTTTGGTGATCCATCGGACCATTAAATTGTAGTGATTATCATGCTATCATTACAGAGTGAAACTCAGACCTAAAGATGGAATCTTAACATTGCCAAAGTTTGAAGAATATGCCAACAATACAAACAGCATTAACATTGACACATTTGAAAAGACTGATGAATATTCATTCATGTGGCAAGAAAAGGTTTTCAGTTTATGGGAACTTCAGAGGTACACAGATGTCCACAATTGCATCACAGAGACTGAACTAGAATACCATAATAATATTAACGAATCTGACATTGAATCATCTAAAATATTCACATATGTCCATGAAGATTACCATTTACCACTGCCTTTAGAGTCAATAAGAAAGGACAGTAGTAAATTTGACTTAAGTTCGTGCCTTGAGAAATTGAATTTAGGTAAAAAAATTAAAAGAGTAATTGGGGAGGACACCAGCTCCATGGGCCAACTGTTCAAGAGTGAAGAAGACTTGGCACTTGTTGGAAATCAATGGAAAGCTATGCACATTGTGTATGACAGCTCGGAATATAATGAGTAAGTCAAATTAAAAATCTGTTAAGATATTTAAATCTTATTTGCTATGAAAAAAACTGTTATTAAATGCTGGATTATTTAGACATAAATTCCAGCACCATAGGAAGATGAGGTTGTTCATTAATGAGAATTATGCCTGAATGATTAGAATGACAATAGCTATGTGAAAAATGCTAAAAGTTATACTCATTCAAAACTTGACCTTTCATCGTAAAATTAAAAGTACTTTATTTATTTAATAATGATAAAAAGGTCTTATAAGCTTACAGATGGGAATACCCAAATCGCCTACAAGACTAATCAGTAAACCTAATAATAAAACACCAATAAACAATAAAAAACAATCCAACTTATATACATAAATCAAACTAATTCAGATCATGTCATGTCGTCAAGAAAATATGTGCAGCTGTTGCTAAACAACATACACCATCAGTAAATAGATGTTCTCGTTCTGAGCGAACATGTCCAATCAGGCAGGCAGTGCGTGGGCGACGGCGCGTTGCCACCACCTCCGTGTCACAGGCGTGCGCGCTGGCACCGACATCCTCCTTTTATTGATCACAGACGCACCTTTTACTCTGTGTAATTTCACTGAAGAAACGAAAAATAAACGAGCGTGTATTAAATGACTAATGCGAGAGAAGCAAGAGAAGTATGCCTAGCAAGTGGATATCCATTGTCTCTGCCTACCCGATGGGACACATAGGGTGTTATGTTTGTGTTTGTGTGTGCAGTTGTATGAAAAATTCAGTGTGTGTGAGATTCCTCCATCCAAATCCTAACTACGGAGTTATTTCCATGAAGTTCTATCGTCATCTACTCTTAATGAAATTGCCTACTGGCGGTGAGATGAATATAGTTTTACTCGTATTCTATGGAATTGGATTGACTTTCTTAAGTACTGATATACCTCCATAGTTTGAACTGTAGTTTTTTAGCGTTAAGCAAATTTCAGCCGTAAGGTACTGTCAAAGTAGAATAGTACCTCCCCATGTACCAGGTGTCGTAAGAGGCGACTGAGGTGCCAGAGCAAACAGATGGCGGTATATCCATCCGTGACAGTGTAGCTCAAATGCATAGGGTGGGGATGGGCAGCAGCAATGCCGTCGCGAAAACTGCGATCTGCGATTGCCCACAGGCTTGCCCAGCGCGGCTATTATGTAAAAATTAATTTCTTTTGGGAGGCCGTGTCCAGCAGTGGACTTAATGGCTGATATGATGATATACTAGTAAAATTTCTGGTCTCAATAGCGATAATTAATGATAACGTCGGTGTAGACGGGTGTTGGGTCGATGGGTCGATGCAGGACGGGTTCGATTCCCAAACTAGTTGTTGTGTTGGATATCATCCAATATAATATCCTGGACTGAAAATGAAACGCGTTCGATACACGCTCAATGATTTTAAAGCTTTAGAAAATATTTTAGAGGATACATGAGGTTACGTCATGAGAAATAGGTGAACTTATTGTCACCTATTTCTACCGCCAAACAGCAGGTTTGAAGGGATAATATCTTTAAGTAACAAGGTTGACAACGCGCTTGTGATATCCTTGTGATATTACGAGCGTCTATAGGCAGCTGTGACGCTTGCCATCACAGACTGTACGTTTGTTTGTCAACTTAAAAGCAAATGTTTCGCCGTAGAGATTCACAATTGCTGTACAAACAGGAGGCAATCCTCCTCTCTTTATACCACAACGTGGTATACAACTATCTGCTGGTATCTCCGGACAAGAATGACCTGGATCTTAACCCGTACTGCGTGGAGACGGAGTCAGGCGTGCCCCTGGGCTTCGAGTATGCTGTCGACGTGTTCTTTGAGGACAGCGAGGAGAGTGCTGAGGAGTTGATGATGTTGGTAAGATTGTTACAAATATTGGAATCAGACGACTTTTTATTAGTGGTAATA
Source organism: Heortia vitessoides (assembly GCA_020976665.1). Lineage (NCBI taxonomy): Eukaryota > Metazoa > Arthropoda > Insecta > Lepidoptera > Crambidae > Heortia > Heortia vitessoides. Next base: position 12,195,247 of record JACJUM010002809.1, read on the forward strand.
ATAAATTAATTCATAGAACATCTCATAAATTAATCGAACTCCGTGATAAGTCGCTTAAAGCACTCTTGCTACGGATATCAGATAACAGAGAAATCACAAATATTCATCATTTAAGTGGTTGTCCTGGATGGGGATCGAACCCACGTCCTTTGGCGACCAAGATAGGAACACCTGCGCCATTGGACTATACATCGAGTACATACTGATAAACACTTAATGTACTGGTAATTATTCATTTTGCCCGCATCGCTGTTTCGGATGGATGCTCTTATACCATCCTACCCTATCTGTATCATGTGTCGTAAGAGGCGACTGAGGTGCCGGAGCCGACAGATTTACCCATATGAAACAACGTAGCTGAAATGTGTATAGTTGGCTTCAGCATTTTCGTCTCGAAGCTATGCTCTACGATTGCTACTACGCTTGCCCAATTATGGGCAAAAATCTCCTTTTCTTGGGTGTGATATGCTAATATGACGCTATGATATTTTCAGTTAAAAAAACTTACCAAGAAATGGGAGAAGAAACACAAACAGCTGCTCGGCTTCTCCATGCCGTTGCTGGGGAAGAAGACGTATCAATTGACACTGGAAATATTGTCTGCCACGCATTTTGACATGGACGACTTGTACATCGAATTTCATTTCAAGGTATTAGCTTATTTGACAACCTTCTAAATGACCGCTGTTCATAGAGAGCACTAGTTGACTTACCAAGGCTGAGTCTACTCGTTTTGCTCCAGTGTCGTATGCACAAAGCGTTGACATGAGTCCGGACAAGATTTATTAATTTCGTGCCCGGCCAAAATAAATGATGTCCGGCTTTTGTTAGGCGTTTTACATGTGATTTTTTATACTTATACACACACACATATATAATAATAATAATAATAATAATAAATACTTTATTGTAAACCAAACACAAAAGAATACATGGAAAAGACAGTAATTATAAAGTACAATGGGCGGCCTTAACGCAAATAGCCATTTCTTCCTTACGGTAACTTTTGGATGGAAAGAGTGAATAAGCGAAGGAGGTATATATAGAGGTATATATATTTATTTATTTATTTATTTGTGTGTGTATATAAATAAGAATATACGACTTATTACATGGGTATGTAATGAATGTAATAGGTAGTATATTCAGAAACACAAAATCGTCAATACACCATTCTACTTCTTTTTATAATATCTTTTAAAATGTTCGTATTGCTTTGATAGATAACTGGTATTTTTATTTCCTGGAAATAATTAACGCTAATAAATACCTATATATATATACATATACTTTCTTTGACTACACTTGTGAACATGAAAAAATTAATACCATTTCAAGATACCAGATGGCGTGCAATGTAGCGACAGTTCACATGGGAGGACGCACACGGCGGCAGCCTTACTTGTGAACGACGAAGCGGTGTGGTGCTATGGTCATGTTATCGAGATGTCTTTCGAAGGGATTGATAATCTAGGTAATTATAGAGGACAAGCTTTCCGCTCGCACTACCTATATCATCCCTGAGGAACTCTTGTTATTCCGGGATGATGTCTAGGTCGTTGTTCACAGCTTAAATGTGCAGAAGTATGTACAGATTTATCTCTCATGGGTGTTTGTTAAAAACATGTTTTTGTTAAAAAAATAACTTGTGTTATTTTTGACTGTCAATATCAGGGCCAGATGGCGCAGATGGTAGTGGTCTTTGTGCGCCAAATGGGTTCGATCCCACCGAGGTCAAACATTTATACATTTTGATATTTATGTTGTTTTGTGTCTGAGTGTTGAATTATATATATACATACTAACGGTCCTGGCAAACTTTGTTCTGCGATATAAATTATATAAAATGAATTTCAAATATCGCTATTAAAACATAGGGTTTAGTGGTAGAAGGGTGAAAATTTAATAAAAAATATAATATAAAAAAATAAAATAATCCCGAGAAAAATATATTAAATCTCTTGTGTTACGTGTGTAGACATTATACAACAGAGGATTCACAAATATAATATAAGTGTATTTTAAGTTTTAGCAAATAGATAAAGCAAAGAGGCTGTACCTCAAAAAGATAAATCTACAACAAACTAAAGTTCTGTTTCCTCTAACATCCTTTTTGTTATTTCCTGCCTTGTTCTAAATTTATGGTGATCAAATGAATATGAATATAGGAAACCTTGCCTTTGTACCCAAAAACAGGTACTATTTTAATCTGATGATACCCCTTGTCAATGGAGTCAAATCCTACCTATTCCACCCCTTATCGATTTCCAGAACCACCACAGATTCAAATATTCTTCGAAGTGGTATCAACAGACTGGTGGGGTCGCCACCGCACTGAAGGGTATAGCTATATCCCTTTGGATCTTCAACCAGGTTACAAAAAGAAGAGCCTGACCTGCTCTCGTCCCGAGGAGTCAGACAGAGTGCAAGCGGAAAGCCGCCGGTTCTTTGTTGGTGGTTGCCATTTGATCAAAGATTTGGATGTGTTGGCCAAACCTCAGTTGCAGGTAAATTTTATTCAACCAGTCCTTATGTATGAATAGTTTAATGATATGGAGGAAGTAAGTATGTCAAGTTCGAAGCTAAAGGACCTGCTTGCCGGTGGGAGCGCAATTGGTTTTGGTATCAAACTGCAGAATGAAGGGGAGAATTGTGGTACTAGTCATTATGTAGTAGGGCTTTGGTTCATCGATTAGAACTTCGGATTTGATCTATTGAGACCTGAGACGGTGCACAGCCTCTCACTTATAAGCCTTGCGAGCGAAGACTGCTTAAGCAAAGGAACTTGGTCTATCTCTTTAGTATTGCTGGAATAGACGTCTGACATCTAGTCCAGCATTAGCTTTTTCCGCAAAACATGTAATTCTGTCCACTCCTCAGATTGGAACTGGTTGTTAAGTACCGCAAGATTCAATAGGCCATAATCTATTGGTCTAGGATTTTACATTTATCTCAATTATAATAGGGAGTTACAGTACAGGGACAGTCTACATTCAGTTTGATAGTAGCCTCAAGCAAAGCAGTTTGTGCATTTTATAAATGCTGTGCAATTTGTTCAAATCATTGTACAGTGGAGATCCACTCAAGACAGGAAACACCTTCCTGGGCAGAAATGTGTTGGTCAGTTTTTTTTGAGAACCTATTGCTGGAGTGATCATACGTCAACTCCAGCGCCACTGGAGAGATGGTCGAAGCCGCTCATTGACTAGCAACACGGCAGTCTCCGACCCCCGCCTCCCCCCCGACGGAGTGGGGATCAGAGTAGATACAAGACAGATTACATGATCGTGTACATACATACTTATCATCCGCCTATTTGCAACATAAACATATATATGTAAGATATTACAATGACCGGTTGAAAACAGTGCATACATACATCACGCCTGTGTCTCATCGGAGTAAGCAGAGACTATGCATATCCACTTGCATCTTGGCATACTTTACTCGCTACGTTAACTCGAATCAGTCCTTTTATACACGCTCATTTATTCTTGGAACATCTGACCTGGCCCTTCTTTATTACCTCTTCTACCTGGTTAAGGTATGTTAGCCAAGGCCGTCCTATACTTTAGTCGACATCCGCATTGCACAAGGCCAAGCTGTCTGGGGAGATAAAAAGTCTGTCTGTAATTTTCCTACAACGAGAGGGCCCTACAAATGGGCCGACCGAGGAGAGGTGGCGATTTCGAAAGTGGGCCCCACCTCTCTCGATTTCCTCGATGGTAGTGGGCACACCCAGGGGGGTTTAGTGGGTATACCGCTTAGGGGGAGTCCCACACACCTCGCAGCATCACTGCGATAGGTTTATAATATATTACTAAGGGCAAACAAAAAAAGAAAGGTCCTATATCAACTCTTCCATTCACTTCTGCTTTATATATTTGTGCCAATTACTCATTCCAATTACATCCATACTTTGTACATGTTATCCTAAAAAAAGGGATACGGGCCAATACCTAACAACTAAAACGAGCAATACGACTCCAACCAATCTGTGCTAAAATTCTTTTACTGTGAAGATTATGTTCGCATATTCCAGGATGCGGACTTCGTTTATGTCACAACCGGTAGTATCAACCTCAGATGGCACGTCATAACGCAGTCCCCAATCCCAGGATTGACCAAGAAGGTGGAAGTGGCACCAGGAAGCAGTTCTGCATCAGCGTTGATCATGGGAGCTGAAGCAGTGCTCAAGCAGTACAGGAAGGCGCGGGCGAGACTTGCAGCTGCTACTAAGGATCTGGAAGTGAATCGTGATGGGTCTAGTGATGGGGAATCTTAATCAATTATATTTTAAAAACGAAGGTAAAGATAGAAGGTGATATTAAGTTGGATGCAGTTATTTAAATGTGTATAAGGCGAGGATCCGAAGGTCATAGTACAGGGGTTCTCGTTCAAAGAGATGAAGACGCCACAGCTGGGGTTTCTGGTAGTAATGTACACTGAGGACTAAACGAACACCTATTTACTCAAGGTATCACAACAATCCACCACGCTGAGTCTTCGTTGTGAGCGAAGAAACAGTCAACCATTTCATCATGGACTTTCTTGATCTGATGGTACATTGGGCGCATCGGATCTCCGGGGACATTACGGGAAGCGACCAGCAACTTTAAGGGGTTGCAGCGGGGCAGAAACCTGACCAAATTACATTTATTTAACCCGCCATGCGGTTTGCAATGTACCTGCATGTTGGGTCATTGCCCCATAGGTTCTTAACGAAGGTTGAATATCGCGAAGATGAGCAAAATATTCTAGAATATTTATCTAAGATGTCTACGAAGGAAGATGAAATAATAATACCATATTGTGTGTTGTAATTTTATTTCAGACATTGTACAAAATATAGATTTATTAAACTATTAAATATAGTCATTAACGCGTTTGATTTAAAACTTTCAAGTATGAGAGCTGATTGGTAATAATGGTATGCTGTTTTTTTTATGTGACTAAGAACTCGGACACGGTCCGCGTGATAGTAAGCGTCACTGCAGCCTATAAACGCTAGTGTCATTAGCATTCTCACCTATTTCTACTCCCAAACAGTAGTGTTCTCGTTGCTCTCTTCCAATTTCAAGGGTGAGAGAAGCAATCTAATTACGAAGTGATGTGACAATATTACAGTCACAAACTTTGCAACACGTTAGTGATATCTTTGTGATAATACAATTGTACCGTATGTTTGTTTGTCGGCTTAGTCATTTAAAAAAGATGAGAATACTGCAGAATGCGTCATCAGGCCTTCATTAAGAAAATTAACTTTACAGAGGTAGGTATCGGTTGATTAGAAATAAAGCAAACATAATGATAAGCTTAACGTCTAGGAGTTGTTGATCTTGCAATGCTTCATCAACAGCCTCCCATAGAATAAGGAAATTTGCCGGGTAACTATTTTACAGGGCGGGGATGGGCAGCAGCATTCCCATCGCAAAAGCTCTCCGATTGCCACTACGCTCGCCCAGCTCTGCAATTATTGTCAAATTCCCCCTTTCTTAAGGAGACCTATGTCCAGCAGTAGACGTTTGAAGGCTGCTATGATGATAATGTAATGTGTTTAATATTTTTAAAGACTGAAGACCAAGATGAATAGTTGTATAGAATTGTTTCTTCCAATAAATATATGTTTCTTAATTTTGTTCATATGGAGGCTATGGTACACGCAGTACCTAATTTTAATGAGGACTTCTCGCAGGTCAGGTTGCGATTTTCAAATTAGTGTGACGGGTAACGTGAAACTAATTTGATATTCTTACCAGAAATAACAAGTGAGTTTTGGTAACCTTATATGATTGTTATCTTTATGTTTATGTATGTTTATTTATTTAATCTTTATGTACTAGACTTACCTATAATTTGTAGAGATGAAATATCGTACACAGGCCAATTTGAAGGTATTCTTAGAAAAGGTCTAGTTTTAGCTATATTCAACCAGCGATCGTGTTCGAAGAGATTAATGAATGTTGAGAAAGCCGGTAGGTATGTCAGATGGTCGTGTGGTACAGGCAGAGTGGAATTGAACGACTTCCTGTACCAGGTGTCGTAAGACGACTGAAGTACCAGAATCGACAGATGGTGGTGTGCATATATATGCAAAGCGGTGAAGCTTAAATGGAACAGGGCGGGTGTGGGCAGCAGCAATCCCACCGCGAAGCAACGCTCTGCGACAAACTTACAAATCCTTTTTTCTTGGGGAGGCCTATGTGTTGGACGTTTTACGGCTACTATGATGATGATAAAGTAAAAAAAGAGAAACATTTCAATAAACCCAACGGCATGCTTTTTAAGAGGCCATAATGCAAATTGCTCATTATTGATTGTTTAGTTAGTTCACTTTACTTCACTTCTTCACGTTCACTAACTCATAGTAGACGAAGGTATGTGGATTTCCAAAATATACATCAGCCATGTCGTAAACGGTTCGCACGGCGATTTCTAAATTTTGCAGGACCATTTATTTATAATAAAATTAACCATGAAATAGATATTCATGACATGAATAAATACACTTTCAAAACAACAGTAAGGGAATGGCTTTTGACATTGGACTACAACAAGACAGAGAAATGCTAACAATATTATGCTAGACTGGACTGTATTTATTGTTACTATTATTGTTTGCGTATACTGTATATACACAGTATAGCTTTATATTCTGCGTATTTGTGTAATTTGTGCGTAAATGTGTTGTATTAACAAACCTTGTATTACATTAGACCATATACACACACATCCACACCTACACGTACACTACAGAGCATAGGTGCCTATAACAACAGGCAAGACCTAGTTTAGGTATTTAAGTATCAAAATGTATTTAGTTTGAGTTTCCTTTTGTTGTTGAATTAAGTTATTATTATTACTTTAGTTCTAAAGTTGCGGTTTCTTAGGATTGTTCTGTTACGATGGTTGGAAGTTGCCAGTCCGGACCGCCTCCCTCATCTGCGCGGTGACCGCGGCCAGCCGCCGGGCGCGGCGCAGGCGGCCCGCGCGCGCCCCCGCCAGCCTGGAGCTTCGCGCCTCCACCAGCGCCGCGCGAGCTGCAAACGCTGCTCGCCTGGCCGCGTCCAGCGCAATCACCTCTTGGCGGAGGAGGGACGTCTCCCAGGTGTTGAGGGCGTTAGTTATAGCAGCGCGCTGAGGATTAAGACGGTGTTAATAGCTAAATGATATATTATTATCTACCAGCTGTGCCCGCGACTCCACGTCCACGTTCTTACATTATTTTTGCGTAACTACAATCGTTGACGCAGCGGACGCAACGAAAGCTCTCAAAACCTATAATGTTTTGCCCGGTTTGATGCTCCGCTTCTTAATGCAATGTATATATCAACTGTCTGCAATTTATAAAATAGCCATAAGAAAATTTGTACGGTCCTTACAATAAACGAGCTTTTTATTTTTTTGACAGCCTCTCTATTTGAGGTAAACTCCGGAACGGTTGGACCGATTATAACGTAACTTTAACTAGCAGATTTTATAACTAAGGCTACTTTCGTTATATACTAACAACGCCACGCGGTTTCACGCGTTAAGTTGAAAAACGAACCTATTATTAATGCTCTGCTCTTATTGGTCTAAGTGATCATAGCCTATAATACCTGCCTTGATAAGTGTATATGCTATGTAATACTGAATTTATTAATCTTATAGTTAAGGTCCTGCCTTGATATGTCAGTCAGTCACTCAGCTTCCCATTTTTGTTTATTTATTTAATATAGGTACACTTACAGATTACTGTCATACATGATAATATTCATAATTAAATATAATATTAACTAGACGGTAACCTAGGAAAAAAATTAAATAAAACATGTATGATAGTTACACGACATGTTTTATTTAATTTTCTTTATACATAATATATTTTTTTATCAAACAAGACGTAAATAATGATAAAGAATACAATAAAAAAAATTATATGATAAATTATTTATCTGCTCTTTAGCCGCTTATGATATTTTTTACGTACAAATTACATACATACATACATCACGCCTGTGTCCCATCGGGGTGGGGAGAGACTATTTACCCCCTCTATCTTACGATCTTGGCAAACCTCTCCCGCTTCCCTTACTCACATTAGTCTATTCATACACGCTCATTTATTTTTGGTACTTCTGTCCTGGCCCTTCTTTAATACCTCTTCTACCTGGTTAATATATGTTCGCCTTGGTGGTCTTATACCAACTCTTCCATTCACTTCCGCTCTTTATATTTGTGCAGTCATTCTACTGTCATCCATCCTTTCTACATGTCCAAACCATTATTTACACCATATCGATCGTTATAGGCAATGTGTATAATCCGGTATTGTATAGAATGCCTAGGCATTGTATACATTGCCTGAAGCGTTCAGGCAATGTGTATAATACGATTCATTTCATGCATTGCCAAGGTATTCTATAAAATGCCCGAAGCGCATCAGGCAATGTGTATAATGAACGAACACGGGGAGGAGGAGAGTGCGCGGCGTGCGGGACTACCCCGTAAACAAGTTGCAACTCGTTCGTTGTGCAACGCAGCAATCCTTTGTTTTATGCAGACGTATTTTTTAAGTTTATGCAACTGATAGTGTGATCATTCATTGTTTGTGTGATTATTGAATGGAAAATGACTACTGATCAGCGGTACTTAATGAATGAAAGGTTTTACTTAAAATTGCGTGCTAAAAGAGAATCAGCTTCTACACACACACAGTTTTTCTTTATTGACTGTACCTCATTTCTAATTACTCTTAATAATAAATGGTAAATACCTAATATTTCTCACACTTGACTGCACATTTTTAGTACCTACATATGAAATCTCTTTATAAGAGTTTTATATTATTCAGGGCAATGTTTGTGGTGAAGTTTGATAATGATAATGTTGATTTTGAATTTGAACGGTATAAACAAACTTTACCCTAGGCATTTTTTTAGTACCTAATATGTTATAACTTCTATAGCGTAGCGCATAGGTTTTGTGTCGATTCCTGCACATACGAGTATGAAGACTTTCTGTTTGTTATTAAGTACTTACAAGTAGGTAGTAGTAGGTAGTAACTACATTGAAATTTTATTATAATTTAATTTTAGTTTGTTCAAAGATGTTACCTAAGATTTTATTTTCTTTCAAATTATAATTATGTTGCCCACAGTTTATTAAAAGTATAATAAAAGCTTATTTTAAATGAAAACTGTTGATTTTTTTGTATCATGATCAGATTTCCATAATCAAGTGGTAAGAAATGAACTGGACGACTTTCTGCAGCATTTTTTAGTACGATTAAGTGCACTTAGAGCTTTACACTTGACATTGGATTTTGCCCAATTTTCGCAGAAGATAAGAGAGGTGGAAATGTCAAAATGTAAAGCTCTACGTGCACTTGTCTGTACGTTGTAAATGTAAATGTTTATTCGAAGGAACTGCTATATAAAAAACGCTGTCTACGCAAAAAAACACGTTACATACGTTACCTATTCGTCAACTGGCATTATATACAATGCCTAGGTACTCCATACATTTCCTAGGTAAAGTGTAAAAGAGTTTGAACATTCAATATTATTTCACACATTGCCTGAACGACCCCAGCATTCTATACAATACCTAGGAAATGTATAGAATGCCTGCATTATACACATTGCCTATAACATATATATTATATATTACGTATAAATTATTTATTCTTACAGGAACAGGCACCACACATGCAAAACCGTAAATAATTGGACACCGTCAGTAAATAATTAAATCGTACTTTAGAAGCATCCCTGAGCAAGGCGCTCCGTCTTCTAACGGCCTCGTCGGCTCTTCGTTGCGTATCAGCCAAGTCTAGCAATCTCCGGCACTCCTGCGCAGCGCCAAGCCGCGAGCGCCGCTCCGCCGCCAGGTGCGCGCGCGCAGCGTCCTCCAGTGCCTTGTCTACTATCTCAGTCGTCTGCGACAGATTATCGTGGCATTTGTACATTTAACTTTTTAAAAATGCTAACAGAAATTTAAAAATTACACTACATGAGGTAGATCTCGTACAAGGGTCGTCTGCTTTGGTACCTCAATTTCAACTATTTACGCCAAATAGCAGTGCTCTGGTTTGAAGGGTGAGAGAGACTGAAAAATTGCTGTGTAATTGTGACATAGGATCGTCAGTCCATATGGTATCATTGTGATGACACGAGCATCTATAAGCTGCGGTCACGTTTACCATCAAGCGGATCGTATGCGTGTTTGTTGACTTCATATTATGAAGAACACGTTGATTTTATACTATTGAATTAAATTGCTCTAACTTCTGCTATTAAAACAACGGTTTGTTAGCGCTGACGCCGATATGGGTTCCAATAATACCTACCATTACCTTTTTTATAAATACATGGCAGTACCTAGAAAAGTTTCCATTATATAGCGTTCAAGCTAATTAAAGCGATACAATGTAACACATATGACCTTTTTATCATCAATGAAGGCCAACAGGTCCGCGCTGCGCTGTTCCTTAAACTTGATGCAGTCTACCAGCTCTCCCCGCTTCAGCTGATGTTCCACGTTCTTCTGGAACTGCTTATACTCCAGCCACGAGCGCTCTTGCTCCCGCTTCTTGTGGATATACCTCTTGTATTGGTCCATGGTTTCTGCTTCTGCCTGAAAATGTTTAATATTTTTTGCTAAGCGTGAATGCCAAGTGGTTCCGCAGAGAGAATAGTAATTCCCACTGCACCAGGTGTCGTAAGAGGTGACTAAGGTACCAGAGCCGATAGATGACAGTATATCAATCCAAAACAGTGCAGCTCGAATGTACAGGGCAAAGATAGGCAGCAGCATCCCCTCGCGAAAGCTGCGCTCTGCGATTGCCAACACGCTTGCCCAAGCGCAGCAATTATGGACAAATACTTCTTTCTTAGAGAGACCTATGTCCAGCAGTGGACAGTGGACAGTGAATGGCTGTTATGATGATGATGAAGCAGTGTATATTATATTCCATTATAATCATAGTCGCTTAACACTTGTGTTACGAATTAAGGCAAAAGATGAATCACAAAATCTTATACGTAAATAGACATTTATCACTAAGACACAAAACACGAATATTCTTCATATAAATGTTTGTTCTTGGGTGGGGATCGAACCCACTATCCTTGGCCTATAAGATGGGTCTGATGGGTCATTACCGATCGTGCCGTCGGGCTTTTAAATCAGGCTAACTGTACTGATGCCGTTTGAAGATAACTTGTTGATAAATACAATTTAAACAATCCGACATTTTAAATGTTAGTGACTACGCCATATTCTGCGAACTGATTTCGATCAGAAACTTTATTAGTCTAAGGTAAAAACTCTACCGTGTACTCTCTTTTTATTCATATTAATACATTTAATGTAAATGTTAGTATACAGACGATCTTGTAATGTCGATTAAATGTTCCATAACATAGCCTTGTCAGCACGTCACAGATTGAGCGACAGCTTAAATGCTGTCTTAAACATATTTTATAATAACAATATGTATTATTTGTTTATAACAATCTATTACGAGTGCATTGTATTATATCTATATGCACTGTTGATATATGAGATTTATATTTATTTTTGTCATTCATCATATATGGTGTCGTGGGGCACCGGTAGAGAGACTATTCTATAGTAACTCCGTACCAGGTGTCTTAAGAGGCTAACAAGAAACCGACGGTACCGTGATGGCGGTATATCCACCTGAAACAGCGTAGTTCAAATGCAACTGTGCGGAAATAAGCAGCACCGATCCCGTCGTGAAGCCACGCTCTGGGATTGCCACCACGCGAGCCTAGCGCAGCAATTAAGGCCAATATTCCCCCGGTCTTGAGGAGGCCTATGATCAGAAATATACATTCAATGGCTGCTATGACGATGATAATTATATTTGTGCACTCTGCCTTACGTCTGTTTTCTTTTTCAATTACACGTAGTTAAAACAACTCTCCGACACACACTTTTTAAAAACTTTAATACTTGATTTAATTAGACCCACCATCTCCCGTTCTTCTTTTTCCTTCTCCCATAACTTCCTGAACCGGTCGGCGAGATTCTCCCGCTCCTTGTCTTCCTCTCTCTTTTTGACGAGGGCTGCCAGCAGCCGCCAGTCATGTTCGGGGATGGCATCCAGGATCTCGAAGTTCTCTTCATAGTCTAGGATGTTGATAAGCCGAGACACTGAGCTGGGTACTGTATGAAATAACAACAGGAAAAATTAATCTTAATATAATTTTTCTAAAGTAGCTATTTGTTTAACTAAAACTTTAGAACTTTGATGCCGTATACAAATAAATTATTTTGGGAAATGTATATAGCTTCCAGAATAAAAAATAAAAAGGAAGTTATTTCTTAATACATTTAACAGCAACATTATAGAAATCCAAAGCCAGAATCAATAGAAAATATGTTGTTTAAAAAACAAATTAAGATCTTAGCACCTACTTTTAAATAAAAGCAAATTAAAGTCAATAACAATTTGCAGCTTAAAATAATTAGGCGTTTTTAACAAAAAATTTAAACCTGGAACAGAAACAGAACAGTAACATCAGTCGGTATTACTGAAAAAAATTGTATATTAGCAATAGATTAATTTAATAAGCCGTGAGGTACCGGCGGTGTAGTATAGTACCTCCCGCTGAACTAAGTGTTGTAAGAAGCGACTAAGGTACCAGAACCGACAGATGGCGGTATGTCCGTCAGACACAGTATAGCTCATAACGAACAGTGTGGGAATGGGCAGCAGCATCCCCTGCGCTCTGCGATTGCCAACACATTAGCCCAGCGCGGCAATTATGCACGAAATTCCCCGTTTCTTGGGGAGGCCTTTGTTTAGCAGTGGAATTCCAATAATTGTAATGGTAATGATAATAATAAACATTTAATAAGCCATTTAATGAGACCCAAGTGTACTTCTCATTAATGCTATGGATTCTTTTTTGATTAAAACAGCATTAAAACAGACATCTATCATCAACAAACTAATTCGAATCTGCAAATATATTCTCGGACTAAATCAAGTGGATTAAAAAAAAACCGAAACAGGTTATGCAGTCATTCAGCCGAACGGTTCAATAAACCAAAACGTTCGTACCATTATGTACAGGCGATGACCTTTTCACCGGCGACGCAGCGCCGGACCTCCGTGGAGTTTCTGTTATTATTTTATAACAAAGCACCATGATTTGTTTGTTATTTAACACAATCGTTGTAATAATTATTCATAATTTATATACCACTGCTATATAAATGTATTTACGACATTAAAAACTCAAAACCAAAAGCCTATTTCTTGCGTTGCATCACGTTAGGCAATCTACAATATTACATTGTATTGAACTGGTGATTGGTATAACTATTTTGTCGTTGCTACGCTCGCTCGTTATGTTTTATTGATCTAACCTAGCTCCTGTATTATTAAGTTGCCGGTGTAGTTGTAGTAGTCGGTGTTTTGGCTGTATGTACTCAAAACGCCTTTAGCCCTGAATCAACTTGTTAGATGTTTTAATTATATAAGTCATTATTGTCACGCTATTATAAATAGGCAATTGTTAATGTATTATTATTATTCTTTTACGCGAACACTATAACAATATATGTTATATGGTACCGGCCGAGAAGAATAGTACCTCCACCGATACCAGGTGTCGTAAAAGGTGACATAGGTACCGGAATCAGATGGCAGTGTGGGAGGGTATGGGAAGCAGTACGCTCAGCGATTGCCACCACGCTTACCCAGTGTGTGGATGTATAGTAGTGAACGTCACTACATAGTATAAAACAAAGTCACTTGCTGTTGTTTTTTGTCTTAGATCTTAAAACTACGCAACGGTTTCTTTTAATAGGTAGAATAATTAAAAAATTAAGGTTTATATGTATTATGATGCAAAATATAGTAAAGAAACACTGGAAAATTCAGGTTTAAATGTCGTAAACAAACAAACGCTGGCTGAACCCGGCAAGATAGATCAAAATAATGTATTACATTGCTGTACACCATAAAAAGCTCTACGAAAAAGACCGCGATGCTATATGTCTCCCACAATAACTGTTTTATCCCCGTACACTTCATAGTAGTATATGATCTATACAGATGGATACATATCTCAAGTGACAAAAATTACACTCTTTTCTTTTGAAAGGCTCTGAACGCACCGTCAGGTTTATACGAATAATAATTATACTCTCTTTCTTCTTCTTAATACACCACGCAAAACTCAAGCATGTTTAAAATTCACGAAGCAAATAGTTAAGGTAAATCTTTGCAAAAAATCTAATTATTTTCCGTCAAACAAAACACGATGGATGTGAACGAAACCGAATGCCAATACTAGTGCAAGTTAACCAGTTGAAAGTACCGGAAATCTTAGAATTCGCTCATAGTAATTTGCAGGTTGATTAAACAAGGGAAGTCCTAACATTGCGTGATCGTAATGAACGGTTTTCGATTGTCTTTAATAGGGTACAGTTGGTGTAATTTGGGGGGCCAATTGAGGCAACCTCAATTCTTATGCGATGTGGAACATGACCGTTTCTTTCGAATAATTAATCCAATTAATTATAATAATACTACTCCTTTAACGACTTTACGCTCAAGGTTCTTAAGAACGTCGTATAAAATATGTAAAAATTCAAATAAACTGCATTTCAAAGCCGTAAAAACACTTACACTTACTTTTATTATGAGATGTGAATGTTCGAAAATATTACTAAAATGATACTTAACCTAGCTTAATATTATGAATAAAAAAATATTTTTTGTTTGAAACGACTCAACTCAAAAACTGTTAGACCGATTATAAAAAACTATTTCCCAATTCATCCAGGAACATAGCTAAACTATATTTTCTAAAAATGTGTGATATCTAAAATAAAACAATGTGACCAAGATTTTTGTACATTAGTAAAGAGTACACTAAAAATAACTGTCGTTTTCTAATTATTTCAAATAAGAAAAACTGTATTAAGCTGTGTTCCGGTGAGAGGTAGTGAAATTACTGGGTAATGCGACATAATATCTTCCAGTCACAAGGTTGGGTACGCGCAGTGATATCCTTGTGATATTACAAGTGTCTGTAGGCTGTAGGATTGATTGTCGACTTCGTCTAATTTGAAAAAATACAGCAATTATGTTAAGTATATACCACTAACTACATATTTCTAATTCTAACTAATACGAGTATATACTATATATATAACATGAATAACAATGAACAATAAAACTAACTGCTGTGTTATATATTTTAAAAACAAATTCAGCAAATCACAAGATTAGCTCGTCAAACCAGACAGCCCACTTATATCAGACCAACTAAATGCAAAATACATGTATCTACAGTCGAAAGTAAACACTAAAAATACAGTGCTTTATCAGCGAGTTAGTTATCATATCAGCGAGATAACGTCGAGTACCGTGATAAGACAGTCGACAACACACCGCGTTGCGGTGATGACGAACTCCGTCATGGAGAACAAGCCAAGACCGAGGAGACCAGACGTGCTGAAGAAGTTAAACGCCGAGAGCCTCCATTTAATCGAGAGAGGTCTCATCGGAGAATTACCAGAGAAACTGAGACCTAACATCGTCCCAGTCCGAGGCACGTCTACCGCTCTTGTCACGAGACAACCGAGCTTTCTATCATCTTGTATCCCGGTCTCCAATTCTCCAGCGGGGACACCCACTTCAATAACCTCCTCGGATGACGAAAACGCGGCCCCGTTGAAAAAAACTTTCAGCTTCCGCGACAGAATATCACGAATCAGTCTGTTCGGGAAAGACAAAGAGAAAATGGACAGGAAATGGAAAACAATAGCAGAAGACAAAAAAAATGAAGACAGAAACGCGAATCATGGCCACCGAGGAATAAGGGAGACAGAGAAAGGTGAGCAAGACCACAAAAGCAGCAAAAGATTCTGGTTTTTCAGAAACAAAGAGCTGCAAGAGAAGAAGAGGCATTCCCACATATACGTGAGGAGTAAGAGTTTCGAATTTTTGCCAAGAGCAGCGGAAGAGAAAGCAGAAGAGAAACCAGATAAATCAAGGAAACTGTTGAGGAATTTATCGTATGTATTTGGCAGTTCGGACTCGATAGACGACTGGCCGGCACATGACAGCTTAGACTATCCATCAAACGTTTATTACGACCACGATGATGGAGTATTCTTGAAGAGCATCAAAGAGTTCCCCATCTCGGAGTCTTCTACCAATAACTCAAATATGTCTCTGGGTACGTCAGCATCAAGCGGCATAGTCGTGAACATCTTGAAGACGCAATCCGTGCAGGATATCATGGAAGAATTCAACAAAACTGTGGAAATGTTCAGTGAGAGTTACTTGAGTGACTGTGAACCTTACACTAAGACTGGTGCCTCAGCTTTGCCGGTGGTTGAGAAACGCAAGAGTTCATCCTTTGCTACCTTACCGTCACCAAAGGTAATGCAAGTGAACAGACTGAGTGAGATAAGTGAAGATTTTAAAAAAGAGTTGTCTAGGGCCATCAGTGTGAAACGTGAAAGTGGTACATCCAGAGGTGCGAGAAGAGGCTCAGTTACGGATTGGTTCGTTCTAGAAGATCAGGCGTCGACGGAAGCGTCTACTGAAGCGAATAAGTACAGAAGAGCGCAGAAGAAGCCGATGAATAGAGTGAGAAGAATCAGCTCTACTAAATATGTGAGTGGACATTTTATTTTCTTGTCGTTTTCTCATCTTTTAATAGGGCCCCTTATATTTTACAACCATAACAACATATGTGAAAAAAATATATTAAAGAATCGTTCATATACTTTGAAGCTATTAAGTATTTACTATTACAAAAGAGCAAAGATCACCGTAATACTTAGGTATTTATTAATTTTCTAACATTCATTCGTTCACTACTTACGAGTATAATAAAACTATTTTTAACGGTTTTAAAACGTGGTTTATTTTACTTTCTACATTTTTAGTTCGACGATCTTTTTTTATTTATTTATTATATTGTTTCTCCAGCGTTTGATAACATTAATGCAGTATTACAATTTATAACACTAAATCCAAGAACTAAATGGAACAACCATTAATGGAGAAGCACAGCGCACAAAACTAAAAAAGAAAGAAAACATATTAACTAACATTTAAAACTTAACTACTCAAAAGAAATCCTAATACAAAGACAACAATACATTTAAATAACACAAATTTAAATAAACCGCGTTTTAGAGCCGTTAAAATGTAATTTTATTACTTGGATATTATAAAGACAAAGAATAAAAATGGACGATTAATAGAAATATATCTTAATATGAATACGTTTCTAAAATTGCTTCCATAGTCAAATCTGAATCTATATACATATATATGTACATATATATATATAGACGGCCCTGCATTAATATGTCAGTCAGTCAACTTCTCCCTTTGTATATGATTTACAAAATGAACTTAATATTAAGACAAAAAGAATATTAAAATAGATTATAGATACATTTTGTCAAAATGGCCGACTTCATGTTACGCATTCTCATATTAAATATACTCGCACGCGTCTGTTACCAGATATTTGGCATTATGTTGTAGACTTGATAAATCTGATTTGATGACCTCATTTATTTGAAAGGAACCTTGATGTTATCTTTGGAGTTGTTTAATTCTTGCAAAAGTTTTCAGTAATTGCAAAACTAGATACGATGCAAAGAATTGGAATTATTATCATCATATCAGCTAATTGTAGCCACTGCTGGATATAGGCCTCCCCAATAAAGGGGGAATTCTGCACATAATTGTCACGCTGTGCAAGCGTGTTGGTAATTGCTGATCGTAGCTTTTGCGTTGGAGATGCTGGTGCCCTTCTCCACATTGTCCGTTTGAGTTACACTGTATCAAAAGGATATACCACCATCTGTCGGTTCTGGTACATTAGTCGCCCTTTACGACACCTGGTACAGGCTGGAAATTATTATATCAATATTAAATATCGTCTATAATTTGCCTGTTCCTGCTTGGATGATAGTGATCCTATCTTGTACGCCAACGGCCGTGGATTCAATACCCACTCTAGAATTTATTTATATAATAATATTTGTATTTGTTCTGTATCTGGGTGTTAAATATATGTATTTAAATATTATATTTGTGATGCCTCTGGTGTTTGATGTCGGTAACACAAGTGCTTGAAACAAAGTATTTCGGAGTCGCGTCAATTGTATGGGATTTTGTGTAAATTTTATTTATTAATTAGAAAAAGAGTGTTTGAAATCGGTTTAAGTAGTTTAGAGTTTATCTCTTACAAACTTACGAATAAAAATCTTTCCTACATCACAGTTACATTTTAAGTTGAGACTTGACATGTTTTAGAGAATATAATATAGAAAGGTATGAAAGTAAATGTAAGTAAGACAAAAGTGATGGATTGTGAAATTGTGATCGATGACATGAAAGTTGAACAAGTGAAAGAGTTTGTATATTTTGGAAGTGTTTTTATGAGAGATGGGAAGTATGAAGAAGATGTTTTAATGAGAGTGAAAGCTGAAAATAGTGTCAATGGCGCGTTACATTGGGTGTTACGCGAATGTTGGGTATAGCAGAAGAGGCACGTGAGTAGAATACATGCAGTTGAAATGAGAGCGCTTGGAAGTATGTATGGTGTGAGTTTGAGGGATAGATTAAAGTAATAATAATAATAATAATAACTTTATTCAACAACAAAAGGTAACTTAAACGAAAATACATTATGATACTTAGGTACCTAAACTAGGTCTAGCCTGTTCTTATAGGCACCTAAGTATAGTGTAATAAGAGATCGATGTGGTGTAAAAGATGATGTTGTGACAACAATAGAGAAAGGAATGTTGAAATGGTTTGGACATGTAGAAAAGATGGGTGAAAGTAGAATGACTGCATAAATATATAGAACAGAAGTGAATGGAAGTGGTATAGGACGACCGAGGCGAACATATCTTAACCAGGTAGAAGAGGTATTAAAGAAGGGCCAGGACAGAAGTACCAAGAATAAACAAACGTGTATTAAAGGACTAATGCGAGTACGTGAAGCATGAGAGGTATGCCAAGATCGTAACAAGTGGAGATCCATAGTCACTGCCTACCCCAAAGGGATACAGTGATGTATGTATGTATAATATAGCCTATGTTTTTTTTGTAATGATGTATCTTCTTAATGGTGAAAGAATTTCTGCAATTGGTCAATTAGCTCTAAAGTTTATTCGTTACATATATACATACAAATCTTTCTTTTATATTAATCATCATATCAACCATTGGAAGTCCACTGCTGGACATAGCCCCCCCTCCTAAAAAAGGAGAACTTTGCCCATAATTGGCAATCGGCAAGCGTGTGGGCACTCACAGCCCATCCCCGCCTTGTGCATATGAGCTAAACTGTTCTGGATGGATATACCATACCTTGCCTTCTGACGGTTCTGGTACTTCAGTCGCCTCTTACGACATTTGGTACAGGGAAGGTACTATTCTGCTCTGCCGGTACCTCACGGCTTTTAGTAGTATATATTTATATATTAATAGTATAACAGGTACTTGTATTACCATTGTTAACAAAAGTGTACTTCTGTTGTGTGAATGCAACATGTCAAAATTTATCTATCATTCCTTCCTTATCTTCACGAATGATAAAGGAATTGTTGTATTATTCAACATTAAAGTATGTTTCTTCATTTACGCACACAGTCAGTCAGACAAATGTGTTAATATCGCTCAATAAAATTTCTGAACTCAATTACCCCTGTAACCCTGTAGGTCATCAGGGTCATAGGTAGTTTGAGTAATATATTTTTTTAGAAAACATATATTTTGTTTCGATAGATATCTGTGAGTTGAAATTCATGATACATTGATACCTATAGGTTGATTTGTTTTCTTTTCGCCATTCTCATTTAGAATTTTAATTCATTTTAGATGCTAAATGAATATGTAAATAGGTAATGTGACATTATACCTTCAAGTTACAAGGATGGCAACGCGCGTATTCTCAGATATTACGAGCATCTATAGGCTGCGGTGACGCTTACTATCACGCGGACTTCATGCTTGTTTGTCGACCTAGCCTAATAAAAAACAACTATTCTATCATCATAATCATCATTATAATCGAAGCAGCCGTAGGATGTCCACTGGTGGACATAGGCCTCCCCAAAAAAGGTGGAATTAAACGCATAATTTCTGAGCTGGTCGGGCGTGGTAGCAATTCTTCATCCTCGCTCTGATTCATTTGAGCTATGCTGCGTCAGATATACCGCCACCTGTCCTCCGATACCTCAGTCACCTTATACGATACCTGGTACTATTCTACTCTATATTGCAGGAGGAATGGCTAGCTGCAAATAGGATATATGGGTAAAGTTTCTAGGCTACACACTAATATAATTAGTGCAAATGTGTGTTCGTCTATTTGTCTGTCTGTTTGTAATATTTCAGAGCTATTTGTATCTATACTTATATAATAAAGTGGTTTAATTTGTTTGTTTATTTGGTATAAATGAACGCAAAAGAAGCTATGTTTTTTTACGATTAGAAAGCTACATTTTTACCAAGTGTTATAAGCTCTATTAAATACTCGAAGGATAAGGAATAAAAGAACGAAACTGTATGTTTGTAATTAATAAACTCAAATAATACTAAAGCATTTTCCAAAAAAACTTTCGTTAATAAACAGATTTATTATCAAAGAATAACATAAGATATACTTTATTCCTACCAGAGTAGAATAGTACCTCCCCTGTACCAGGTGTCGTAAGAGGCGACTAAGGTACCAGAACCGACAGATGGCGGTATATCCATTCAAAACAGCGTAGCTCAAATGCACAGGACGGGGATGGGCAGCAGCATCTCCGCCGCGAATGTTGCGCGTTTCGACTGCCAACACAATTGTCCAGCGCGGCAATTATGGCCAATATCCCCCTTTCTTGGGGGAGGCTTATGTCCTGCAGTGGTCTATCAATAGCTGATATGATGATGATGATACTTCATTTCTATAATCTAACGGGTAGGGGGACTACGCGGGTGAAACCGGGGCACGCTCCGTGTTATCTTATATATATGTCCAGCCCTCGAGAACAATCGGCCCAATCTCTACAATCAATGATAATGTCTTATTGACATCAGCTGATGTCTGTGATGAATTTATCTTATTTTCGCTCATTTCTAAAGGAAAAATAATAAAAATATGCAACGTACGTCGTAATAACGCTGTTCAGTATTGGCTTAAATGCTGTTATCGTTATTGGCGTAAATTAGCTGATCGGAAACACGTCCAGCCTTATTTATATACCTATGTGGGTCATGAAAAAAATATTGCGAAAAAAATCTTACATACATACATCACGTCTGTATCCCATCGGGGTAGGCAGAGACTATGGATCTCCAATTGCTACGATCTTCGCATACCTCTCTCGCTTCCCGTACTCGCATTAGTCTGTTCATACACGCTTGTTTGTTATTCTTGGTACTTCTGACCTGGCCCTTCGTATAAAAACGAAAATAAATCACCACTAGGAAAAAAACAAAGTCACTTCGCTGTTCGTCCACATGTATGCTTAGATCATTAAAACTACGCGAAGTATTTAGATTCATTTTTTATTAATAGATATAGTGATTCAAGAGGAAAGTTTGTATGTATAAACCATGCATAATTATGTAGAGAAACATTATTAATTAAAATTTTTGCAATTACTTTGCAAACGCTTGCTGAACACGACCAGATAGATCATAATAATATTGGACACCATTAAAACGTCTTAAAAAATTGCACGGCGGTATATGCCTGCAATTTTTATTATATATATATGTATATATATTGTCCTGCACCACTATATATATATATTATTTCTGTTTCGTGTAATAGTTGACTGGGAGATAATGCCATCTGGCATTAAGTCCGCCATTAGTACATTTTGTGCAATAAAGTTAAATTAATAAATATCCCACAATAACCAATTTCTAACCTGATCGCACCGATTTACAAAGAAGTCTGGGCGGGTCACTATTTTAGATATAAACTATTCTATCTCTCCAGTTTGAAATATTATCAAAATAGTTTTTTAAGTTTAGAAGTTCTGGAAGAATTATCTACTGGATTGAAAAGAATATCCTTTTTTTACTAATAAAAAATATTATAACTTCTTTTAAAGCCGTGAGATACCGGCAGAGTAGAATATTATCTCCTAAAAGATCGCAAAACGCGACTAAGGTACCGAAACTGACAGATGGCGGTATATCCATCAGAAATAATTTAGTTCAAATGCACAAGCTATATCCCTGTTGCGAAAGTTGCGCTCTGCGATTGTCAATACGCTTGCCTAGCGCAGCAGTTATGGGCAAAAATCCTCCTTTCTTGGGAAGGCGTTTGCCCAGCAGTGGTCTCCCAATGGCTATGATGATGATAACTTCACATAACGTCTCAAATTCACTTGATCTGAGATAAATAGATTTAAGATTATTGTCTGTATTTAGTAAATTCTTCATTAACGAATTGTAGGTAAATTCTTGCGGAAAAAAGAAAGATCGTATACCAGAAGTGTTAGAACGTTAGAAAATAGCGTTTAAACAATTCTAGACCAAATTTAGAAATACTATTTCTCTAATATGTTCTTAGAGGCAATTCTATGGCTGTCCCAAAGGTTAACAGTGGTTAACACTCCTTGGCATTTACAATTCTATTCGTTTATGGGGCACCACACCTTGCGATGTTGTAATGGGCCCTTAAGCGGGCACACAAGGGCACTTGAAAACGGTATTGGAATTGAACCACGATTTAGTACCCGTGGTTCGACTGCGCCTAGGTACGGTTCTACCGCTTATAGGTATTGGACGCTAGACTATGATAGGGTCTGTAAACTGTGCCAACAACCGTGTTGACTCCTCGGAGTAAATAAAAAGCCAGATCTATCCCACAGGAAAACATTTTCGGGCTAAAAAGTAACCTATGTCTTATTTCAGATTATCGTTAATCTTAAAGCCCAATTTCAGCCAGATCTGTTTAGTAATTCCAGTGTGAAAGAGTCATCTATCCATCTGTTAATACAAACTTTTGCATTTATAACTGTCGCATTGTGTAGTTAGTTACTGTATCTTTCGCAATGTATTGCATCTCTCAAGTTTAATAAACACTAATAATAAAGAAAAGTGTAGCTCAAATGTAGGGCGGGGATGAGCAGCAGCATATCTATTGCGAAAGTTACGCTTTGCAATTGCCAATATGCTTGGCCAGCGTAGCAATTATGGGCACAATTCTCGCTGTCTTGGCACCCAAAGGCCCGAGACCACCGTCTATGTCCAGCAGTGGACTTCCAATGGCTGTAATTAACGGGCCCGATGGTGCAGATGGTAGTGATCCTATCTTCTGTGTCAAAGGTTGTGTGTTCGATTACCAACCAGAGCAAATATTTGTATGTTGATATTTGTATTTGTTCTATGTCTAGGTGATAAATATATGTATTTAAGTAGTATATTTGTGATTCCTCAGTTGTCTGGCGTCCGTAACACAAGTGCTTTACGTGACTTATCACGGAGTCAGATCAATGTATGAGATGTTGTGGGAATTTATTATTATTATTATCCCACTAATAATATTAAGAGGAAACGTATTTTTGTATATTTGTCAGGAATAAACTCTAAAACTACAAAAAGGATTTCAATAATTCTTTCACCATTAGAATGTTACATTATCCTTGAGTAACGTAAGCTATATTTTATTCTAGAAAACAATAGGAATCCCTACAAAAATTTCAACAATGTTATCATATTCACTTGGTAGTTTTCCATTGTTATCATTTTGTTATGTTTGTACATCATCTAAACTTGAACAGAAGACATTTCGTTCTGAAAGATATTCGATTCTAGTTTGGATTGTGGGTTCAAGACTTTCAAGACTCTGTTTTAGCCAATATGTTTAATGCAAAAGTTTAAAAAAATTGTTCAATCGTGCGTAGCCGGGACGACCGCTAGTTTCTAATATGGCCGACCCTGATGACCCAAGAGATGATAAGAATTATCTAACACATTGGTCTAGCCTAGAATAGTCGACGGCACCAGCCGTTTTAAAAAACTAAGTTTAATGCAAATTACGCAACCCACCCAAATGGTAAAAAATCTGGTGGTGTTGAAGATTCTATCAATACGGTAGTGATTGAAGCTAAGAAACCCTTATTATGCGGTTCAATCATCTGTCCACTTCAAGGATCGATGTAGTCTCTCATGATCTCGGGCTCAGTTTATAACAAGGAACTTACAGACGTCATACGCTTCGCTAGTCCCAAATAGATTAGGACGTCCCCCGCTAACATCACCCACTGACCGATAAGAAATATTTGAAGAAGATACGTTAAGCCTTTTATACTTTAGTAACGCTCAGGGTCGACGTTCAGACATTAAACATCTCTTAACAAATTATGACATCATTCTTTGTTTGAATTGAACAATATCCAGTTTAAGAATCAACATATCATTATCATCATCATCATATCGGCCATAAAAAGTTTACCTTTCGATATAGGCCTCCCCAAGATAGGAATTTTACCCATAATTGCCGCGCTGGGCAGGCGTGGTGGCAATTACAGAGCTCAACTTTGCGACGCGGATGCTGATGTCCATCCCCACCCTGTAAGCTTCGCTGTTTCGGATGAATATACCGCCATCTTTCAGACCCGGTACCTCAGGCAACTCTTAAAACATATGGTACAGAGAGAATTACTATTTTACAACACCGGTACCCCACGGCTTATTAACATATACTTTTAGTGAAGGTCGAATGTCATCATGTTTACGGATGTTTTGTTTTTGGTCACACCAAGGGCATGTTGGCTCTGACGTCCATTCTAGCGTCACCAGGTAATTCCCGCACTTTCGCTGTCGCTCAGTGTGTGGGATCGGATTGAAACGGCGATCGTCGTCGGCTTGAGTGGCCGTCGTTTAGGAGGACATTAAGAGAACATTGCGCCCAGACCCTGAAGACGCTATAGACAAAGACTGCGCCGTACTAGTCAACGGCCGGCGTTTTATAGGAGGGGCGTGATATCCCCTATAACTAGCTACTATGACGCGACAGTTGTTTTCTTTGAGTACCTAATGCTGGACTACTCAGATCGGAGGGGGGAGGAAGATGGGGTAAAGGTACGAGTACCGCTTATTATTAAAGGACCCTACTTAATCAAACCTACCAGAAATTGTCCTTTTTTATACCAGGTCGATAAAAAAGCATACATTCCGCGTGAAAGTAAGCTTCATCGGAGCCTATAAATGCTCATGTCATCACAAAGATATCACAAGCGTGTCGTTAACCTTGTGAACTGTAGAAACAATATCACATTTAGCCAGAAATTTCACTGCCTCTCACATCATTAAAACTGGAACACAGCATTGCGAACACTGCTATTTGGCGGTAGAAATAGGTGAGAGTGAGGTACCAATGCAGACGAAATTTGTATGAGGGCTACCTCATGTAGATTCGTTACTGTTAGCGAAAAAAACTTAATAATATAGGCGTCATTAGCTTTTATTCCCTCCATTTTTTGCATGATGATTTTGCATTATTATCATACAAGCCCTTGAAAGTCCACAGCTGAACATAGGCTTTCCGAAGAAAGGGAAAATTTTGGCTATAATGGCCGCGCCGGGCAGGCTTGTTTGCAGTTGCAAAGCGCAACATTTGCGACGGCAATGCTGCTGCCCATCTCCGCTCTTATACTGTTACGAATGGATTTACCACGATCTGTTGGTTCTGGTATCTTAGTCGCCTCTTACGACACCTGGTACAGTCCTGGTCTACGCTGCCAGTACTTAACGGAATATACTTGTTCAAACAAGTCTTACTATTAGCATTGTTTCTTATAGCTTCTACTACTATATACATTATACGTATGACCTTCATCTAACATACCAGCCAAAGAATCTTCTACTAGTAGACATCTTTTAACTTTATAACCTTATTTCTGATGTACGTTATTTTATGTATTTATATACATATATATGTATATATATATATTTATATCATATGCATTTATTGCGTTTATTTATACAAATATGTATGCCACGTTTATTTATTTTGTATATATATTGCCTGCACCACTATATATATATATATATTTTTTCAGTTTTGTGTAATGGTTGACTGGGAGATAATGCCATCTGGCATTAAGTCCGCCATTTGTACATTTTGTAACATTTTGTGCAATAAAGTTAAATAAATAAATAAAAATAAATCTTTTCCCCAGAATTTTCCTTATTGTATTATTCTTCTCCGTATTTACATGAGGTAGACTTCATACTAAATGTCGTCTGCATTGGAACCTCACTCTCACCTATTCCCACCACCACCACAAAATAGCAGCGTTCGCATTGCTGTGTTCCGATCGGGAGGGTGGGAGAGGCAGTGCATTTACTGGGTAATGTGGCATAATATCCTCAAGTCACAAGGTTGGCAACGCCATAGTGATATCCGTGTGATATTACGAGCGTCTATAAGCTGGAGTGACGCTTACTGATGCGAAGTGTATGACAGACAAACAACGAACATGTCTAATAAAAAAAAAAAGTTTATTCTTTACGTTAACAAAATGTCCTGCAGTAAAAGTGAAACAGGGGATATTTAGTGCGGAACGGAAGCCTTTCACCGCGCGTGCCTAACATAGTATATTGCCATAGTAAATATTATGTTAACCTACTAGAGTAGTCATCAGCCCTACCTTCCTAAGAAATCTCGCTGCATACATTTGAGCTACGCTATTTCGAATATAGCGCCACCAGTGGTTACTAGTACAAAATTTAACAATTTCATTTTATTACAATGAAGGAGCAAGTTCGCTTATTATTGCAAAGAAACCTCAAGGAATTGCACTTTTTTTATTAGACTAGGTCGACAAACATATATACAGTCAGCGTGATAGTAAGCGTCTCTGCAGCCTATAGACACTCGTGATATCCACATGGATATCACCTGTGCCAACCTTCGCTTGAAGACTTTATATCACGATACTCAGTAATTTTGACTACACTGTGCTATTAGACGGAAGAAAAAGGTGAGAGTTAGGTATCAATGCAGACGAAATTTGTATAAGGTCTACATCATTATTATTCAACTTGTTTGAGATTCGAGGCTGGAGTCGAACCCGTATATTTTCTAATCCAGAGACATGCACCGGCAATTTGCATTCGATTAAAGGTTTATAAAATTTCATTCTATGTTACACAAAATTGTTGACGTATTTTTTTACAAAAAACTAATATTAATAACGAAAAAGTGCGGGCGTCTGTCCGCTAATTATAGCAAGCGTTCCGCTCGCGAGGACTGCACTTTACATCTCATCCATGAAGAGGTCTAGTCAGACACCAAATCTGTGTCAAAAAAATTCTTCCGGAAAATATAAATAGTGGGATCTATCCTGAGGGAAAATGTTATCCGAATAAAAAAACCTGTGTTATTACAGTGTATCAATCATTTCTGTATCAAATTTCATCCAGATCAATTCAGCCGTTCCAGCATGAAAGTGTAACAAACATCCAAATATACCTTCATCAAATCAACAACTGAAAGTCCACTGCTGGACATAGACCTTCCAAAGAAAAGGGTAATTTTTATATAATAATTGCCGCGCCGGCCAATCGTGTTGGCAATCGCAAAGCGCAGCTGTCTCGACGGGGATGCTTCTGCCCATCTCCATCCTGTCCATTTATGTCACACTATTTTGGATAGATATACCGCCATCTGTCGGTTCTGGTACCTTATTCGCCTCTTACGACACCCGGTAAAGAGGGAAGTAAAGTCCTTTCTTCTGGTAGTGGCTTAAAATACCTTCGCGTTTATAATAATTATGGCCTTTTATTTATACCTCCATGGTTCTTCAAACATTGAACTCGCAGTGTAATCGTTGCAAAATCATAATATCTCTTATCATACCATCGCCGGAGTTAGTTGATTCCATTGCTACATATATAAATTCGCGTAGCGTAAATCCGTGTGACATAACATGTCTCGATCGGGTACTATGTTGCACTGTTTCATCATCATCATCACATATCACATCAGTTATAAATTGTCCACTGTTGGACATAGGCCTCCTCAAGTTAGGGGGCCCTATTTTTGCCCATAGTTAGTGTGCTGGGCGGGCGTGATGGCAATCGCAAAGTGCAACTTCGCTATGAGGATGCTGTTGTTCATCTCCATCTAGTAGTATTTAAGCTGCACCGTTTCGGATGGATATACCGCCATTTATCGGTTCCGGTACCTCAGTCGCCTCTTGCGACACCTGGTACAGACAGAGGTACTATTCTACTCCGCCGATACCGCATGGCTAGTCCTGTATAGTGAGTGCCCTTTATATTTAGACTAGTTGACATCCATCAGATATCAATTTATTTTGCGTCTGTTAGAATGTTCCGCGGTATAAATAAATAAAATAAATAAAAAAAAAATCACACAACATCTCATACAATGACCTGACTCCAAGATAAGTCGCATAAAGCACTTGTGTTACGGACGTCAGACAACAGAAGAATACAACACAATATACCTATGTTTAACACTTACACACAGAAAAGCCGTGAGGTACCGGCAGAGTAGAATAGTACACAAGGGTAGGTACCAGGTGTCTTAAGAAACGGCTAAGATACCAAAACCGACAGGTGGCGGTATATTCATCCAAAACAGTGCCGCTGAAATACACACGGCGGGGATAGACCGCATTCTGGACGGAATTCCCCCATTAACGACACACGATAATGACACAGAACAAACACAAATATTCATCATACGAATATTTGTGGGTGGGGATCGAACCCACAACCCTTGGCCCACAAGATAGTATCACAACCATTCGCGCCATCTGGCCCATCAAGCGTCATACTTCTAGAGTCACCAGTACTTCGCTGTGTGACATTAAACATATGGGACACAAAGTGGCGCGCTTTCTATCCCGGCAGTGGTTTTACTAATTGGCGGTAATTCATCCCCGCACCGTTCTGCTAATTGTATACGCAACCGTGTCACGCTGCGGTAACTGTCGCCTGCAGTCGGTTCACGAGGCAACCGGTGATAATGGGATACTTTGCTTTGGATTCCGTTAGGTGGCGTTAGAGAAATAGTCATTTACTATAACTAATTTCATTTTGGGGTAGAAGTTATAATTACAATTGTTCTGTCTTTTCCCTCCTACTTATCTTAAGAGTCGCTTTCTTTGTGCTCCTTGGGGACAGCCATGACAAATCTCTAAGATCGTCAGAGAATTTATCACTCAAAATGCCTCTGCATTAACAAGCTTCTCGAGCAAATCCTTTACAGTTCAAGTTGTTCGTTTGTGGAATGCGCTCCCCCTTGAAGTGAGATCTGCTCGTTCTCTTTTTATTTTTAAGAGAATGGTGAATGAGTATTATCTGTCACTTTGATTTTGCTTTTTGATTCTGTCACTTTCCTTATTCTTTAACTATACTATCTTTTATATGTATTTGAACGTATGTTTATGTATATGTATGTATGTTCGTTTGTTGTACTTAATTTATGTACTAAATTCGCCTCACACTTCCACCAGATTTAACATTATTTCTATCCAAAGGTTGTCTGTAAGAAATTGCATTTAGCGATAAGGCCGCCTCTTGTACCTACTATTCCATGTTTTTGTGATATTCTTGTATTGTTTTTTACAATAAAGAGTATATTATAATTATTACAATACATATACATAAAGCTTTTTTCAGCAAAAACGAGCAATTGTAACAATAGTACTTATAAGACAAGAGGAATTTTGTCGTGAGCATTTTGTAAGACTTGGCATTTTGACTAGATTTTGGCTAAGAGCATGGTACACTTTGAGACCACGGAAGAAAAAAATGTTACGAAAGAAACTCGAAGACAAGACTTTCCAATTAAAATAATACCTCATCTAGCCATAGACAAGCACTGCTCACTTTATCAGTCTGTTTACTTGTTTAACAGATTACAAATCGAACTAAAGGGCTACTTATACAAAAGTATAAGGGTTTCAATAACACCTAATTATAGGTGTTATTGAAACCCTTGTACCTTAAAGGCAACGTTTCTTTCAGGCAATCCACAGATGGTAAATATTATTTAAAAAATTAACAGATTGAGATGGTACAGCGTAAAATAATTAAATATGGGAAACACATGCATTTATGTTAAACAGACCTTGACATAAGCACTATATTTATTATAATGTGAGTCAAACGACTGCGAAATGAGCGGTAATCCCATCAAAAACATAAATGTGAAAAAGGGTGCCAAGTTTAAATGCGTGGTTGTCGTTTTTCCGATAAAAGAATTTTTATCTAATCGGGTGCCAAGTTCTGCAGTTAATCTTGAAATTTATTTAAATGAACATACACCTTCGTTCCTTCGTTTTAATCTTAAATTAAAATTAAAACAAAGCTTATAACTCAGGATAAATTGATACTCTGTACCAAATTTTTATGTTTTTAGTTCACTTTAAATTGTTTTTGAGTTATAGATGGGTATAAAGTGGCTTCAAACGGTTCGTGTATAAATACACACGGCTGCTGCGTCGCTAGTTCTTTTTTTTTAACTTAAGAATCCAACTGATCCTCTTGAAAAGATAACAGAAAGTAAGCAAGGCCTTTATAAAATCAAGTACATATATTTAAAAATAACTCTAAATAAAATTATATAAATAAATTAGCGGACCCGACAGACGTCCTGATAAATAACCTAGATACCGACTGCAGCGCAATCTGAAAGTGATTTGTGAATCCAAAACATCCAGGCCCCCAATTTAATGCGTTTACAAGAAATCATTCAAATGGATCCAGCCGTTTAGTTACAGTATGGATAAATAACCTAGATACCAAAAGCAACGCCATCTACCGGACTGATTTGTGCATCTAAATCATTCAGGACGACACTGAAACGCATACAAAATCATTCAAATTCACACTCGTACAGTCGAAATACATATAAAGATATATCAACTGAGAGAAACTTTATTTTCATAGTTAATCACCACAAGCATGGTACACTATATCTCTTGTATGAAATCGAATTGGATGCAGACCAAGTCGAGATCACACTCCGTGCGAGATGAGCCGAAGGTGAAAGTGTAGCACTAGGCCATCAAACCGCATTGTTACGTATGCTACGTCACAGTGCACGGACTTCAGTATGCCTCCTTTTCTCGAACTAACTTTATAGACTAGGCAAACGTCAATTCTAGCGCCACTAGAGGGTTGGGCGAGACTCATAAATGAGACTAGATGCTCTATTGCTTCAGCGGGAAGGCCATAGTTTATATTTAATATATAAGAATAATCAATCCTCACAACATCTCACAAATTGATCTGACTGTGTTGTAACTCGCTTGAAGCACTTGTGTTACAGACGCCAGACTACAGAAGAATCACAAATATACTACTTTATGTAGTATATTTGCACATATTGAACACACAGACAGAACAAACCCAAATATCATCATACAAATATTTGCTCTGGGTGGAAATCGAACCCTGCGAATCTGCGCTATTGGACCCGTCAAATTATTTGATCCTAACTTTCAACGAGATGCAACACAAATTGATGTGCAGTGGATGTCCATTAGACATAGGCTCTAAACGGTATAAGATGTTACCTAATCGAGAAATGTTATGTTACATAGTTATACACAGCATCAGTTTATGTTCCTGTAAGTCATAGTGATTAAACAGCTATTATATGCAATGACAAATTGGCTGATATATAATAATAAAATTTCGATAAAGTGGTAAATTAATTAACTAAGTAACTAACTAAAATCTCACAACATCATATTTATTGACCTGACTCCGCGTTAATTCGCTTGAAGCACTTATGTTGTGCGCTAAAAGTCGTGGGTTCCACCACCATCCAGGACAAATATTTATATAACGATATTTATGTTTGTTTTATGTCTAGGTGTTAAATATATCCCATCAAAAACAATACTTGTCAAAAAAAACCAAGTCTCGCAATTCAGTTGTTCTGCAGTAAAAAGTTGTGAGATCCATGTAATACCAAGTCGGTTATTAATTTATTCAGTCTCTACTTAAGCGACTTTCTGTCTTAATACGTCCAGTCTCTAAGACCACGATCGTGGTCCATAACAATTGAAAATCAATTGTGTCTGGAATCTCCGTAGTTAAAGCATTAAGTTGTTACGTAATAATTAACAGCATCTTATAGTGACGCATATCGATATTAAAATTCTTTAATGTTTTATATAAACATATTGAGACTTGGCCATCGCACTAAATAATTGAATTTACATGTGTTTTCAGGCGATTGAATTTACACGTGTTTTCAGGCGATGGCCAAGTCTCAATATGTTTATATAAAACATTAAAGAATTTTAATATAGATATGCGTCACTATAAGATGCTGTTAATTATTACGTAACAACTTAATGCTTTAACTACGGAGATTCCAGACACAATTGATTTTCAATTGTTATGGACCACGATCGTGGTCTTAGAGACTGGACGTATTAAGACAGAAAGTCGCTTAAGTAGAGACTGAATAAATTAATAACCGACTTGGTATTACATGGATCTCACAACTTTTTACTGCAGAACAACTGAATTGCGAGACTTGGTTTTTTTTGACAAGTATTGTTTTTGATGGGATCTCATTTCTTTTTGTATATTGTAGACAGTTACGGATACAAAGCGGCGGCCGCCATGAGTTCAGACGCGGAACCGTAAGTACTGGTTTTTACCATTGCCGTTGTATACAAATTAGCGTTAATGTAGGTGTCTCCATGCTCGTCACAAGTATACACTTGTAACTCATCCCAATGCGCTACCACATACTCGATTATAGCAAGTCTAATAACGACGACTCAATATTCCCATACATAGAGAATGACAAAGAATGAAATAAACACGAACCATCACCAGGTATAGGAACAGCCCAGTGTGGACAAGGCTGATCATTCACATACAGTATTACTGAATCCATTGCGACTACCTACAAGTTAGATTGCAAAGTTATTTTTATGCAGAAATACGATTAGGTAATAAAAAATTTATAAATACTTAGGTACTTAAAGTATCAATATTTAATTTAAATTATTTATTCGAACAACGTCTAAATTGTAAGCAAATACAGTAAATTGTAAGCAAATAATATCAGTAAACCAATGAGAGTAGCCTTTAGTCGTCAAACTAATAATATAGCAATCGAAATTATCAATGAAAATCCCAAACTTATAGGTAAGAATTCTGGGCACATCCGAACAGCATTGGGTCGCTCGCGCGTATGAGCGCGGCTGCTGCTCGCTCGGCGACATTCACTTGCGCACGCCCCGCCACTGTCCCCGCCGCGCCACTGTCCCCGCCCCGCACCCTCGCGCGGCGCGTAGCAACGGCCGTGCTAACTCGCTAGCGTCTATAATTATATAATAATTATATAACTATACAACCTTACGCACTCGTAATAAGTACGAATACGCACGTAGGTACGTTTTTTGCATTAATAAATAATTTAATACACGTGTTTTCATGACGGGAATACCGATTGGCTGTATGGGCTTAGTTTTTTTTTTGCGGTTTTTTCTAGATTTTTTAGTTTTTCCTTGATTTATTCGCCAAACACTACTTACATTCCAAATTTGAAGCTTCTAGGTCTGCTAGAAGTGCCTTAGACTTTTGATGATCATGAGTCAGTGAGTGACAAAATTAAACAAAATTAAGAAATTTGACCCGTTATAATTCTTAAAATACTGGTCCAAATTGAATGAAATTTGAAATATGCGTGTCTTTACAATGCCTGCATGGTTACTGAAAATTTCAGTCTTCTAGTTTTATCCACAACGAAGTTACAGGGGGTCGAAAATGGCCTGAATTGCTCCGAGTTGCTTCGAGAAAAGGATGGTACGGCCGTGACGCTTTTTTGCTCGACTTGGTGGGGGCACTGCCGTGCCCCCAGATGTATATTTGTGATTCTTTTGTTGTCCGATGTCCGTATCACAATTGCTTTAGGGGCTTATCATGGACTCACGTCAATGAATGAGATGTTGCAGGAATTTATTGATTTCGCAAGTTTTTACATATTATTTATATTGTAAATTAAATAGTTGTGAACATATTTTATTCAAATTATTCATTTTATTAGTTTGTTTTGACATTCATTGGCAGCTTTTGATTTGATGTTAATTCGCAGGGGATCGAATCCACAACTCTTGGAACAAAAGATAGGGCCATATAATTACATAATTATGGTTATATAAATAAATTGTGTAATGTTATACATACTGTGCTCAGTGTACTATGTGCGCAGGCGCTCACGTTAACAATGCTGCGAACGCTAGCGACTTCGCTGATAGATCTCATATCGCAGTTTTTATTATTACTCCTCGTTTTCTATATCTGAACGGCGATTTGAATGTATTTGAGGATAATTGCTATGTGTGCCTCCGTAGGTACATATCTCTTTATATATTTATAAGCTAACGACAGACGTCCTGTCTTAACTATATATATTTATCATGAAAAAGTATGGCGACTATAAATACTTACTAATATTATAAATGCGAAAGTAACTGTCTGTCTGTCTAATACGTTTTCCCGCTTACACCTCTAACCCGATTTTGATGAAATTTGGCACAGACAATCTTAAGACCCTGAGAAAGGACATAGGCTATTTTATAATTCGAAAAAAGGTTTGTGAGGGTCGGAAAGGGGGATGAAAAGTCGTATGGAAGTATCGCTAGAAACTTAAAACTTATTTTTCAAGCCATTGATTCGATATAAATAAACATGACATTCAAAGTTTATACAAGTTAAGGTAAAGAGGTATGGTACCCAAAAAAAACTATTCCACGCAGACGAAGTCGCGGGCTCAGCTAGTTGAGATATAAATTGTATTCACCCTCAAATTAGATCAAAATATAGGCACAAAACAAAAATGGATTTAAGTCGGTTCAGTAATCACGAAGTTCATTCCGGACAAACAGCAAATATAAAGTTGATGAAGTTATTTGTTTGTTTGAACGTGCTAATCTTAGCAACCGTTGGTCCGATTTAAAAAAAATCATTCAGAGTTACATAGTACATCTATCGGGGAAGGCCGTTTTATAATAAACAAAGAAATCTCAAAAGTCACTATACCCCCCAAAGTTTCTATTCTACGACAAAGTCGTGGGCACAGCTAGTTTTTATATGTAAAGATATGTTAGTTTTCTATATACGCTATCATTATCATAGCATCTGTAGAACGTTAGGTATCATAATCATAGAAACTGCAGGACGGGTCTCCCTAATAAAGGGGGAGTCTAGTCATGCTGGGCAGGCGTGGCGACAACCGCAAAGCGTACCTTCGCATTTTCGGATGGATGTACCTATCCGTCGGTACTGGTACCTCGTTACGACGCTTTGTACAGATAAATTTATAATTATAAGCAAGAATTGTCTGTAAGGTTCTTTAGAAAGTAAAGAGGTTTCAAATAGTTGGCAACGAGCTTGTATTCTCTTAGTGTTGCCATAGAGTACGGTAACGCTTACTGTCTGCCATTATCATGGTATTAAAAAAAAGTAAAAGTTAGGTTACACGCAATGGACCGACAGACGAACAGACCTAGCTAATTAATAACTTTCTGCTGTCATGTCTATATTCTTTGTCATTACGCCTCCATTTTGATTAGCAATGCGCGCGCACGCCCGCCATTTGCTATATTTGCATTTCAAACGCATTGCTTTCGCAGTTGTCAATTTTGATTTTAAAATGATGACTGAATAATTTTTACATTCAATTTTGAACTCAATGTTTCACAGTTATAGATGAATATTTGCGATGAAGATTGCGAAGTTTTGACGGATTTGGGTAGGTTAATCTGTTGCAGTGTGCGCCACTATTTTATTTTTATTTCATCATCATCATAGCAGCCGAAAAACGTCCACTGCTAAACACAAGCCTCCCCAAGAAAGAGGAGATTGCTTATAACTGCCGCGCTAGTGAGACCAGCGCGGCACGTAGTGGCAATCGCAGAGCATAGCTTTGTGAAGGGAGTACAGCTGCCCAACACTGCCCTATTGCATTTGAGCTACTCTGTTTCGGGCGGGTATACCGCCAACTGTCGGTTGCGGTACCTCAGTCGCCTCTTACCACAGCTAAGACAAGGACAAGTACTATTCTACGCTGCCGCTTTAGGTACTAAGGTGCAGGTAAATGACCTAATCCTGCGGGAAGGTTGACAACTGTGTCCCGGCTAGTACTTGAGTAATAATTTCAAATTTATAACCCTTCCACGCCCAATCGTGAAACTAACTCTAGTCAGTCAGTCAATCGTGATCCGACACCGTGACTGGGAGTCACGACTGGCCAATGGACACTTTCACTGCTATCGCAGGTTTATTATTGTAATTGCGTATTCGGTTGAGCAACAGGCAGGATATGCATTCGATTACCGATTAATGTCGCCTATACATTACCGCATCAACACGTCCGCAAGTAACATTGAATGGTGTAATTAAGGCAATCTATGTTTCATTTGTGCTTTTTACATAAGAGATCAATGTGGTGTAAAAGATGATGTTGTGGCAACAATAGAGAAATAAATGTTGAGATGGTTTGGACATGCAGAAAGGATGGATGACAGTAGAATGACTGCACATATATATATATATAGTGTGGAAGTGAATAGAAGAGTTGGTATAGGACGACCGAGGCGAACATATCTTAACCAGGTAGAAGAAGTATTAAGGAAGGGCCAGGTCAAAAGTACCAATAATATACGTGCGTATATGACTGCGCGAATGGACTAATACGAGTGAGGGAAGTGAGAGAGGTATGCCAAGATCATAGCTAGTGTAAATTCATAGTTTCTGCCCATACTGATGGGACACAGGCGTGATGTATGTCTGCATGTCTGTATGTATACTTAACGAATTGTTGTAGTCGTAATTATATATTGTATAATTTTTTGTTTGTTATATAATATAATACTATTTGTGATGTCATATGTACTAGTGTGCGACCGCGACTTAGTCCGCGAGGATTTCATTTCAAATGGAATCCCGTGAGAATTTTTTTAGGATAAACCGTAGCAAAAGTCATTCTTTAGAGTTTAAGCTATCCATATGAAAAAAATCATCGAAATCGGTTCAGCAGTATAAGCGTAACCAACATACAGTCCTGTTTAAAATCGAAATATTATCATGTCAGCCATTCAGATCTAGAGCTAAAAAAAAGAGGAATCCCCAAAAAAGGAGGAATTTTGCCCATAATGTTGTTGTTGTTTCGGATGGATATACCGCCATCTGTCGATTCCAGAACCTTAGCTTCCGATACCTGGACCTTAACGGTTGTATATACATACTAGCAGTGCCCGCGACTTCGTCCGCGTAGAATAGTGACTTTGGGGGGTATAGTAGCCTTTTCCCCGTTTTTGGAACATTTCTCACTGACGCTTCGCTCCTATTAGTCTCAACATAATGTTATATAGCTTAAAGCCTTCCTCTATAAATGGACTATCCAACAAAAAAAGAATTATTCAAATCGGACCAGTAGATCCTGAGATTAGCGCGTTTAAACAAACAAACAAAGTCTTCCGCTTTATAATATTAGTATAGATATATAGTAAATTTAATTACAAGGTGTTAAGTTTCAGTTTATTTACAATTACATGGATACTGTCTGTCTGCTTAGGATCACAATGTTTGTACATTTCTTTGTTCTACTTTGCCTCCTTCCTTTGTTACAATCATTACGTTTTGGGGTTCTTCAGTCACTTTTTTATAATAAAGTGCTAAGTAAGCTACAGAATAATATTAATAACATTAATAATAATAAATTCTCACAACATCTTATCCATTGACCTGACTCCGAGGTAAATCGCTTATAGCACTTGTGTTACGGACGTCAGGCAACAGAGAAATCACAAATATACTACTTAAATACACATATTTAACACAGAACAAACACAAATATCATATCACCACATAAATATTTGCTCTGTCTTGGAATCGAACCCACGACCTATGACGCATGAGATAGGATCACTACTATCTGCGTAATCAGGCCCGTCAATAGAGGGCTACCTCCATCCCAGGTATCGTGAGAGGTGACTAAGATACCAGAACTGACTGATGGTGGTATATCTCACCCAAACGGTGTAGCGCACGGGGTTAGGATGGGCAGCACCACCCCCGTCGTGAAAGCACCGTGATTGCTACCACGCTTGCTCAGCGCGGACGTTATGGGCAAAGTTCTCCCTTTCTTGGCGTGGTCTATTTCCACCAGTAGATTTCCGATAGTTTAAATGATGAGTACATATAATTAACGCAGAAACAAATGTCCATGATATAAACGTTTGTCCTGGATGGGTATCGAACCCACGACTCCTAGCACACTGGAGAGAAAACTGATAACGCCGCCTGGCATTAAGATTATTTTATATTATATGGAACCCCATTTTTAGGTAGGGCTCGCACATTCAGTGGGCTGGAAAGTGTATATCAAGAGGTACGTTTTATCTCTCTCACACCCCCCCGGCGAGAGCAGCACGTAAATTATCGGGCACCTATTGTGTTGACATCCTATTAGACGCACGTGGACGGGATGTGCGCAGGCGCACGTGTGAAACAGAGGATGTGAACTTGTTGGCGGAAAGAGCGGGACAGTTCGATTTATTTTAACTAGCGACGCTCCACTGTTTCTTCAACGGAAAACCCGTTCCTGGTGCATTAATAAAAATTAATATAATATTTACTAGAATAAAAATCAACTTCTTATGTAATATGTCAGACTCGAACCTGCATCTTTCCCATGCCGGGGGACTGCACCACCATTGTGTTACCGAGATCTTAACAGGCATGTCGATTTTTTTTATTGTGTTCTTTTTGAGCTGAGAATTCAAATGGTAGTGATCCTATCTTGTGCGCCAAAGGTCGTAGGTTCGTTCCCCACCCAGGACAAATATTTACATAATGATATTCCTGTTTATTCTATGTCTAGCCGTTAAATATGTATTACATATGTGATTCCTCTGTTATATGACGTCCGTAACTCAAGTGCTTAAACCGACTAATCACAGAGTCAAGTCAATGTATGAGATATTAATTAGGTTAATGGCATAAGATGCCACTGAAGAGCTGCTTTTCCGACAGCACCTTCCAAAGTACCGCTTTTAAAAACTATTTTTCTAATAAAAAGTTACATCATCAGTCTATATCCTTACGCACTACGCGAGTAAAGCCGCGAAGCCCTACCAGAAAGAATTGAAAATCGCTCCCGCTTGTGCTAAGCGCTGACCCTGTCCA
Organism: Heortia vitessoides; assembly: GCA_020976665.1. Taxonomy (NCBI): domain Eukaryota; kingdom Metazoa; phylum Arthropoda; class Insecta; order Lepidoptera; family Crambidae; genus Heortia; species Heortia vitessoides. The sequence continues at coordinate 12,234,467 of JACJUM010002809.1, forward strand.
AGCCTGCACTGTGTCAGGCCGGTCGTGACTGGAATCCCGACGAGCGTCACTGTCATCAGACGCGTCTAGTGTTGACACAATAAGATTATCAATTCGTTTCATCATATATTTAATTGTTTTAACACACCTAAATAGAATATCAATACAAATAATGCGAAAGTATTTTTCTTTGACGAAGTCGACAAACAAGCGTATGGCCCGCGTGGCCGCAGCTGCGTTCCTGGCTTTTTGACTTGAATATGTCATCATATTACCCAATAATTTCACTACCTCTTTCACCCTTCAAATCGGTACACAAAAATGCAAATATCGTATGGCGATAGAAATAGGTGAGAGTGAGGTACCAATGCAGACGACCTTTGCATTAGGTCTACCTCAAGTTTCTTTATTGTCAGAAAAAATGTCCCTGTATCTCTGAGGGCCTTCATCATACCAGCGAAAACCCGAAACGAAATGAGGGTGGTACTCATTATGAAACTTCTGTATTTTTAAACTCTACGTTCGAACGTTCTAAAATTTAATGTTCAAATTAAGATCAATGCCATTTCCGCTTTCTTTTTCTTCCCGAACATTCACAAGAGTTAAACAAAAAAAAATAATAGTATGATAAATTCGCTACATTCATTATCACAATTATGTATTGATTAAAAGGGTATGAAGTGCCGGCTGAATAGAATAATATCTCTATACCAGGTGTCATAAGAGGTGACTGGGATACCGAAACTAACGGATAGCGGTATTTCCACCCAAAACAGCTACCCACAGCAGCAGTAAACCTGTCGCGAACCGTCTTACGGCTACCCAACGTGGCAATTATGGGCAAAATTACCTATCCTCTGGGAGGCCTAAATTAGATATTATTATTATTTGAACAGAATTTTATAAGCAAATTTTTATATCTCTATAAATTAAATCATACAATGAGTTTAATTCAAATTTCTATTCAACCTGCAATCTTGATTGAAATAATTGAATAAATACCCTTTTTACAAAATCATTCCACAAATTTCACACTGTCCCCTATTTTTAGGGGGGGGGAAAGAGAGACGTAATGCGCCGAAGCCTTCTAAACAGGCTGTATGGCTTCACAAGACAGCCGAGTCACCGATTTATTTTAAAACCAATTCTACTGCCATCAACAGTTATTTAGTACTTCCTCCGCATGACGTCTATTAATAAAAACATAATTTTTAGTTTCAGATGTCGAACGAAACGAATACATGAACGCGAAGATTTTTAAAATGAATAAATAAATACACACCACATCTCACACGTTAACCTGACTCCAACATGTAGTGGATATCAGACAACATCATTATACCAGCCATTAGAAGTCCACTGCCAGGCATAGGCCTCTCCAAGAAATTAGGTTTTTAGCCCATATTACTAACTCGCTTGCACAGCGCGGCAATTATGGGCAAAAAACCTCCTTTCTTGGAGAGGCCTATGTCCAGCAGTGGACTAACAATGGCTGGTATGATGATGTCTAAGAGATAAATAATAAATAAAAAGCGATCTATCTATCCGTGATAGCATCCGTGATAGCGTGATATCTATCTCGTAGGTATAACCCACAATAACAATTTTGTATCTTCGTTGCGTCCATGTGAAGCCGTCGCGAATTGTTAGTCATAAATAAAAGCAAAATAAAACCTAGTATGCACTATCTCTTTCCGAGGCGGCCGATTGGGCACAGTTTTTGCTGTGGGTGGCGTGCTGTTTTTGCGTCGGTTCCCGTTACATCGCATGTTCGTCTAGACTAGTGATTCTCAAACCATATTATGTAATTACCCCGCATTCGACAAACCCCCGATCATAACATTATTTCGTGAACATAGGTACATCCGTTTCAGGGTCGGAAGAGGCGACTGACCCGGCCATATAAACTGTAAAAACAAAGTAGCTCAGGGCGGGTATGGGCAGCGTGCCCCCCGCGAAGCTACTCTTTGTCATCGTTACTACCTACCAAGCGTGGCAATAATTTGCAAAGTAGTAATGGTCATATTGAAAATCTGTCAGCATTAGTAATCAATATTCATCTAAAAAACCGAGTCGTTGAGTTAAAATTGACTATAAAAGTTTGACAAATTTGGGTAGGTTGATCTTTGCTTATTAGTATTTAGTAAATAGGGGGCTGCAAGCATGATGTCTTAAATGAGTATCTCCGATTTTATATTCATAAAATTATCTACGTGTATTGAACAGCGTTACCAATTTTCTGTTTTGCTCTATGGTTGTCTAGTAGATAATGTAAACAAGCATTGAGACCGCCATGTGAACATAGTATTTTAATGTCATCATTATCATTACAGCCCTTAGAAGTCCACAGCTAGACGTAGGCCTCCCCAAGAAAGGGGGAAATTTGCCCATAATTGCCGCGCTGGGCAAGCGTGTTTGCAAATACAGAGCACAACTTTTGCGACGGGGATACTGCTGCCTATCCCTAACCTGTGCATTTGAGCTACACTGATACAAATGGATATACCGCCCTCTGTCGGCACCAAGCATACAGAAAGGTACTATTCTACTCTGCCGGTAGTATAACGACTCAATGTGTAGAGGTTAAACAATTAATAAATAAAATGTCTTGACTGTCTACGGCGGTAGAGTAATCAGGCTGGAAAGGACAAATGTTATGACTCCGTCTTTCCATGCACTGAGGTCGTGATCCACCAAATGGGAAACGCTGACCTAGACTAGACTTGGCAAGCAATTAACAGCTTTTTTGTACTACAATGTTCATAAGCATAAAGCAGTTAGATTAGGCGTGCACCTTTAGACTTTAGCTAGGATATCAAAAGCTGGTTTCAAATTTGCGACTAGATGATATTACGTCACTTTAGCTAGAATACTAGTATGTGCCGGCGAATTTCACGACTATTTTATTTCTTCCGGATTATTATTGATGATTGTTGTCGCAAATTAAAATAGCATAAGATTTTCACCATCACATTTTTTGACGGGCCCTGATAGCCAATGGTCGTGAAACCAGATTACCCATTAATTTTACTGCTTCAACATTTGTCAGTCACTTTATATATATAGGAATGCTTGTTATTCCGAAATAATTTTATTAAATGTCGATCTCTGACTAGGTATCATCTGCCCATTCTAAAGAGGAAAAAATATCATATACAATATCAGATGCTTATCTCTTGGTATATGTATTTGACGGTCATAATTTCAATTATCGTTCAGGAAGAATAAAAAAGAAAACAATAACAATTAATTCGTAATAACGTTATTATTTAAAATAACTTTGTTATTATGTTTACACAGTTTTAACAATACTATTAAAAGGGAATCCTCTTTTAATTGAAACTATTAACAAAAGTCAGAAATAAATAAATACTAAAACTTTGCACCCATATGTCCCTTACGCGAATTGTATTTCTGAACGTCGAATTTTGGGGATAAACTCGTATATGTGTTACTCCAGACTGACACATCCATTCTCACAAACTTTCGCGTTGATAATATGAATCTCACTCATTAACGCGAAAGTTTGATTAAATAATTGCCCTCATATCTTTAAATTCACCGAAACCCACGCAATGTCCGAACACCGAAATGCAATTTGAGCAAGTCAATGAGTTCGTCTCCATGTCTGATCGGTCGACATGAGATCTAACGGGAACCGAATCGGCGATAAAAATATACCAATTTCTCAATATCCGTCACATTTTTACTAAAGGCAGACCTCCTACTGAGGTACCAGAACGAACAGATGGCGTTGTATCCTCTCGAAACAGCATAGATAATGCAAAGGGCGGGAATGGACAGCTAGATTCGAAATGCCACTACGTTTAAATTATGGACAAATTTGTCCTTTGCGCACCATTTGTAGTTGCAATCGACTATTTACTATATGAATCTTCGTTTAAGACACCGGATAAGCCGGCTCCTTTCCATCTGAGATTCCGGAGTTCATAACCCGATGTAGTCCCTCATGGAGTGCAACTAAATGTTTTGTATTACCAAGTTTATGGTTAAATATGGTGGTAGACCGATCCTCGTGGATCGAAGTCCACTCCCTCTTGTCCAAAGATGTACTGGGACTGTAAAGTTACTCATCACTCGTGGTCGCAATCGACTACTCTCAATTATAATCGTTCGAGACACCGGATAAGCCGGTTCCTCTTCTATCTGAGGAGATGCTGAAGCTAACATCCCGATATATCTACAATAAAGAATTATACCGACTATTACAGACACATCTGTATCAACATTACAAAGGTATCAGTGTCCGCTGTATTATCCATAGACGGTGGCGCCGCTTCGGTGAATGCGGAATTGAAGTAAACTCAATTTTGACATCAATAGCGTGGGGAAAGAAATAAGTTCTTGATTGATTTTTTTTATAGAAGAGTGCTGCAACAATGCCAATTCTATAATAAAATAACGAAGCTCGGCTTATATACGACACGATCGTAAAAAAACGAATCTACGTTGTTATTAGGAGCCAGTCATTGACATTCGAGACTTCCGTACTTTATAGCGGTTTTACCACAATTACATCCATGAACAACCAACTAAATTCAACCTTATATAAATACAAATAAGAATCAAGCTGCTCACTGTAAAAACGATGACAGAGCGACGGATGTATCCAATATTGGATAGAGACTTCTCGAATTACCGCTCGAACACAAGTTGGTGTCATACATTTTTTCTGCATTGTGTGGTTTGACGATCTGAATAGGGCTCTAGTAAGTGAATAGGGTACATAAATGAATAGAAATCCACTTAGCTATGCGGTTAACGGGAAATATCTGGTTTATTATTGTTAGGTTGAGTATGAGAATACAAAAAAAAATTGTTATAAAAACGCAGTTTCACTCACGTCGTGCCAGTTCTGCCAATGGAATATCTATTAAAATTGGTCCAGCCGTTTCGGAGTGCACCTCAAACAGATAAGACAGGCAAAAAAATAAACTAAATTACATTTTTTAAACTGGTTTTCTGCGACTACGGCTGTTAACTCTAGTACAGGAGTTCAAACAATTATCTTTGTATATTTAAAAATAAATAATAAATAAATAAATTTACACAACAACTCCTAGATAAGTCGCTTAAAATACTGTTGTTGGGGACATCAGATATCGAAGGAATCACAAAAATCATACATAAGTACATATATTTAACACAGAACAAACACAAATATCATTTAAATATTTGTCCTAGATGGGGATCGAACCGACGATCTCTGGCGCACAAGATAGGCGCCACAAACATCTGCGCCATGGGGCCCTTTTTTGACATAACGAATTGACATTTCTAATTTATTTATTTCTTAAAAGTATAGATGTTTAAATTACTGTTTTGCTCAAGAGTTTGCTAGCAACGGTGCCGTCAATTACACAGAGTCGTGAGGTACCAGAAAATCTTTAATTTTTATTTTATTGTAAAATACTTAAATAATAGTCATCTCGAAAATATACCGATATATTTTAAAATAAATATAGAAAATAAATCTATTTGTCATTTCGATATGTGTATTAAGTACACATAAATAAAATAAAATTATAAAAAAAACATTGTCTGTTTGTTTGGAGTACTCTGAAACGGCTGGACCGATTTCGATATACCTTCACTGGCAGCTGACATAACAAGGAGTAAGTAACTTAGACTATATACATCACGCTACGACTAATACGAGTGGAGCATCAATCAGATCAAAAATAAGACAAAAACGGGTGAAAAATATACGCTTTGAGGATAAAATACTGCCAATGCGGACGAAGTCGCGGGCACAGCTAGTCTTTTCATATAAAAATTTCGTGTCACAGTATTCGTCCGTGATAAACTACTGAACTGCTATCAATATTTTCTTGTTTACTGTGTCCAGTTTGATCCAATTTGAGACAGTTTATATTTAACTAGAAGTGCCCGCGAATTTGTCCGCGTGGAAAAGTAACTTCAAAGGTAGTTACCCTCGATAAATGGACTAACCAAAACTGAAGGAATTTTTCAAATCGGACCAGCTTTATAATATTACTAGCAGTTCCCGCGACTTCGTCCGCGTAGAATAGTGACTTTGGGGGGTATAGTAGCCTTTTCCCTGTTTTTGCAACATTTCACACTGACGCTTCGCTCCTATTGGTTTCTGCGTGATGTTATGTAGCCTAAAGCCTTCCTCTATAAATGGACTAAACAACAAAAAAAGAATTTTTCAAATCGGACCATTAGATCCTGAGATTAGCGCGTTTAAACAAACAAACAAACTTTAGCTTTAGCTTACTTTACTTTAGCTTTATAATATTAGTATAGATATTATAGTAGAGATGTTAAAAATGCTCATTCATCATCATCATCATATCCATTCAATCAGCCATTGGAAGTCGACTGCTGGACATAGGCCTCCCCGAGAAAGGGGGAATTTGTCCATAATTGCCCCGCTGGTCAAGCGTGTTGGCAATTGCAGCGCGCAGCTTCCGCGACAGACATGCTGCTGCCTATCCCCGCCCTGTACATTTGAGCTACACAGTTTGGTATGGGAATCTGTCATGAATCAGTTAAAAATGACCATTATGGAAGATAATTATATCTTTGCATTTGAATAACTTGAAAACGTGCGTGATATCCAAATCTTAACAATTGTTTCTTATCAAAATTGTTTACAAAAAACGTGCAAACGTCTAGCGCATTCATTTTATTGTCAGTTAGTGCTTCACATGAGGTACACCTCAAACTCAAAAAGACCGCCTGAATTGGTACCTCACTCTTACATATTTCTACCGCCAAATAGCAGTGTTCGCAAATTCGGTAATGTGACAACATCTTTAAGTCACAAGTTCGGCGATGTGTTAGTGATATCCTTGTGATATTACAAGTGTCTATATCTATAGACATTCTGTGACGATTGCTAGCAGACTGAATGCTTGTATGTAGACCTGGTGGAACAAAAGAACTTGACAAAAGGGAAGGGAATTCAAACGGTAACACTGTCGAATGTATGTTTGTTTGAATCCGATACATGTGATTTTTGTGACTCCAACGGTAGGCGCGTGACCGTGTTTTTTGATACTTTATGCAAGTCATTTAAAAGACGTGAGTGGTTCTGTTGATCGTTATGTTTGTGTATGGATACGTTTATACCATCAATCGGATCCTGTCTTGTTCGCCAAAGGTTGGGTTCGATCCTCTCCCAGGACAAATATTTACATGACGATATTTATGTTTGTTCTGTGTCTGGGTGTTAAATACATGTATTTATGTAGTATATTTGTTGTGTGATGTCCGTAATTCATATATTTTAAGGACATATTATGAAATCAGTTTTATGTATGTGATGTTTTGGGATGTTTTTATTTATTCATCATTTCAAAGCACAAAAAATGGCGTCGGTCTGTTTTTTATAATTTGCTTTTTATTATTTTTTGCTGATGGTTAGTTTATATTTATAATCATAAGATTTTTTTCGTAATTTAGTAACCAGTTCATATTTATCGATTGTTTTTGAACTTGTAAAGTTTGACATTTAAGTGTATGTAGGTTTTTTTTAACCTGCCCCTACTTATTTACAACATTGAAGAAATTGCGCTGACATCTTAGCACAAAACACTAGGAAAAATTTTACAGGACTCCCAAGGTCTCGGTAGCACAACGCTAGCTCAGCCCTCCAGAATAGGAAAGAAGCTGGTTCGAGTCCCGCCTGACACCTGAGAGAAGTTGTTTTTTTTTCTAGTAAATAGTCATCATACCAGCCATGGAAAGTCCACTGCTGGACATAGACCTCCCTAAGAAAAAGGGAATGTTGCCCATAATTGCTCCGCTTGGCAATCGCGACGGCAAAGCTGCTGCCTATCCCCGCCCTGTACATTTGAGCTGACTTTTTTGCAAGGATATACCGCCATCTGTCGGTTCTGGTACCCTAGTCGGCTCTTACGACACCTGGAACAGGGGAAGGTTCTAGAAGAACTCTAGAAGGTACTTTTCTATTCTACCGGCTTTGCCGGTACCTCACGGCTTAGTAAATAGTAATAAGAAATACCATTTTAAATATAAATGTATTTTCTATGAATAAATCCCCTCAAAACCATTCTTATGAATTCAAGCTACTGTACGCCCCGATACTGTAATAGACAGACAGACGTTCGCATTTATAATATTCATACAGATAAATAGAATGCAATTTTAGATGAATATCATATCTCGCAATCAAGCATAGATGCAAAAGTAGAACGCTGTTCGTATCGAGTACGCGATTGAAGTTTCAAGTGAAAAATTATTTTGTAACGTATTTATTCGTATTGCAGCATGATCATATCGTGATATAAAGAATGGCGCAACCCAGATGCATTGATAAATAATTATATTTTATGCAAATCTAAACTGAGGCCAAGGATGTTTAGATTAACACAAAGATATACAAAATAGGGCCAAGTCAAAAGTACCAAGAATTAACGAGTGTGTATGAAAAGACTAATTCGAGTACAGGAGGCGAGTCAAGTAAGCCAAGATGTAAGTGGAGATCCATAGTCTCTACCTCTCTGATAGAACTCAGGCGTGATGTATGTACATATGCAGTTTTTAACCGGTCATAGTATATTTTTACATTTATATTTTCTATGTTGAAAATATGCGGACATATTACTCCGATCCGATGCGCTGGAATTGATGTCTGAGTACTCCAGCAATAAGTTCTCAAAATCAGAATAAACGAGCGTGTCTGAAAGTATTAATAGTATGAAAAGCGAGAGAGGTATGCCAAGAACAAGTGGAGATCCATAGACTCTGTATATATATATATTTAAAAAATCATAATTATATATGTAAGTTTGCTTCAGAAATAGTGACAAAATGATCTGTTGAGCTGATAATAATGTAACCCAACATCTAATTGACCTGACTCAGAGATAAGTCGCTCGAACATCCTTTAAATCATGATAAACTCCTTTAAGGAATGTGTGCATAGCAGTGTTCGCATTGCTGTGTGTGAGGGTTGAGAGGGGCAGTGAAGTCACAAGGTTGGTAACGCGGTACTGATATCCTTCTGATATTACGAAGCAGTGATGCTTAGTATCGCGCGGACTGTATTATGTATTATATATACTTATTTATCGATCTGGAGTAATAAAAAAATCAGATAACAGAGGAACCACAAATGTAATATCAAATAATAATAATTACTTTATTCAACAACAAAAGGAAACTTAAACTAAAATACACTTTGATACTTAAATACCTAATACTAGGTCTAGTCTGTTCTTATAGGCACCTATGCTCTGTAGTGTGCATGTATGCATGTGTATATGGTCTAATATAATACAAGGTTTGTTAATACAACATATTTACGCATATATTACATAAATACATAGAATATGAAGCTATACTGTGTATATACAGTATACACAAACAATAATAGTAACAATAAATATAGTCCAGTCTAGCATAATATTGTTAGCAATTCCTCTGTCTTGTTGTAGTCCAATGCCAAGAGCCATTCCCTCACTGTTTTTTGCATGTATGTTTATTCGTGTCATGAATATCTATTTCATGGTTATTTTATTATAAATAAATGGTCCTGCAAAATTTGGAAATCGCTGTGCGAACCGTGTGCGACATAGCTGTTGTATATTTTGGAAATCCACATACCTTCGTCTACTATGAGTTAGTTTATTTTCAGGTTTACATAGTTTATGCTGTTTGATTATAAGTTCTTGTTGAGTTGAGTACAATTGTCTCACTGTTAAAACTTTCCTATGGATATAGTTTTGATGTAGGGTATTTAAAGGGTAAAATGTACATAACTTTAAGCACAGATCTCTGAGCCCTTTCTAGCGGTAACATATTCGTTTTAGTAGGTATTTTAATAACTATTATAATACCCAGACACCTACCACAATCAAATATATACCATATAAATGTTTGTTTTGAGTGGGAATCGAACCTGTCTGTACAACGGGCCTGTAAAAGTATACGAATTGAAAAGTCAGTTCTTAGAATAAAGGCAGCTTTGATACTATGACATTTACTAACTAATAATACATTATAAAAAACCTGCGAGACGCATTAAAAGGTCCAGGGCGAAGTCGTGCTCAGTAAGTTAAAAATGATAGTGACCATCATCACCATATCTACCACTGTTGGACATAGGCCTTCCCAAGAATGCAAGAACTATTGGATAATAATAATAGTACAAAACGAATAATGCTGCTGCCCATTGTTGACCTACGTTCAACATTTCAGTTAAGCTATATTAGATGAATATACTGTCATCTGTTGGTTCCAGAGGGAGATACTATTCAAGTTTGTTGGTACCCCACGGCTAACTATAAATGAGGCCACAGGCACACATATATCGTCGCATAATTTCTAACACCGCGTATGTTAAAGTTGGCAACTTAATAATTAAGCCCAATGATAACAAGATATTACATTTCCAACGCTGAAGTCAACGTTTTATACCGTGTAGTATTTAAAGGAAATCTATTTTGCACCAACTAAATGCACAAGCAATTAGTTTTAAAGTTATTTTATGAAACGTGAGCATGTTTTTCCAATTGTACAGAGTGTCAACGTTTTGTCAGATTTTAAACGACTACCTATATGTAATTATAAACGGAGCTAACAAGCACATGCTCCGCGTGATAGTACGAGCGTGTATCCAACCTTGTGGCTTTAAGATATGTCACATTACCAATTAGGTTATTTCACAGCCTGCCTTATATATGACAAAAGCGAACACTGTTATTTGGCGGTAGAAACTTGTGAGAGTAAGGTACCAATGCAGACGATCTCTGTTCCTGGTTTCAAGAACAAATAAAAATTAATACGGCGGGACACATGTAATGAATGTAGGTCCAGCACTGGACTATTGTACAAGACGATTATGACTTCCAGTTTTATGCAGGTTCTCTCCTGGTGGCTTGCTCAATGAACCTGCTACAAACTTAGTTGTAAGACCTGTCTGGCGACGGTAACTTGTAAAATGTAGTCGCAGTACTTGATTATCTATGTTCGGTGACCTTTATGAGTTACCAGGTCAACAGGTTCAAGGTTCATTTGAGCAGCAGAGTTTTCTCTAAAACATTACCGACTTTGTAAACGTGATTTGGACGATCCAAGACGGCGTCCCTGTTGTATGCGCTAAATAAAAAAATCTAAGAAAATTCAACGACTATATAAACTGCTCTTCTTCTTTTCAACTTTTTTTGTTTAGGTTAGTTAGAATGACAGATGTCAGTGTAGTGACATCGCACGAGTAATCTATATTGGAATTATAGTATTCGACATGTTAATTTGTTATTGTTACTGTTTGCGTTAAAAAGATTTCACATTCATAGCAATTTATAGAAAATCAATCTAAAATTAAAACAATATAACATCACAATGGCGTTCGACATAACTGTCAGCTGTTTGACAGTTGGCGCCATTGGTAAAATTCGCGCGGCAAATATCGTTTATAACAGATGCATCGGTCGGATCTTTATTTATGAGTAAAGCTAATATAATTTTAAAATTCTTAGTTGAAGTTAAGACGTAACGTCTGACGGTTCAGCTAGTGTACAATAAATAAGTTTCGCAAAACAGTATTGCGGTGTGCTGTCCGCCATTGTATCGGATATATAGACCGTGTTTGATTTCTATAATGTATCGGCAACCTTCAAATGTAATGCGTAATGACTACAATTTCGACTAATAATGATGTTCAAAGCGTCACGGTATCTTATGTGGATAAAATTTCAAACATATAGTATTACTCTATTTCGGATACTATTACGGATATCAACATATGTATTATGAAATATTCGATAGTTTCGAATATTTTTAGACACAAATACATATTACACTGGGTAATATGACAGAAGTTGTTGCTTTAACTATTTGTATCTATCATAAAAAAAATTGGATCAAATTGTAGTCAGCAATAATGGAATAAATAGGGTCATAGTCAATCGAGAAGTTTATCCCTAGCAAGCTACATGACACAAAATAAGTAATTTTTATATAAACATATAAAGAAAATGTGTAAGTAGTAATGTGATCCATAGATATTTTGTTTTCAATTGCATTAAAAATAAAAACGAAAGATCATTAAATTCTTTTAAAACAGATTCGGCTACGGATTTACTTTATTTTGGGTATCCGATTATTGGAAAGTTTTATTATAAAAATAAATAGTTTATAGTAAAATCTATGTTATAGTTTTGGCGCGTAAACTGTCGCGTTTTTAATAATTCTAAGTAAGCATATCAGAAACGAGCAAAGGGCAATGAAATATCTTCAATCCGCGTGGCAATTTTTTTTTTTTATATCATACATAAGGTTATACATATATAAGCCGACTAGATTTTTATAAAGAGTTAAGTCTCCATCATTCTGATTATAAGACACAGATCTTTAACAACACCGAACAGGAAGCGTCAATGATGCAACAAATCGAACCGCTTAATTACCGGGCGTGGAGAAAGCGCGCGGAAACATCAAAAATGGCGGCACGTCACGTGACAGAATGACGCCGGACTTGGCTGTCTGTGATGGTGTCCGTTGCCTACGTGCAGTGCTTCAATTAATTAAAAAAATCTTAATGTCATATTCACACGTAATATCTATTGTGTTACCTAATTATTACTCTTTACTGTATTTTAACCAACTTGAAAAAAGGACGATGAGGTTCTCAATTCGCATGAATGCAATTTTATGTATCTATTTCGAAACAAAATCAAATTTAAAATTTATTGCTCTATTGAAATTTAGTCAAAATTTAATTAGTTCTTGCAGTCACCTGTAGATCAAGTTTCTGAACTGCTTTAAATTAAAAATAAACGTAAGATTTGTCTAGTTATGTCTATAATTTTAATATTATATTATACTAGCAGCGAACTACGGCTTCACTCGCGTAGTTCTGTTAGAGTGCGGGGATTAAAATAGGGTTTATATGACTTGGAAGTGAAAAGTACATTTGAAATTGGTAGATTTTTTTTAAATAAAATCATAAATAAGAAACAAAATCCAAATCTTTTCTATTTATAACTGCCGCCTCTCTGTTTGTCATGAGAAAAATATTGCGACTATAAATTGAGATATAAACAAACTGTACACAGCCCGCAAACATTGATTAAAATCGTTTCATTATTATAGAAATTAATTCCGGACACACAATAAAACTTTTTTTAACGATTTATAAGTGCTTACATTAAATCTTTTTAAAATAAACATCATTTTGAGTTTTTTAGTCGCTTTGCGTTCATAAATAATAAATTCACGTGACATCGTTGTGCTAATTCAGAAAAAAAGTACCTTAGCTCTTATGTGACGGACGAACAGGCAACAGAAAAAATATTTTTTGTCCATAAAAAAAATTTTTTTTGAAGTCGTTATCAATTGACTTCATTACTAGATGATTAGTTGGCACTTATGCAATTATTATCAAAAATTTAAGAATAAAAATGAGGCACAGCTTGTTCTAGATCGATCATTCAATTATTTTATAACGGATATACTTTATTTCGTATATCAGGTAGTTTCCGCTGCACTATTACAGTCCAGTAACATCCCTTTTGAAAATAAAAACTCAAGCGTTTTCAATTACAACATATTAGAAGATCTCCGCGGTTTTACTCACGTAATTCCCCTTTCCGTGACAATATGGGGATACAATATGCTACCTATGCCGCTCGCTGATTACTTAATTTTCTATACATTAGAAAGTTTTTAAAATAAGTTTCGTAATTATTTTGTTAATCGGCCACAAACGTTCATAAATCCTGTTTACAAAGTTGAAGTATCGGTTATCTATGTAAGTCTGTCTAATATATCGGAAATATAACATATCCAATTACTTGTTATAAAAAAAACTATCCAAAGGAGAAAGAATTTTTAAAATCGGCCTAGTAAATTTGTGGTTAACAAACAATCAAATTATTGCTCTTTCTAATATTAGGGACACGAATGCGCCATGGGGCTTGGAAATATGTTTTTTTTTTATTAGACCAGGTTGACAAACAAGCCTACAGTCCGCGTGATAGTTAGCGTCACCGGATCCTATAGACGCTCGTCATATTACAAGGATATCACTAGCACATTTCCAACCTTGTGATTGAAAGATATTATGTCAAATTACCCAGTAATTTCACTGCCTCTCTCAACCTTTTAACCGAAACACAGCTATGCGAACACTGCTGTTTGGCCGTAGTAAAATGTATGTGTTTAAACTTTGCAGTATATACGCTTTATGTGTGTTCCATGAAAACAGTAAGACAGCGTTTCTAAGGCGCTACCGATCGTTAGCCATTCGTAACCTAAAGAAGGGCATAAGTCACTTGACCTTGGAAAATTTCGACCAAACAGTTAAATATCAAAAATATAATAGTACCTCACCCTGTACCAGGTGTCGTAATATCCGACTAAGGTACCAGAACCGACAGATGGCGGTATATCCGTCCGATACAGTGTAGCTCAAATGCACAGGGCGCGTATGGGCAGCGGCGTCCCCGTCACGAAAACTGCGCCCTAACAATTACCAACACGCTTGCCCAGGGCGGCAATTATTTGTAAAATTCTTGGGGAGGCCTATGTCCAGCAGTGGACTTCCAATGGCTGATATGATGATGATAATAGATAAATTGGCTTGCATTTAAATAAATACACATGAAACAAGAAAGTGAAGCCGCACGCCTCATAAATCTAATTGAATTAAACCAGGCCTATTGTAATTGATTATATAACTGAGACTTAACTTTAACTGTCTGCATGTTATATATATTGTATGTTATATATATATCTACGAGTACACGGGCTATTGTGGAGATAACATCTCTTATGTACTCGATAATTAGACCGGCTTCATATTCGTTGTGAAACAAATGTGCGGTGAACTTCCACTTGCAGACTAGCTTAAGCTTTGCTTTCTTCTTTTATATCATGATTATTTCATTTATGAACATGATTTTACATTCTAGTCTTGAGGTACCGGCAGAGTAGAATAGTACGACCCTACCAGGTGTTGTAAGAGGCGACTAAGGTACCAGAACCAGCAGGTATATCGGTCCGGAACAGTGTAGTTAATATGCACAGAGTGGGGATAGACAGCAGCTTCCCCTTCGCGCACGCTGCTCCCGCACTGTGCATTTGAGCTACACTGTTCTGGATGAATATACCGCCACCTGCTGGTTTTGGTACCTTAGTCGCCTCTTACGACACCTGGTACAAAGGAAGGTACTATTTATTCTACACAGCCGATACCTTTAGGCTTTGTTTCTGTCTAAATGCAATAATATTATAGCTCTAAATATTTGCTCTTGAAGTGGATCGGTCGACCGTCGCCTGCGCAGGCGGCGCGACGCGTCTCGGTGTCGTCTTAGTTTTGTAACTCTGCCGAGCGAACATTCCATTGTTTCCCAGCCGTGGAATAACTAACTGCATTTTACATAGAAAACAGTTTAGATTTGTTATTTTTGTTTGTGACTAGTCGCACGTTTATCTACTAGAGGTAGACCTCATGCAAGGTCGCTTGCATTACTGCCTCACTCTGCATTGCTGTGTTCCGGTTTAAAGTGTGAAAGGGGCAGTGATATTATTGGTTAATGTGACATGATATCATCAAGTCACCAGGTCGGCAAGGCTAGTGATATCCTTGCAATAAAACGAGCGAGTATTGGCTGCGGTGACGCTAACTATAACGCGGACCGTATGATTCTTTTTTCGAAGATTAAGTTTCCGGTTGCCGCAAGGTAACCGAATCTTGAAAAAGCCGTGAGGTACCGGCAGAGTAGAATATTACCTCCCCGTGTAACAGGTGTTGTAAGAGGCGACTGAGGTATCGGAACAGACAGATGGCGGTATATCCATACGAAATAGTGCACAAGGCGAGGATGGGCAGCAACATCCCCGTCGCGAAACATGCACTCTGTGATTGCCAACACGCTTGCCCAGCGCGGCAATTATGGGAAACATTTCCTTTTTCTTGGGGAGGCCTATGTCCAGCAGTGGACTTTCAATGGTTGGTATGATGATGAACCGGAACATCAAATAAAAATGTAAAATGCGTTAAAAGAGGGCGGGGCCTTTCATAGATGAGAAGTCCGATGCCCGTATCCGCGCGACTAGCGCGGTCGCGCCTGCAAAGCTCGCGAGATCGGAGCGGGACCGACGGCGCTCCCGAGGGCACCTCTAGAGGTTCGACCTAGGCTCGGCCGCCGTCGTTGGGGTTAAATTTACTATGAATTTTAGTAAAAGAGGGGGCAGGGACTGCACGCGTTCGCCGGCGAACGCGGTGTACTGCTCTGTTGTACGAGTGCATGTGGAGTGTAAGTGATTGTGTAGTGCCAGTGAGAGGGCGAGGAAGGGCTGCGATTTTCGCGGTTATTTTATCGGGAGGGTCGTCTAAGACGTGACGCGGTCTACGATATCGGGCGTGGCAATGTACTGAAAGTTCTATATACAACATTTTTATCGACAAGCCGTCCCGCAAATTCAATTTCCAACTGTATTGGAATGGCAGCCATTTTTTTTTGTTAGAAATAAAGCGCAAGCTAGTGTACTAAAAAGTTTTCAGATCTCTTTGAACAATGGTTGTTCTATCTTTTTGAATAAATAAATAAATTTATTATTAATTATGCATTTTAGTTTTCTCTCCTGCCTCAGTGGGTTTGCTATGAAAAGATTATTTTCATGGGATGCTACATCTTTGTTGCAGTACTGCTATTTTGCGCGCCAGAGGTCGTCGGTTTTTTCTACTCGGGACAAATATTTATATCATAAAGTGTTTGTTCGTTGTATGTGTGTCAAATATGTATTTGTATATTAAATGTGTGATGCCACTGTTGTCTAATGTCCGTAACACAAGCTATTTTAAGCTATTTATTTCGGAGACCACTTGAATTTATTATTATAATGACGTTTAGTTGGATATAAATTAAAACCATTACTATGATTTTCATCTTCGAAAATAAAGGTAGGTACACAGAGGTCTATCCGATCAATAAGATATATATAAAAATAATAAAAAACAAGCCACGCGATATGCACAAAGGCGGTGAAAGTCAGGGCTCCGCTCCCCGGATAGAAAGGGACGTAATCGAGTTCTCGCTTACAATCGAGTTCTCGATTCTAAAGTGATGCTCGATATCCCTTGTTCAGGGGTAATGAACCTGAATATGCTTACAGCAGGTATTTATTCTAAGTAAAATATTTTTATTAATTACAACATTAATTTCCACACAACATCTTATACATTGACCTAACTCTTGAGTTAAGTCGCTAAAACACTTGTATTACGAACACCAGACGACTAAGAAATCACAAATATAATACATATCATCATAATACCAGCCATTGAACGTCCACTAAGAAAGGAGGTGTGTTGGCAATCACAGAGCGCATTAGGTTAGGTTTTTTATGGGGATTCTGCCTATCCACGCCCTGTGCATTTGAGCTGCACTGTTCCGGATCGATATACTGCCATCTGTCGGTTCTGGTACCTTACCTTATGTACCTTATAATACATAAATACATATATATATACCACCCAGAACAGACACAAATATTCAAAATATAAATATCTGTAAGTAGTGGTGGGTATCGAAGCCATCAAACCCGACAAATTGGAAAAAGTTATAAAATACGTTGTATAAAATCTTAAATAAATAATCCGGTTCATATTAAAGAAACTGGCAAAGACAGGCAACAGAACGCCATGAGTAATTACTCAAACGTAAAGCTTGAACCCTAGGGAAGAGTTATCCCTACTTTTAATACCGCCAAGATTTCGCGTTAGACACGTTACAAGGTGAATTCGTACTAAGTCCCAAGCGAATGTATGTTAATAAAAGGATATTAGAAACTGCCTAATGGTTTATCAGCCGTGAGGTACGGGCGGAGAAGGATAGAATCTCCCCCTGTACCAGGTGTCGTAAGAGGCAACAAAGGTACCAAAACCGACAGATGGCGGTATATCTATGAAAGAAACTCAGCTCAAATGTTCAGGTCGGGAATTTGCAGCAGCTTCCTCGATTACCCAGCGCGGCAATTATAGGCAACATACCCCTTTCTTTGGGAAGCCTATGCCCAGCTGTGGACTTTTAATGGCTGGTATGATGAATGGTTTAAGACCCCTGCTCCAATAGACAGGATTGATTTAAAATATTCATTAGAGGTTCCATTGAGAGGCGATAAATTGGAGACGGGACCGAGTGAAAAGCTTTTTATAAATATAATCAGGTAGTTAATTACATTTTTTCAAAGACAAGACTTCTAGACACCATAGATCAATGCACGCTTTTCTCGTGTACAAGGTAAATGTTAAATTGGATGTGTTTATTTAAAATTCTGCGATACCTGCAGAGTGGAATAGCATCTCAATATTCTTTTGTACTAGGTGTTGTAAAAAATGACTGAGGTACTGGAACCGACAGATGGCGGTATATACATCCTACATGCGTGACTCAAATACAAAGGGCGGTGATGGGCAGCAGCAGCCACCACGCCTGCCCAGCGTGGCAATTTTTAGACAAGACCTATTAAATGATAAGTATCCTCTTTCGTGTAACATCGTTCCTACGCTCTACCATTGCCACATCCGCCCAGTGCGACAATTATATAGTATAACTTCGAAGTAATTAATTGGCTTAATTGGCTTCCGACAATGGCTAGATATTTCACAAATGGCGTGTTTTTTTATACGTATTTTGTTTTATAAAATGCAAGCGTAGAGCGTCCACCCACAAGATAGACAGATGAACTCACTAAATAAAACCGCAGGATCGCGCTGTATACAGGCCGCATACAACCGATCACTTTGGGAGATCACTTTGCCCCCCCCCCCCCCCAATATTGGTTGGACATACTGATATGATGATGATGAATTATTTTTTCTCGACTTTAATATGCGGTTCACTATTTTTTTATTTTTCTTGATCTTTCCTTATCTAATGTCTAATTATCTTCGTTAAAATAAATAGACTAGAAAAAAACATTTACTTGCCCCAGAGTTCAGGCACCTCTGCCTGTTAGCATTTTTCAATGTATAAAACCTCAAAAGTAATCAAATAACTTCCATATTGACTGCTTCAAAATTGTAAAAGTTTGACATTTCATTGTTTGTAGGTAATTTGACAGATGGCGTTGGTTTCATAGCCCAAAAAGAACAGTTGGAATAGTTCGACGTTTCTGGAATGGTGTCAGTAGCACAACGGTAGTCCTGCTTGAGGCCGGAGTCAAGTTGTTTTTTTCCAGCGAATCTTTCTTTAATATACACTAGCTGTGCCCGCGACTTGGATTAGTTATCTTGGGTACCATACCTCTTTACCTTAACTTATATAAACTATGAATATCATGTTTATTTATATCGAATCAATGGCCTGAAAAATAAGTTTCAAGTTTCTAGCTCTATAAATAGCGATACTTCCAAACAACTTTTCATCGCCCCTTTTGACCCCTAACAACCCTTATTTAGAATTCAAAAACAGTCTATGTCTTTTCTCAGGGTCTAAAGATTGTCTGTGCCAAATTTCATCAAAATCGCCTAAGAGGTATAAACGGGAAAGCGTAACAGACAGACGGACAGACAGAGTTACTTTCGCATTTATAATATTAGTAGGGATTATATATATATATACAGGTAATCACAGTAATTTTTATATAATATCTGAATAACCAAAGGCCAAATGGAGTTCACTAGTTCGTTCGACTCGACAATGTTCTAGCCCACAATCCTGTTACTTTAGATTCTACATGAGGTAAACCTTTTACAATATACATATATATTTGCTTTTTATAATATTAGTATAGATAAGGTACCTCGAGGAACAAGTCACGGGCTAAAAACTAGCAAATGGCCAACCTACTTGTTCTTTTTATGTTTCAAATATGAGGTCTTACAAGGGATGTTTGCATTAGTACCTTATCTTACCTATTTCTACCACGAAATTACGGGGTAAATGTGACAGTATCTTCAGTTCAGACACACTATCTATCCTTGTGATGACACGAGCGTCTATCGGCTGCGGTCACGCGAACCGTATGCTTGTTGGCTGACTATTTTAAAAAATAAATCAATTATGTCTTAGAACAGCCGGCACTTAATACAGTTAGCAACAATTAGGGAGGGGTCGGTAAATGGGTTAACGATGGGTGACCGTTTGTTTAACGATGGTGACATATTCGGAAGAGAGCTGCCAAGAGATTTGTAGGACAGGCGACAAACGCTTTGAGACTATTCAACTCGAAATACAATTGCTTGTTTAAGATATAGTATATTTGAAGATGTAACACTAGCTTTCTACTAACGACGTCTTCCGCGGAGATGATATTTTCCCGCAGGATCTTTTTCGGATTAAAATTTGAATCCCTACTAATATTATAAATGCAAAAGTAACTCTGTCTGTATGTCTGTCTTTTACGCTTTCCCGCTTAAACCTCTCAACCGATTTTGATGAAATTTGGCACAAATAACCTTTAGATCCAGAGAAAGGACATAGTCTATTTTTTTATTCGAAATAAGGGTTGTAAGGGGTCGAAAAGGGGGATGAAAAGTTGTATGGAAGTATCGCTATTTTTAGAGCTAAAAACTTGAAACTTATTTTTCAGGCCATTGATTCGATATAAATAAACATGACATTCAAAGTTTATATGAATTAAATTAAAGAGGTATGGCATCCAAAAAAACTATTCCACGCGGACGAAGTCACGGGCACAGCTAGTATATAAATAAAATTCACACAACATCCGGGATAAGTCGCTTAAAGCACTTGTGTTACGAACATCAGACAAACGAGGAATCATAAATATTATACTCGTCACCATCTATGATGCCATTGGAAGTCCACTGCTGGACATAGGCCTCCCCAAGAATATAATTATTGCGCCGTGGGTAAACGTGGTGGCAATCGCAGAGCGCTGCTTTGCGACGGGAATCCTGATGCTCATTCCTGCCCTTGTTGCATTTGCGTGTTGTTTCGGATTAATATACCGCCATCTGTCGGGTCTTTCCTGGGTACTATTCTACTCAGCCGGTACCAAATGTTGATTAAAAACGTCGTGTAATATACGTGCTGTTTTAATAATTTTGTTTTGAGGAACAGATCTCGCGGTTTATAGCAAATAATTATCAAGGTTAAGCAACTTTCGGTACGGTCTGCACCCGGATGGGTGACCGCTTGTGACATATACGTCCTCATTTGCCAGAGAACTCGTAAGCTTGCACTTCATACTTATTAATTAACCAAGAAAAAACACAAAAAAGTTTTTAATGAAGAACCTTTATATCGAATTTTATTATTTTGTAATTAATAACTTAAGGAAAAGAAAAATTACATACCAACATTGCAGCCCCGTTTTACCCTTTCAGGGGAGATTGAAAAAAAAACTATCTTCGTGCTGCCCTATAAAAGGAACAGCTGTGCAATATCTACTCCTACTTTTTTATATACATTTTACATATATATTTTTTTTTATATATTATGACGTCAGCAAACAAGCATACGGTCCGCTTGATGGTAAACATGACCGCAGCCTTTAGACGCTCATATCATCACAAAGATGTTACCGGCCTGTCGCTAAACTTGTAAACTGAAGATACCCTGTCACATTTATCCAGTAATTTCACTCACAGCAATGCAAACACTGCTGTTTGGCGGTAGAAATTGGTGAGATTGAGGTACCAATGCAGATGACCTTTGTAAGAAGTCTACCTCATGTATAAAGCAGAATCAAATAGCACGCTAACTACACTATATTTTAAAACGCTCTTTCCTCTAATGAGCGCTATTGCCAGCCTCCATTGCCATAGTGGAGCTATTGTTTACGTAATGCTTGGAACACGACGTGGTCTCACACTCAAGACGCAAGAAATGAATTGACTCTACGATGTAGAGCGCACAAATACAATTTAGAATTACATTTCATAGCCTGAAACGCGTAATGTTATTTTATTTTATGTCAGTGACTCTATCTTATGCGCCATGGGTCGTTGGTTTGATTACCACCCAGAACAAATATTTATATGATAATCATCATTATCATCATCACAGCCATTGGAATTAGCCGTGAGGTACCGGCAGAGTAGAATAATACCTCCCCCTGTACCAGGTATCGTAAGAGGCGACTAAGGTACTAGAACCGACAGATGGCGGTATATCTATGCAAAAGAGTCAGCTCAAATGTACAGGGTGGGGATGGGCAGCAGCTTCCCCTTCGCGAAAGCTGCGCTCTGCGATTGCCAACACGCAAGACAAGAGAGGCAATTATGGGCAACATACCACCTTTCTTGGGGAGGCCTATGTTCTGCAGTGGTCTTTTAATGGCTGGTATGAGGAGGAGTAGTCATTGGAAATCCACTGCTGGGCATAGGCTGCCCAAAGAAAGGGGGAATTTTACACATGGAATCGCAGAGCACAGCTTTTACGATGGCAATGCTGCTGCCCATCCCTACCCTGATGTTATATGATAATATTTCTGTAAATATATGTATTTAAGTATTATATTTGTGTTTCTTCTGTTAGAGATGTCCGTAAATCAAGTGCTTTAGCGACTTACCTCGGAGTCAGGTCAATGTATGAGATGTTGTGTGAATATTGTTATTATTCTGTATGGGTATCTGAACTATTTCTACCTTGCTAGGAAACTGTTCAAGGGGTGGAGAGATAGCGGTTTCACTCGTGTAGTGCCCAAATCTGTGGAATATTGAGATAAATTATAGCTTACATTACTCGCTGATAATGTTACTTTCTATTGGTGATAATTTTTTTAAGATCGGTTGGGTAGTTTTTGGGTTTTTTTGTTACAAACATACAAATTTACATATTTTAATTTTTAGTAGTGCTCCCAAATTTTTTTGGAAACATATTTTAGTCTAGTTTAATCAGGGATAATGAGAATTCTGATAGTGAAAGTATTATTGAAATTAGGGCAGTAGTTTTTGAGTTTATTCGGTACATACATACATCTGTTTTTTACAATAATAGCGTAGAAAAATCATATCATAATTGATGATCATTGTTTAGGTCGTCTGCTATTCTATTATCTATTTGAACTAGGCTGTTCCTGCATAAAATATTTTTTATTTATTATTAAAAATAGTCTTTTAATCTAAGATTGAATTTTGTGTTTTGTTAGATGCTTTTACGTACCTATATATTAATACTATTATTTTAAATAGGTAGTAAAACTGAAGTACCGGTAAAGGTAGATGACAGTCTGACACAGCTCAAATTTAACATGTCGGGGATGGGCAACGGTGTCCTCAGACGCCTGCCCATCGTAACAGTAAGAGGTACAACACTTACGACCTGTCTATCAATGAGCGTCCAGCTGCTAAGCAATCATATAACTAATTAAACATTTAATTCTATTCCTTTTACACTTCCGCCATCTTGGAAATGGCTCATTACAAATGCGTTACACTTTTCCTTATCTTCTAGCTATCTAAAAAGATGGTTTTTGTAGGTTATCCCCAACAGATACACATATACCACCGCGCACTTTTTTGTAGACCTATTTAATTTGTACAATACTGTAGTACATCATTTTGATCTTTCTCAACGGGTTCAGCGCTGGATAAACCGGCAATGTAATCGCGAGAAAATGTGTTTATTTACGACATCACCTTAGAAAACTATTAGATTATTCGTGTTTTTCTAGTGAAGTTTGTTTGTATTTTACATATAAACCTTCCTATTGAATCAATCTATATATTTAAAAAAATCGCATCAAGATCCGTTGCGTTTTTTAAAAATCTAAGCATATATAGACAGATAAACAGCGAAAAGTAACTTTATTTTATACTATGTATTGATATATAATTATTTTCTTGTTACGTTTGTGATTGTAGGGTTCGGGTATTTCGGGAACAAAATGGGATCGGAAAGTTTAAACAAAAAAATAAACGATTGTTTTACAGACTAGTGCATAAATATTGTAATTTAATGCTGCTAACAAATTTTTAATTTGGTTTACTTATTACTAGCAGGGTCCCAAGGCTTTACCCACGGAGATTTCATTACTATCGGAATTGAGGGATAAAACATGCCTTTCTTACTTCGTATTCGATATAAACGCATAATAATAAAAATCACGCGTCGTTACATACCATTTCAGGCTTTTATGGTTTAATTTTATGAAATATAATATAGTCTATGTTACTTCGTGAAAATATAGCTTTCTTACAGTAAAATAATTATTTAAATTAACCAAGGTACTTTTGAGTTAAACCGTATCAAACAAACTATCAAATATTTCCTATTTAAATATCACTAATGTATTAAAAATTAAGTTAAACATATATGGATCCGCTAAAACTGATCATACTACCGAAAATCTTGTACTTTCGATCTAACCTACCCACAGCTCATGCGATAAAGTCATTTTATGGCAAATCATTTTCATCCTTTGGATTATATTATTGAAATTTTAGTAGGAATCCTAATTTTTTTCTAGCCAAAAATATAGCCTATTTAATTTAAGAATAATGTTTCGAATGGTGAAAATTATCGACATCCGTCCGGTAGTTTATGAGTTAATTCGTGCCAAAGACACAAAAATACAACGTTTCCTCTGTAGGTATTATGTTATTCTTCTGTTAACTACATTTGTACCTTATTATTTTATATTTAGGAAGTTTTAAACAGCTACCAAAATAAAAACAAGACCACCAGATAGGCATAAAACTCTTAAAACCACCATTAACTCTCTCTCGCCTCTATTCTTTGACCTTCGCGTAGCGCCGCGCAGTGCTTCAACACAAGTCACAAGCTAGTAGCATTCTCGACATGGCACAGTGTGGTCGTGTCGCTCAGCGCGTCGTTGTGTTTACGTGAATGTATTTATGTGGTGTTTGTGACTGAGTGAAGTGTCAGTGTGTGCTACAATGGCTAACCTCACACTAAGGTACCTGGATGAACTCTCCTACGTCCTGAACAGCCGGAGGCATCTAGCGACGCAAGCGAAGGCATCTTCTGTCGGGGACCTTCTCAACGCTGAAGAAGATAGATATCCACCGGTAATTTCAAGTCCACGTATAATATGCTAACAGAAATTTCGATTCGGTAATTCTGTCATGTCAAACTGCGTGAAAGGATGGCTCGAAAACGCAAACAATGGAGGTTGTACGGTCTTACGACCTTTTTAATTAGCCATATCTAGAGTTACCAAATGCAAAAATGCAGATGGAAAACAGCACACCATTGTATACGGTATTTGGTTGTGTTAAAGGTGGTTATGGCTTATCAACGGTGCGTTTCTAATTATTATTTTAATGCGATCGTAATCCGAGGTTTGTAATGTTCTCGGCACTCGTTAAAAGTAAAAGTGAGTTTGGTTCACTTATTTTTCCTGATTTATTATTATTATAAGTGTGACTAGTTATTGACCGCGACTTGGTACGCGTAGCAAATGTTGTGAGACTGACGAGATTCTTCGTTTTTGTAAGACACTATAATTGATTTTATTTAAGTAGATGTATCCTCAGTCCATCTGCTTTAAAACAAACAGTCGAAAAGTATTTGTTTTTATTGTATGCTGTAAATATAAACCGCATAATTTGTGACCTGCATAAACTTTGTGACCTCTTTATTACTGGTATGAAAAACAGTGGCTACAACTTTGTTGCCCGGAATGAACTTCGGAACTGCTGAACGATATGAATAAACGTTTGCCTACTGTTTACCGTTTGATCCAACTTGAGAGATAAAAAGAATCAAGAATAAACGAACGTGTATGAAAGGACTAATGCGAGTAAGGGAAGCGAGAGAGGTTTGCCAAGATCGTAGCAAATAGAGATCCATAGTCTCTGCGTACCCTGATGGGATACAGGCGTGATGTATGTATGTATATCTCAATTTATTGTAAAAATATTGTATTCATGGCAAAAATATAAGTGTTTATAAGTTATTAAGACAGCACACCGTCTGTCGGTAGCTTGTTAATTATAAATTCTTTATTCGAATAGCATTTTATATCATGTCGTTTTTATTATTTTATTCAATATATTGAATACGAGTCAATAATTCATTTAGATTTATGAAACTAACAGTTTCATATTTCTATTTTTTTTGGTGTAGGTTATTTTTTTACGCGTAATTCATTAGTCCAAGGTCGTACTGCTGCATTCAGCAAATTTATTATATATTTATAAATTTTAAAGGTTATTTACTAATATCATTCAATGTTTGTCAATATTTTAATTAATTTATCTGCGCCAGATAAAAATGAGATTAAATGGCGGTATCGCTGTTGGTACCGGAAATATAACGGTTCATTAATTCGGTTCCCATCCATTGTTACTTCGTCGTTGGAAGGTATGTTTGTAAATGTATCATTATGTACACTGACTCAGTTAATATTTGAATATAGATACATTTTGGGATTGCCCTGTTACCGCAGACGGTAGTGATCCTATCTTGTACGCCAATAATCGTGATTTTACCCTCACCAAGGATAAACATTTGTGATGATGGTGAAGGTTTGGATTTGTTTGGGTTAAACATGTATTTAAGCATTATATTTATGAGTTCTCTGTTTTCTGGTGATTAACACAAGTGCTTTAAGGGACATATCTCTGAGTAAGTCGACATAGGAGATGTTGTGTAAATTTATTTACTTTTCTCGATATCGTGCATTTGAGCTACACTGTTTCGGATGGATATACCGCCATCGTCGGATTTGGTACCTAAGTCGCCGTTTACGACACATTCAGTGGGAGGTATTCTATTCTACAGGTACCACACGGCATATTGTTAACTTTTAACTAGATTTAATTTATAGTTTACAATCATCTTTTTTGGGATAAATATATTTTATTATAGGAAATAGAATGTAAAACTAAATATATAACAATTTACATATTTATTTTCGAACAAGCTGTCTCGCTTGACGATTTCACTACAGTTAATATTATATTCAAATTCGTATCTAAATAAAACGTTAGTGCCTGTTTGTAACTTCAAAGTAACAACTAGCCTCAAAGTTAATATTACAAATATCCCGCACATACAAAAAAATAATTGAAGCGCCTGGATCAATTTCATGGGACTTTCATTGGCAGATAGCTGATGTTATAAGAAATAACTTAAGCTATTTCTATTAATTATTATTCAGACAGAAACGGGATCTACCCGAGTGAAACTAGTTATTAAAATATATATAGGTAGGTACCCGACAGTTGGATCTATTGATCATATTTATCAAATTATAATTGCAGAACAATTTTTCCGTCAACAGCGTGAATTGTCGAACGACTGACAGATAATATGTCAATTGCCAATAAGTTACAAAATAAAAATGGTTGCAAGTTTCTTAGATTTTTCTTATTTACCTCGTAACCGTATTTTAAAAATGCTGTAGTTTTGGTGTGTAAAGAGTGACTAACATACGTCAATCCTCACAAATATTTGTAACTTCTGCTTCACACAGCATTCTATACTCTAGCTTCGAAGCTATAGGGACCAAATTCACTTACAGCAAATATCACAAGTAAATAAATAGACAGTAATTAGACGGTGCTTAATATTTTTTTAAATTAGTCTTTGATAAAAGTATGTTTTTGTCTCTCTCTATTCCATTGATTTGTTAGAGAGGCGAATAGACAGGCCAGTGTTTAGAGTTAGAAGCGTTTTAATACTAAACCGAATTTTGCTAAATGGCGGGCCTGTTGGCGTAGATGGTAGTGATCCTGTTTTGTACGCCAATGGTCGTGGGTTCTATTTCCATCTAGGACAATCATTTCCATGGTAAATATTTATGTTTGTTCTGTGTCTGGGTGTAAAATATGTATTTAAGTATTTCATTTGTAATTATTAACTTGTCTCGGAGTTAGGTCTATTTATGAGATGTTGTGTGAATTTATTTAAAAGAAACAATACAAAGTATAAAAAACACGTGGGACTTCTATCGACATTTCTTATTATTAGAATGACTTTCTTACTTGTTAGACTAGTGATTCGCCCCGATTTCGCCCGCGTGTATAGTCCAAGCTATCCATATGCTAAATTACACAGACTGATAGACAGACATTCTCACATTTATAGCTAGCTTTTAGCCCGTCACTGTGCCCGCTAAGTCTTCTCTTGATATTTCATCTCTGAGGAAGTCTGTTATTCAGATAGAGGGGTATGTCGCTCGCTAACAGCTAATCTATGGAAAGTATCATTAGATCAAAATAAGGAGACATGCCGTGAGGTACCGGCAGAGAAGAATAGTACCTCCCTCTGTATCGGGTCGTAAGAGGCGACCAAGGTACCAGAACCGACAGATGGCGGTATATCCATCCGAATCAGTGTAGCTCAAATGCACAGGGCGGGGATGGGCAGCAGCGTTTTCATCGTGAAAGCTGCTCTCTGCGATTGCCAACACGCTTGCCCAGCGTGGCAATTATGGGCAAAGTTCCCTCTGACTTGGGGAGGCCTATGTCTAGCAGAAGACTCCTAATGGCTGATATGATAAAAGAGATAGATCTATTCCAAAAGTAAACTGCCTTTTTGCATGGATACACCGCCATCTGTTGGTCCTGGTACCTTAGTCCCCTCATACGACACCTGGTGCAGGAGGAGGTACTATTCTACTCTGCCGGTACCTCACGGCTAAAAGAATATAAAAACAATTAATTCGTTATATCTTTATTATTTGATAAGCTATTTCTAATTATGCTTAAGCCGTTTGTGACAAATATTGAACTTGAATCCTCTCTTACTTGAAACTATTAACAAAAATCAGAAATTAATATTTTGCTCGTATGTCCCTTTCGCCAATTGAATTTCTGACCGTCAATATACAAACTTTCGCGTTTATTACGTGAGTAAAATTGATATAGGTTCTTTCATATTCATTTTTAAACTTTGTCAGTATATAACAAATAGGGACCCAAGAAGGTCCCCTGTGGATGTCAATAGAGATCTGCCAAGTGGGCTATTGTAAGAATTCTATTAAATCTTCTGCTGGTTTGCTATCGTGCTTTGTGAGATATCCATTAGGTAAGTGTAACAAAGTCCGGCACGGTTCCTACATCATCTGTTTTCGATTATTTTATACAAATCGATTTACAAATCTCGAAGGTATCGAGTAACATACATACTAAAAAATAAAACATTCAATTGAATTGAAAATCTCCTTCGTTCTTTAAGTCAATTAAAGATAACAAAGGTCTACCCCACAAGAATGTTTCCGGGATAAAAAATAACCTAAGTATTATTACTGAGTGTAAACAATCTCTGTGCCAAATTTTATCCAGATCTGTTTAGCCATTCCGGTGTGAAAGAGAAACAAACACATTCACAAACTTTCCTGTTCATAATATTAGTAAGAAGTATCAACGCGTACAATTCTTGTTTATTTTAAACTAGCTGTACCCGCGACTTTGGGCAGCATATTCTTCTCATAAGGTATATTTCTCTCCCGTTATTGCCACACTTTTGATTGATGCTCTGCTATAACTGAGTCTCAGCGTGATATTATATAGCCTAAGTTACTTCTTGTTATTTTAGCTTTCGGCCAGTGAAAGTATCATCAAAATCGGTCCAGCCGTTTCTAAGATTACCTCAAAGAAAGACAAAAATTAAAAAATATATATTTTGTTATATGTACCGTATATATGCATTTAGTAAAAAGCAGTTTTTTAAATTTTAATATTACAAACAAACACTTCCATTTCATTTATTAAAGTACTAATGCCAGTAAAGGGAGCAAGTGAAGTATGCTAAGATCGTAGCAAGTGGAGATCTATAGTCTACCCCGATGGGACATAGACATGATGTATGTATGCAAGATGACTCAATTGCATTCTTTTCCAGGCAGGTTTATTTAACTTTTCACATTTTGTGTTCTAAGTATCGGCTACCTTATGACAACCGTTCCCGAGAATTGTACGAAAAGTATATATATATATATATATATATATTTACGCGTAAACATTAGAATATATTCTCCAGGCATTTTTAAAAACGTTTGCTTGTAAAATATCCGTAGTCTAAAAACGATCTGTCGAACGTCACGGCGAACAGATTTACGAAGTATAATCAACTGTGCCGTGCCATTGAATTATCGACTCTACGGCCTTGGGTTAAGGCGTGCATATCTTGAATGGTGGGAGGATGTTTGGGGGAGAGACAGGAAGAGCACAATTGTACGCAATGCCCTTGTGGATCATCCTGTCATGAAGAGCTCAGAGAGGTCAAATATATAGCATTGTGTTTATATACAAATCTCGGGTTTATGTAACATCATCTCAATATATAAGTACATGTATACATGGAGAAGTTTCCACTGATACCTAGACGCGCGGACAGTTGTAACCGGTGGTGGATGGTGGAAACGTGACTTTTTTTTCCAATAGTCTATTTTTTAAAAATTCTTATTTATACTGTTCGTCGGCAGGAGTTCTCGTCTAATTTAATTCATACATATATCAGTTACTAATCATTGTTCCTAAATTATTTATTACAATTATTCACTAACTAGTTTTTAATTGACCCTAAACGAATTTGATACCAACCTATAACTAATTAAGATAAATAAAAAATATATTACTTGCATACTTGCATTAATTAATTATACTAAATTATATATGTATTAATGACGGGCCCGATGACGCTGATAGTAGTGA
The DNA here is from genome assembly GCA_020976665.1 of Heortia vitessoides. NCBI lineage: Eukaryota > Metazoa > Arthropoda > Insecta > Lepidoptera > Crambidae > Heortia > Heortia vitessoides. The sequence goes on from JACJUM010002809.1 coordinate 12,265,002, forward strand.
TCCTATCTCATGCGTCAAAGGTCGTGAGTTCGATACCCACCCGGAGCAAATATTTATATGATTATATATGTGTTTGTTCTGTGTCTAGGTATTAAATACATGTATTTTAGTAGTGTATTTGTGATTCCTCTGTTGTCTGGCGTCCGTAACGCAAGTGCTTTATGCGACCTATCAGAGTCAGGTCAATGTATGAGATGTTGTGGGAATTTATTATTTATTTATGTATTATATTTGTGATTCCCCTGTTGTCTGACGTCCATAACACAAGTGCATTAGCAATCTACCAGTGAAAATCCCATAAAAATCGGTCCAGCCTCTTCAGAGATGACCTCAAACAAACAGACCAATAGGACCAGCGATTCCTGAGATAAGCGCGTTTAAACAAACAATTGATTGTTTGTTCTTCAGCTCAAACCAGCAAATCTTAAGCTCCATAATACATTTTCACAATATATCATACATTGACGTGATTCCGTGATATTTCGCTTAAAGCACTTGTGTTGCGGACTTCAGACAACAGAGGGATCACAAATATACTACTTAAATACATATATTCAACACCCAGACACAGAACAAATATTAAAATCATCCTATAATATTGTAAATCGAATCTACGACCTCTGGCGCACAAGACAGGATCACTACCATCTGCGCCATCCGTCCTCTCAATAATAAATATACAGAATTTTATTTAAATGTATTGATTTCTGTGTTTTGTTTTCATTCGGAGTGTTTGAATATTGTATCGTTGTGGATTAACATACATAATGTTATCAATAATGCACTCTGTACCCGCTGGTTGGGACGATAACGCTCATCCGTCGCGCATGTTTCAATTTCAAGTGTATTGTTTAATTTCCAATTATTGTTTAACATATTGCAATTACTTACAATTGCCGCGAGGTACCGGCAGAGAGTACATTCTCTTGTACCAGGTTTCGTTAGGGCGAATGAGGTACCGAAGCCCGCAGATGGCGGTGTATCTATCGGAAATAGTGCAGCTCAAATCCACAGGGCGGGGATGGGCAGCAGCATTCCCGCCACGAGAATTACTATTGAAATAAAAAACGATCTAGAAGTTTATTAGTGAAATGGTAACGAACAAACAAAATATTTAATCCTTTCTCTTTAGAAAATATATAAGATAATGGAGGAATCACAAATACATATAATGTTTAAATACATATTTTTAACACCCAGACACAGGACAAATACAGATACCATCATGTAAATATTTGTCCTGGCTGGGGATTGAACCCACGACCCTTGGCGCATAAAATAGAATCACTACAATTTACGCCATCAGGCCCGTCCATAATATTAGTTTTGTTATTGGTTTGAAAATGGTCAACAGTAAGTACTTGCCTATATGTAAATAGAATTGTCTGACCGCAGGATTGTGGCTATATATAACGATAATGCTTTAGTATAAGATATACATACATACTTGCCGTGAGGTACCGGCACAGTAGAATAGTACCTCCCCCTGTACCAGGTGCCGTAAGAATGAGAAAAAAAAACTAAGGTACCAGAACCGACAGATCGCGGTATATCCATCTATCCACACCGCGAAACCTGCGCTCTGCGATTGCCAACACGCTTGGTAGCGCGCAATTATGGGCAAAATTCCTCCTTTCTTGGGGAGGCCTATGTCCAGCAGTAGACTTCCAGTAGCTGTAATGATGATAAGATATACTGAAGTACATATTTTTGTCATTCCTCTGTCGTCCTCTTTCTCACCGTTCGGTACTGGCAGAGTAGAATAGTACCTTACCACTAGATACTGTAAGAGGCGACTAAGATACCGGAACCGATAGACGGTATATCCATCCGAAACAGTGCAGCTCAAATGCACAAGGCGGAGATGGGCAGCAGAATCCCCGTTGCGGAACATGCTTGCTCGGCGCAATTATTAGCAGATTTTGGTGGGCAGTGGACTTTGGCTGATATGATAGGTAATATATTTTTAATACAGGGTTTAATACAATCAGGGTCATAAAAAATAACTATATACATATATATATATATATATAATGCGCTACGGAAGTATAGTCTTTACTCATAAATTTGATGACCCTGATGACCGCACTAGATTATAAAAACCACAGAACATATAGATATTTCAATCTGGCCTACCTTAAACTAGTTTGCTCAAGACCGGTACAACAACTTAGTTTACTACAGGTTGTTCTGCGAGTTGTCGTGAACCTGTCACAAGAACTGGTGGTGATAAAAGTCTAATTAATACCCTGGTCAGTATTAATGAAATGCCTATCGATTAAGAATCATTTAATGCATACCTAGATGAAGACTGCATCAAATTAATATAGTATATTTAAGTACCACAATTCTAGGAATTTCGCAATTTATTTGCGAATTTAAACGATTTTTATATATACTTTTTTTTTATTTGGTAATCAGACTATATTTATTATAGCATAACAATATTTGTGACTTAAAGTAATTAAAATAAATAAATTCCCACAACATATCATACCTATAGCTGTGTTACGGACGTCAGACAACAGAGGAATCACGAATATACTGCTTAAATATATATTGCACCCAGACACAGAACAAACACAAATATCATCATATAAATATTTGCTCTGGATGGGAATCGAACTCACGACCTTTGGCATGCAAGACAGGATCACTGCCACTCCCACTACAGAAAGTTGATATTTGTATTTGTTTTGTGTCTGGGTGTTGAATATATGTATTTCAGTCGACTTCCTGATCCTTTGACTTCATTTGATTCCGTATCAAGTCAATGTATGAGTTTTTGTAGGAATAAAATAAAAAAATACTGTCCTCGTATGAAATTTGTTGAACCATTTGTTCGGTGGGGATAGCGACCAAAACTTCCTAATAATAATAATAAACGAAAATAAAAACACTGACAAAATAGTTACATATTTTTGCTTGAATGCTTTCAATGAGGGTAATATACAAAAAAAAAAAAATATTGGCCTGATACAATATTTTACGTCAATTACGAAAGGTTTTCCAAAATTACAGTATTGAATTGTTGCAATCTTCCGCTAGTGGTGCGATATGTGAAACAGGCCCATTGTAAACTAGTCTGTCGGGACCAGACGTAATCAATGAGCAGAAAACTTAGTTTTAAGTTTCCTGTACGTGCTTTTCACGGGCGCTGAAAAAAACGAGACGTTTTTATTTATACCAAAGACATTGCAATAGACAGGAAATAACACAGAGTATTTGCAATGAAAAGATCTCAACACAACATGAGCTAGTCAATCACGACATCTTGGCATATGTCTTAACTAGCAGCGCCCCGCGGCTTCACCCGCTTTAAATTGTAGAACTTTTGTACTAACTCTGCACCCCCCTTTTACTTCCCCTTTCAAAATTATTTGACACGTGTTTCATTACTTTCAATCAAGAGCATTTATATTGAATTTCACTGGATTAAGTTTAAAAACAGCTAGTAACTAGTAACTTTTCACCCCCGTTCTACCCTTGTAAAGGATGAATTTTTAAAAATATTTTCTTTATGCTATTCTTCTTTATAAAAGGAACCTCTGTGCAAAAATTAAAGTTTCTAACCTTTATCTGCCAGTATATAGTTGCATCTGTCAGTAAATTTCTTCTTTTATACATGTTAAAATAACCCTGGTACCGACAGAGAATAGTACCTCCCCCCCTGTACCGTTATCGTAAGAAGCGATTGGTACCACAGCCAGATGACGGTGTACCCGAAATAGTGTAGCTCAAATGCAACAGGGGATATAGCTGCATTCCCGTCGTGCAAATGAGTTTTGATATTGCCACCACGCCTGCCCAGCGCGGTGATTATATCCTCTTTCTTGGGAAGACTTAACTCCAGCAGTGATTGCTAGGTAAACCTGGCTCCTTCTGAAAGGTTGGTAAAGTTGGTGACTCCATTAACGCTCTTTTTTTATTTTTTATTTATTTAACTTTATTGTACAAATGGCGAACTTGATGCCAAATCCCAGTCAAGTATTACACGAAACAGTATATATATACTGTTTCGTATATATATAGTGGTACAGACAATATATATACAAAATAGATTAACTTGACATACATATTTGTATAAATAAACGCAGTAAATACGTACATCAGAAATAGGGCTATAAAGTTAGAGAAGCAGCATCAGTAAATAAAGTACGGGGACAGCGTTTCAGGGTAAATTCGTTTGGGGATTGCTTAATATTCAACGCATTGGGTGTTAATACAACTTTTTGGATTGAACCACAAATTTGCACTTAACACAATCTTGCGTATCTAACAAAACCCATTAATCCAATGTACCATGAACATTTTTTTTTACAAATCTCCATACACTTACGTAACTGGACACGACGAACGGAGTATTCCATGCGTGACGACAATAAAAACTGTTTACAACGACCGCTCTAGTAGCCATTTGCATTTTCAGAATGACCAGTCGCTGTACTTCCTAAGTATTTCCGTGCACAATTGGCAATTCGACGTTGTTAACTGCGGGCATGCTCTCGCTTCTGGTTAAGCGTGCAGCCGCCATGTTTTTCTCATCGTGTTATAATATTGGTCGACAACTCATTTAATACATTAGCATTATTTCATATATGTATTTAAATCCCTACTAATATTATAAATGCGAAAGTAACTCTGTCTGTATGTTACGCTTTCCCGCTTATTTTGATGAATTTGGCATAGACAATCTTTAGACCCTGAGAAAGAACAGGCTATTTATTATTCGAAAAAAAGTTGTGAGGGGTCGAATGGGGGGATGAAAAGTTGTATGGAAGTGTCGTTATTTTTGGAGCTAAAAACTTGAAACCTATTTTTCAATCCATTGATTCGATATAAATAAACATGACATTCAAAGTTTATATAAGTTAAGGTAAAGAGGTACCCAAAAATAAACTATTCCACGCGGACGAAGTCGCGGGCACAGCTAGTTAGATATATAATTACTACTACTAGCGACTCGCCCTGGCTTCGCACAAGTGTGACGAGGATAAAAATCGGTTATTGTGGGCTATACCACTTTTTTGAAGTCCTGTAGTACATTTCTTTGATCTATGTCATGGGATTCAGACATCGTTTGCAATGTGATAAAAAAAAATCTGTTTATATACGTCATCACTTCTAAACTAAAATTATAAGTGTTTCTCTAGTTTATGTATCATCATCATCATACCAGCTATTAAAAGTCCACTGCTGGATATAGGCCTCTCTAAGAAAGGAGGTTTTTCGCCCATAATTGCCACGCGTGCGTGTTGGCAATCGCAGATAGCAGCTTTCGTGACAGGGATGCTGGTGCCAATCCCCGCCCTGTCATTTGAGCTGCACTGTGTATGGATATACCGCCATCTGTCGGTTCTGGTACCTCAGTCGCCTCTTATGACACCTGGTGCAGTGGCAGGTACTATTCTACTCGGCCGGTACTTCACGCCACCCTTTATGTATTTATATGTATAATTCATATAAATCTTCCTCTTGAATTTATGTGTTACAAAAAAACGCATCAAAATAAGTTGCGTAATTTCAAAAATCTAAGCATACAGACAGACAGCGGGACGATTTTGTTCTATACTATGTAGTGGTACATTCCCAGCAGGGGCAGTATATCACAGGGTAACCTTTTAATATGTTTTAAAAAAGTATAAAGTATATCATATAAAATATTAATATAAAATATATAAAGGTATATATAATATATAAAGGTATACGGCTATTATCCGTTTATGTACCCAACTAAGTTCTTGCTGGGAATGTTGGTGATGAATTCTCTGGTAACCAGGAGAGCTCGAGTAGAGCTGTCAACCGCTATAGTAATATTGCGTGGAGATGTGGACTCGCCTGAACGTTTTACAATTGTCACGCATCTTTGTCTTAGTCAGACATCGGCTGTTTGCGCCTCTGACATGTCGTACTGTTGCGCGTGCGCAATCACCTTTACGCCGCATACAGCAGGCACCCGGACTTCGACGTATTTGTCGACAACGTCAAATCATTAATAATTAAGCTCGATGTAGAATAATTTAAATTTGTTACAATTTCGTAAATGTGTAATTGGGATAACCCGTATAATTATGTTAGTAAATAAATAAATAAATATAAAGGCGTCCGATCCTTGGTTAGAGATTTACTACCACCTGTCTTCCAGTGAAAGTATGATCGAAATCGGTCCCGCAAACAAACAGACATACAAACATTTGAAAAAAATGCATTTTGTAAAGAACACTAATTTTGATAGAACAAACAGACACACCAATTTAATTGATGTGAATTGAGTATTGTGATAAGGATGAAGTTCACATTAATTATATGGTCTCCATCAAATTGCCAGGCGGCAGTGAAAATGGTGAACGACTCCGGCTCGCCTTTGATGTCTATGTTAAGCTTACTTGCTTAAAAAGCGTAACGGTAAGCGCTTAATTGCTACTCTAGCGCTTAAAGCAGAAACTCGGAACGAATTCACCGGAGCAAGGTCGCTGGGCAACCTTGCATGTCGTTTGTCAGAACGCCTTAGGGCGATACAAAATATTCGTTCGTCCGTCTTTATCTCTCTACCAGTACAGTCCCGCGAGTTGTTCCTCGAGGTACCTAATCTACACTAATATTACAAAGAATAGAAATAGAATAGTACCCCCCACTGCACCAGGTGTTGTAAGAGGTGTTGTATATACATCCGAAATAATGCAGATCAAATGCACAAGGCGGGGATCGGCAGCAGTAATTCCGTCGCGAAAGCTGCGCTCTGCGATTGCCAACTCGCTTGCCCAGCGCGGCAATTTCTTGGAGAGGCCTAAGTCCAGCAGTGGACTTCTAATGGCTGGTATAATGAACTATCTGAATCTATTTTATCAATTGAAATAATATTTTCACCGCTACTTTTAGTATTCTACTCTGCCGGTACCACACAGCCAGTATTATCGTATAGGTATGAAAAAATAGACACAGTACTTCCGCATGTACAATAATAGTTTTTATTGGAATGTTACGTGTATCCGAATGATTACTGGTAAACACGCAATTTTGTATATATCATCATATCAGCCATTAATAATGACTCCTAGACATTGGCCTTCGCAATATAGGAGGAATTCTGCCCATAATTGCCGTGTTAGGGAATCGTTTTCAATCGCAGAGCGCAGTTTCCGCGTCGGGGATGCTGCTGCCCATCCCCAGTGCATTTGAACTACACTGTTTTGGAAGGCTGGATATACAGCCATATACATGTTACGGTACCTCATCCACTTCTTAAGACACCTGATACAGATGTACTATTCTAGTCTGCTATAAAATCTTTATATATATCGTTTTAACGCGTTAGAGAGATCATACAGTACATTTTTTATTAGACCAAGTCGACTAACAAGCATACAGTCCGCGTAATACTACGCGTCACAGCTTGTTGACGCTCGTAATATCACAAGGATATCACTAGCGTGTTGCGAACCTTGTGACTTAAAGATATTATGTCATGACATTGACATTACCCAGTAATTTCACTGCCTCTCTCACCCTTCAAACCGGAACACAGCAATGCGATTTTTTTTGGCCGATGCCTGTAATTATCCTGCGTGCCCCGCGGCTGCGATCGCGCGTTTAGCTACGGTCGCGTCCGCGAGGCTCGCGGGATCTGAGCGGGATCGACGGCGATCGCCCGACGGCGCCTCTAAAGGCTTGACCTAGACTCGGGCGGCCGTCGTTGGGGTTGAATTTAATTGTTGATTTGGTTATCGCTCGTTAGGGGCATGGACTGCACGCGTTCGCCGGCGAACGCGGTGTACTGCTCTATTGAACGAATTCATGTGAAATGTTAGTGATCGAGTTGTGCCTGTGAGAGGGCGGAAAGGGCTGCGATTTTCGCGGTAATTTAGTCGGGCGGGTCACCTAGCATCTGACGCGGTCTACGATGTCGGTCGTAGACGTTTTTCTTTACAACGGACGCTGCGGATACAGCAATGCATACACTGTTTGGCGGTTGGAATAGGTGAGAAAGTTATCAGGTCTGCATTGAGTACCTCAAATGCATACGATCTTTGTATGACATCTACCTCGTGTAACCTTTCGATTTCTACGTAATAAATATATTTGGAAGTTACCTTTTCTAAGAAACTGAAATCGGTTCTCGACTTAACATTGAAAGGATGGGGACTGAACACGATCTTTCAATGATTGACAATGAATCGAAGTCGAAGCCCACGAGTATTGTGACTGTGTGACAAATTGACCAAGGCTAGGCCAACATTGCCCCTTATCCGTGGTGAACTTATTCGGTCCTGAACCGATTATAATAAACTAGCTTTTGCTCGCGGCTTCGCTCGCGTAAAATTTGGGATAACACTGTATCCACCTGCCTACTTCTCTTTTAAGGGATTGGGTGTAGATTAAAAACAAATACAATATGCATGATTATTCTGAATTTTGTGATACTCCATACAAAGTTATACCCCCCCCCCCCCATTTTAGGGAAGTGGGGAATTAGAAAGACACAAAAATTAGTCTATGTCACTTACCATAGTTTCAACTATATCCAATTAAAAATCATGTCAATTCGACGTCAAACAACATACACTTTTCCATTTACATTGTTATTAAGTATAGATTTTTGCTTTTGTGCAGTCTGATCCAACAAAGATACGATGGTTTATATATATTATTATATATTTATATGATACTAGCTGTGCTCGCGACTTCGTCCGCGTGCGGTAGTTTCTTTGGGCACCGTACCTTTTTACTTTAACTTATATAAACCTTGAATGTTATATTTATGTATATATAAAAATCAATAGCCTAAACAATAAGTTTAAAGGCGTTTTTAGGCGTGATTGCGTAACAGACAGACAGACAGAGTTACTTTCGGATTTATAATATTATTAAGAATTTTTTGCTTAATTGGTAAATTCAACTAATTTAGTTTTTTCAGAGGTAAGTAAATAGATCATGCTGTGTTTTACGGGATTTTTTAGCTGGACTTCTTTTTTTTATCAAAAAATAAAACGAAAGAACCTAGCAATGCGAACGCCACTGCTTGGCAGAAAAAAAAGGTGAGAGTGAGGTAGGTACCAATGCAGACGACTTTTGTAAAAAATCTACCTCTTGTGTTTGATTATATTCGATGAGTCCAGGACACGAAGCCAAGGGCGTCGGCGAGTTATCTCATCTCTGTCCCAGTCTCGGTTTATGCTCTGATTGCGTAATGTTTACTTCTCGTTATATATAAACGCGTCGGGAGCGGCGGGCATCTCACTAGGTAATATTATAAAGTTTGTGAGTGTGTGTGTTTGTAACTTCATCACGTCTAAACGGCTGGAACGATTTTAGTAAAATTTGGTATGAGGTTAGCTGACACTCTGCATTGACACATAGGCTACGTTGTTGCGGGAAAATATCTTATTTCCTTTGGAAAATCGATGAAAATGACCTACCTTGTACCTAAAAATGAGAGTATTTATATTTTTAAAATAAACTACGGGAAACACCGTGAGGTACAGCTAGTATTTCTAAAAGTCATATAGACTATCCTTACTATTGTAAACTAGCGACCCGCCCCGTCTTCACACGGGTGCAATGAGGATAAAAAATGGTTGTGGGTTTCTGTCTAAGAGATAGGCATATACTACCGCGAACTTTTTTGTCTTTGTATTGTACACCATAAAAAAGTCTTTTTTATGGTGTACAATACTGTAGTTCATTATTTTGATCTATCTCGTCGTGTTCAGCCAGCGTTTGCAATGTAATCGCAAATATGTTTTTGCTGGACTACTCAGACGTCAATTCCAGCGCCACCGAAAAAAGAGGGCGGGGCCTCTCATAGATGAGAGGTCCGATGCCAGTTTTCATCGTGCGTACCCCGCGGTTGCGGCCGCAAGGCTCGCGGGATCGACGGCGATCGCCCGAGGGCGCCCCTAACGGATCGACCTAGGCTCGGGCGGCCATCGTTAGGGGTGAATTTAATTATGAAAGAGGACGGACTGAGTGAGCCCGGCCGCTTTAGGGCTGCCGGTTATCGCTCGCAGGGGCATGGACTGCACACGTTCGCCGGCGAGCGCGGTGTACTGTTCTATTATATGAATGTATATGCAGTGTTTGTGATCGAGTTGTGCCAGTGAGAGGGCGGGGAAGGGCTGCGATTTTCGCGGTAATTTTATCGGGCGGGGTATTTATTTACGAAATCACATTGGAATCCTCTAAAATTATCAGTTTTTCCCTACTATACTATGCACGTATTATACCAATAAACTTTCGTCTTGAATTACTCTATCTATTAAAATAAATTCGTTGCATAGTTTGAATGACCTATGCATACATACAGACAGCGGAAAACGACTCTGTTTTATGCTATGTAGTAATGCCAAAGGAGAAATAGGAAGAGCTATGTAGAAATAGGAGTATGGATGTACATTAGTAACTCTTTCACGCCGGATCGGCTGAACAGATCCTGATGAAATTTGGTACATACATTACTGATATTCTGCAATAACTTATTGTCTACTTTTTATCCTAAAAACTTGTTCCAGTGGGATCTATCTGGCTTTTTATTTCTTTTAATGGAATCGGGATGACTTATTGGCACCGCTCAACTGTCATTTACAGCGACATATACTTCTTCCCGTAAAAGCATGAGATCCTCAAGGATGAGTTGTAAGATAATCACGGACCATGATGAGGACAAAAATCTACTTTCATCATCATCGTCATACCGGCCATTAAAAAATCACTGTTGGATCATAGGCTTTCCCAGAATTCCCATACCCCCTGTATGTCCCTATAATAGCCGCGCTGGACAATCGCAGAGTGCAGCTTTCGCGACGGGGAAGCCGCTGCCCATCCCCGCCCTTTACATTTGAGCTGCCGGTAGATACCTCACAGCCATGCCGGTACCTCACGGTCAACATTAGGTGCTCTAAAAACAAAACGCTACCGAATTGGACGCGGCTACATCCACGCGTCTGTTTCCCTAACGCAACGGTATAGTAATTTACGCGGATCGCGCGATAGTTTATGCAGTTAGACAACACTCGGTGATTATAATTACGCATTTGATAGTTGGCGTGTACCAATCAGGTTGATAATTGCGTTATACATTTTAAATTCATCGTTTTATTTATTTTATTAATTAACATCTGGATCATCGGGTTATTTGTGGTCGGTGGTTTTAAGACTTGTTTCTTGTCCAATCATTGGAACTGACCAGATGCACAATTATAATTAAGTACATATAGCGACTAAGGTACTAGAATGCACAGGGCGGATATGAGCAGCAGCATCCCCGTAGTTAAAGTTATGTTTTGCAATTGCCAACACGGTTGCCCAGCGGGACAATTATGGGCATAATTCCCCCTGTCTTAGGGAGGGCTGTGCCCAACAGTGGACTTCCAATGGCTGAGATGATGATATATACTATACCTTTTTAATGTGTACAATACTGTAGCACATTATTTTGATCTATCTCGACGGTTTGATCCAGCGTTTGCAATGCAATCGCAAAAAAATGTGTTTATTTACGACATCACATTGGAAACCTCTAAAGATATAAGTGTTTCTCTACTATATTATGTATGTATTATTATAATAGCCATGTAGTTCCGGCAGAGTAGAATAGTACCTCTTGTACGATACCTGGTTAGACGACTGCGATACCGGCGCCGACAGATGGCAGTACATCCATCCAAAGCAGTGTAGTTCAAATGCAAAATATCGGGGATAGTAAGCAGCATTCTTATTGTGAAGCTACACTCTGTGATTATGGGCAAATTCCCCCATTCTTGGGGAGGGCTGTGCCCAACAGTGGACTTTCAAGGGCTGATATGATAAGATACCAAAGACGACTTAGTGTAAATGTTATATTTGTGATTGCCGTAGCACAAGTGCTTTAAGCCATGTATTACCAAGTCAATGTATCAGATGTTTTTGACAAGAACAAGATTAAATTCGTCATCATCATATCAGCCATAAGACGTCCACTGGTGGATATAGTCTTTCCCAAGTAATCTCCAATAGGACCGGTTGTATGCGGCCTGTGTCCAGCGAGATCCTGCGGTTTTAGTCAGATCGTCTGTCCATCTTGCGGGTATACGCCTTACGCTTCGGGGTCTCCATTCCAGAACCTTACGACTCCATTGGCCATCGGTTCTGCGTACCAAATGCCGTGTCCACTGCCACTTCGTCTTAATAATCCGCTGGGCAATGTCGGTAACTTTGGTTCTGTTACGAATCTCCTCATTTCTTGCGTTGCCTTCTCCATAGCTCGTTCAGCTATTTCGAGTTGTCTTAGAAGGCCAATGGTGAGAGACCACGTTTTTTCACGATTAAATTAATTGAGACGCAATAGATGTCAGACTTCAGACTCAATAATAGTCTGGGTTGGCAGTAACAGTGATTTCAACCGCGTTATGACACGATGTTTTGAAACTGACAGATTGTAATACTTCAGGCATTTTGTAATCTGTGATCGTAACTAAGTCTTTGTTAGACACTTGTGCCAGAGTTACAGATTTCTTACAAAGATTATGGACGGGCCCGATGGCGTAGTTGGTAGTGATACTTGTTCGTCCGAGGCCGTGGGTTCGATCTCCGCGGCGGACAAATTTTTGTATTTGTTCTGTGTCTGGGTGTTAAATATTTATTTAATTTTTATATCTATGATTTCTCTGTTGTGTGACGTCAACGCAAACGTGTGAAAGATGCCTTGGTGTTGGAAACGTTCATAGGCTGTGGTAACCGCTTACTTAGTTGAATTACAACTAATAAAACTACTAACATCAATTATGGTGGGAATCGAACTCATGACCTTTAGCGCTTAAGATAGGATCATTACCATCGGCGCCTACAAATTATATATATATATATATATATATATAACGTATTTGACAGGCAGAAAAAAAACAAATATTCATCGTATAAATGTTAAATGTTTGTCATGGTCAGGAATCGAACCCAATCCCCTTTCTGAATTATCTCTTGAAAGCCAAATCTTTTATGATAATATTGTTTTCGCCTTTTTTTTAAATAATAATAAATGTATTTTTATTTGTTTATTATATCTATACATATATATATATATATATAAAGTTACAGTGTCTGTTTGTAATATTAATATAACCGCTTTCTACTACATGCATATGAATGTATACGGTACACATAACAAAATATATTTTTGTCTGTCTGTCTCTTTGTTTGTTCAAGCTAATCTCTGGAACGGCTGGACCGATTTGGACGGGACTTTCACTCGCAGATAGCGTTTACGTAATAAGTAGTAACTTACGTTATATTACATTACGCTACGATTAATAGGAGCGGAGCATTAATTAAAAATGAGGTTAAAGCGGGCTAAAAATTTACGTTCGTTGCGTGCGCTGTGTGGTTTTGTTGGAAATGTTTGTTTGTTTGAAAGAAAATATGCTGCCCAAAGTCACAGTTCCACGCCGACAAAGTCGCAGGCACAGCTAGTCCTAATTAAATTCCTAAATAAGTCCTAAATAAAAAAAAATGTTACACTTGTCAAACAATAGAATGTAATCAGCTTTTCAGGAAATATATTAAATAATTATTTCATTGAGCGATTGAATAGCCGGAAATATTATTTAAAATGTGGAAATATGTATATATAAATAGATATATAACCATGAAAAAGAAAGTTATAAATAGTAGCTGAAATTTATTAGCATTCTATATTATTGTCCTTTAATAATCATATAATACTTACATACATACATCACGCCTGTGTCCTGTCGGGGTAGACAGAGACACTTGCTTCACACGATCTTGGTATACCTCTCTCGCTTCCCTTACTCGCATTAGTCCTTTCAAACACGTTCATTTATTCTTGATACTTCTGACCTGGCCCTTCTTTAATACCTCTTCTACCTGGTTAAGATATGTTCGCCTCGGTCCAATCTTTCTAAATGTCCAAACCGTCTCAACATTCCTTTCTCCATTGTTGTCAGAAAATCATCTTTTACACCACATTGATCCCTTATCACACTATTCTTTAGTCTATCTCTCAAACTTACACCATACACATTTCGAAGTGCTCTCATTTCAACAGCATTTATTTAACAGCATTTATTTTCCTCAGTTTTATTATTAGTTTGGAATGTCGTCGTATCAGCAAATGGAATTTAGCCCATAATTGCCGCGTTGGGCAAGCGTTTTGGTGATTGCCGAGCGCAGCACTCGCGACGGCGATGCTGCTGCCCATCCCCGCCCTGTGCATTTGAGCTGCACTATTTCGGATGGATATTCCGCCATCTGCCGGTTCTGGTACTATTCTACCATAACCGGCTGATGGCGGAATATCACGACCAGTTTGTAGGATAAGTATATAAATATCTGTTATTTACTTTTGTATAATCCCTACTTATTAATATTATAAATGCGAAAGTAACTCTGTCTGTCTGTTACGCTTTACCGCTTAAACCTCTTGACCGATTTTGATAAATTTGGCATAGACAATCTTTAGACCCTGAGAAAGGACATGGGCTATTTTAATTTGAAAAAAGGGTTGTGAGGGATCGAAAGGGGGGTTGAAAAGTTGTATGGAAGTATTGCTATTTTTAGAGCTAGAAACTTGAAAATTATTTTTCAAGCCATTGATTCGATATAAATCAACATGACATTTAAAGTTTTTTTAAGTTAAGGTAAAGAGGTATAGTACCAAAAAAAAACTATTCCACGCGGACGAAGCCGCGGGCACAGCTAGTAGATAATATTGCTGCAATATGTTGGAATGCACGACAATCTTGAAACCGGTCTCTAATATAGATTTTATAAAATATATTTCGCATATTAAATACATAAATGACTTAAGATATAGATTTTTTTTATTAGACTAGGTCGATAAACCAGCATACAGACGTTTGTATATCACAAGGATATCACTAGCGCATTGCCAACCTTCTGACTTGAGGATATAATGGCACTTTATGTTTCTGGATGCTATGTCAATGATTTACTATACTTTTTTTTATCATGGACGGTCATGTCGGGTCTATTGCAATGTATTTATTATTATTATTATTGTAGATAATATAAGTGTAGATTATTTTCACGGGAACTACGCAAGTAAAACCGCTGTGTGTCGTTGGTAATTACTACAAGAATTTCCACCAACCGCCGCCATCTTAAACAGCTATCGCTGCATAGTTGTATCGCGGAATTGTAAATATATGTTGTGAACGTGCGAGAATCCGTCTGTTTGTCACATTCTATCTCGGTAACGTGGCGACACATTCTTGCAATAATTACATGTTTCGATTTGTAATTGTTTTCTATTTTCTATTAATTGATTGATTTTTATTTGTAATTACAAAATTTTGTAAATACTTAAATGTGAATTCATATGTGGGTATGGATGTGTGGATTTGCATGAAATTTGGCACAGGGATTCTCGATAGTCTGGAGATATAGGCTACTTTTTATCCCGAAACATGTTCGCGTAGGGATAGATCTGGCTTTTTATTTTTCTACTAGCACTGCCCGCGACTTCGTCCGCGTAGAATAGTGACTTTGGGGGTATAGTAGCCTTTTCCCCGTTTTTGCAACATTTCTTACTGACGCTTCGCTCCTTTTGAACTCAGCGTAATGTTATATAGCCTAAAGCCTTCCTCTATAAATGGACTACCCAACAAAAAAAGAATTATTCAAATCGGACCAGTAGATCCTGAGATTAGCGCGTTTAAATAAACAAACAAACTCTTCCGCTTATAATATTAGTATAAAAGTATAGATCCATATAGGATCCTATATATATATGGAATCGGCACAACATTTTTCATAGTTTAGCTCTCACGGAGCAACATAGATTTATCCCGTAATAACAAAATATCCTCAGGGATGAGATATAAAGAACACTCCTAGCGGACAAGTCGATAGCAGAAATCTAGTTTATCGTTAAAATATTTGTTCTGGATGTTGAACCCGCGACACAAAAGATAGGAACACTACCAAATGCGTCATCGAGTCCGTCATTACCGTACTATTTATCAGTATTCTGACGTCTAGTCATTTATACGGCTAATCTACGTGAATTTGTGACGCAGCACGCAACACGCGCGCGACGTCGCTCGACAAAACTGTTTACTTTCTAGCATTTAACGACTTCCAGTGTACTATTTTTGTTTGTACAGATGTGTGGCGACATGTCGTCAACCAGTAACTTGGATAATAATGTTTCACATAAAAATAATAATTCATATAAAAGAATGTTGAGATGGTTTGGACATGTAGAAAAAATGCATGAAAGTGGAATGACTGCACAACTATAAAGAAGTGACTGAAAGAGTTGTTATTGGACGACCGACCCGAACATATCTTAACCAGGCAGAAGTGAATACACTATTTAATAAAGAAGGGTCTGGTTCGAAGTACCAGGAATAAACGAGTGAGTTTGGAAGGGCTAATGCTAGTAAAGGAAGCGAGAGACGCATGCCAAGATCGTAGCAAGTGGAGATCCATAGTGTCTCCCTGTCTATAGTTTCTGCCTACAAATATTGTAATTGGTTTTTTAATCGGTTTAATTAAAAATGTTTTTTGTGTTTGATGTTTTGGTAACTTAATGGCTACTTTTTGATTGATAATCAGTGAATACGTGAATAATTGGATAGCAGCGTTTGAGTCCAATTTAATTTCACTTTCACTTTGGTTTTTAATAATTTAAAAACCAAAGTGAAAGTGAAATTAACGTGGTCGAGTTATTTTAAAATATAAATGTTATTTCTCAAAATGTATACATGAGCTCTAACATTGACTTGTCTCCGCTTAAAACATTTGTGTTACAGATATCAGATTACAAATTAAAAATATTTAAGAACCGCCTAGTGCCGGCAGAGTAATTTTAAAGGCACACAATTACCTATTTGTTATGACCCCTATGACCCCATAAGGTTATAAAGTTCATCGATCATTTGAGTGTTATTGTAATTAGTAAATTTATTAAAAGAAAAACAAGTTCGACAAGCAAGCATACAGTTCGCGTGATAGTAAGCGTCACTGCAGCCTATAGACGCTCGTATTATCTCAAGGATATCACTAACGCGTTGCCAACGTTGTGACTTGAAGGTGTTATGTCACATTACCCAGTAATGCGAACACTGCTATTAGGCCGTAGAAATAGATGAGAGTAAGCTTACCAATGCTGTCCACCCTGGCATTAGGTCTACCTTCTGTAGTCTATAATAAGCTTATTGACTGAATACATTTTTCACTTTTTCTTTAAGTAGTTGAGAGAAGCATCCAGCGAACTCGAGTTACCAAGACCCATCCCAACTGTGGTCGTGTTCACTGAAATGTGTGGTTCGTTATTATCAGTGCGCCCCATACTCCCCAAAATAGGAAGGGGGTCGAAAACAGCCAATCAAGTGCGGCTCAGCGCTTTGTCACAGGAATAGTCCTTCCAATAAGTTATTTTCAATCTTAACAATACATGTTCCGGTATGAAGGGTGAGAGTGGCTGAGAGATTACTGGGTAATGAACCCTGTATTTATTCTTAAAATTGTTTGGCGTAATTAATTTTATATTTTCTGATAATTATGCGTTCACTAATCTTATGCCACGTAAGTGCTGCAAAATATCACTCATGCCAAGGTTATATTATGCCAAATTCATAATGCATAGATTGAGATATTGAAAACGGTTGCAGCGAGGTAACCGAAACGTGAACTAAAAATGTAAAAAGTTGGATAAACCGCGTTTTAAAGCCGTTTAAAATAGTTTTGTTCTGCGTAATGAATTTGGCATAATATTATTTTGGCATAAGCGATATTTTTCAGCACATGTACTGTGGCATAATTATATTTAAGACTCATACATATAAGACGCATAATTATAGTTTGGATATATTTTTGGGCATAGTCTAATAATACCTAAAATGTCAGAGATGAATTTTAATAAAATAATAATAATCGTCCGCTGCTGGATGAAGGAAACTGCCCATAAATGCTGCGCATACGCAGGATATACCGCCATCTATCGGTTACTGTACTTTAGTCACCCCGTAAGACATCTGGTATAGGGAAAGGTAGGCTAGTAAAAATATTAAATATTTTTTTACACCGTATCGTTGCACAATGACGTAACGTAATCTTTATCTAGAAAGCATGCACCCGAGGGATAGAACAAAACGAACAAGGCAGTGCCGTGAGGTACCGGCAGAGTAGAACAGTACCTCACCCTATATTGCTTACCCTATAGGTGTCGTAGAAGGCGACAGGCGGTTTATCCATCTAAAACAATGCAGCTCAAATGCACAGAGCGGGGATGGGCCACCATCGCGAAATCTGCGTTATGCTATTGCCAACACGCTTGCCCAGCGCAGCGATTACGGGCAAAATTCCTCCTTGCCCACTTCGAGGCAAACTTAATTGCAAAGACCACATTCTCTCGCACAGGAAGATAATGTCAATGATATATTCAAGAATTATTCTAGTTTTCTATTTCAGCCCGGTCACCTGTTCTCTCGCTCTGATTGCTATGGACGGGCGAATTTATTATTTTATATGTATGTATATTAATGTGGTGTTGTGTGTCCGTGTGTTGGTAAATTCTGACATCACATCTACTCTCTAGTAAAGTGGGTCGTGCTCTCGGAATTGTATGTTTTGGAATAATGTATTCACACAACATCTCATACATTGAACTGACTCAGAGATATGTATGTCGCTTAAGGCATTTATGTTACAGATATGTAACAAAGAAATTACAAATATAATATATCATTATCATACCAGCCATTGGAAGTCCACTGCTGGGCACAAGCGTCTCCAAGAAAGGAGGTTGTCTGCTCATAATTGCCGTGCTGGGCAAGCGTGTTGGCAATCGCAGAGCGCATCTATCGCGACAGGGATGCTGCTGCCCTGCATTTGAGCTGCACTGTTTCGGATAAATATACCGCCACCTGTCGGTCCTAGTACCTTAGTCGCCCCTTACGACACCTGGTGAGGTACCGGCAGAATAGAATAGTACCTCCCTCTGCACCAGGTGTCGTAGGAGGTGGCTAAATAATATTTAGATGCAAATATTTGTTCTGGGTGGGTAACGAACCCACGACCTTTGGCGCTCAAGATATGATCACTACCATCGGCGCCATCGGGCTTATCAAATAACTTATGAAAATTAAATAATCAAAAGGCATACGTAATACAATATTAATACTATTTTACTAAAGGTCGTAGGTTCGACTCCCACCCAAGTTAATATGATAATATTTATGTTCGTTCTGTGTTTGTGTTAAATATATGTATTTAAACATAGTGTATTTGTGATTCCTCTGTTGTCTGAGGTCCGTAACACAAGTGATTTAAGCGACTTACCACGGACTCAGGTCAATGTATGATGTGTTTTAGAAATTTATTTAAATGAAGATAATTGAGTGTGAGCTTTATTTTGTTGACTTTTGTAACAGACCTAGTTTTGAAGACATTACATGATAAAACACTCAATATCCGTACCAATATTGTGCGTCTGTTTGTAACCACTTCACGGCTAAACGGGTTAACTGATATTAAGGAAATTTGGCGAGCAGATAGCTTTAACCCTAGAGAAGAACATAGACTACTTTTTATCCCAAAAAAGTTCTTGTGGGACGCCATATAACATGGTATCTTTGAGCAAATGTGAGTTAAAAAATTAACTAGGTTTAAAAAGCAAGTTTACTCACTCATTCTTTCTTTTCTATTCATTCCAGCTTACTATTGAGTCAATCTGCCTTTTTATTAATAAAATAATAAATAAAATTCCCATTCTCATACATCTCATCATTCTCATACCTGACTCCGTGGTAACTCGCTTAAAGCACTGGTGTTACGCTCGCCATACTACAGAAGAATCACAAATATACTACTCAAATATATACATTAAAACCCAGAACCAGAACAAACACAAATATTATCATATAAATATTTGCTTTGGGTGGGAACCGAACCTACGACCTTTGGCACACAAGATAGGATCATTACCATCTGCGCCATCGGGCCCGTCAAAAATATATATAGAAATGTGGATGCGGTATTTTGCGTGACAGTTAGTCACGTAACTGTTGATATATTTTGTTAAGGAATTATTCTTGGACCGGTTATATATAACATAATAAAATTCAATGTCGGATGTAGATGATAGTTAAATCGCTACAACAAACTGTATCAGATGTTTTTAACATCAGTTTTTGTTGAATTTATATTCAGGTCCCACAATGGAAACAAATTTGTGATCTTTGTGTTTGTGGTGGATGAAGCGACATTCTCTTTTATTAGCATTATACCTGTGTCGATATTTTATAAGCTGAGGTCAGCCATTCACTTGATCTTTAGTAGTGTTGTCCTGGAATATCGAGTCTATAAATATATAGACGGAACTATCGATCATAGGAATGTTTCCTGACTTTAATTAAGTTTTAACTTATGATAGATATATAAATAAAAAGAGTAATATATACATATATTTATAATATTGTCAACATATCAGTTAAAAATAATAAATAATTATATTCACACAACATTTATTAAGGACATCAGAAAATAGAGGGAAAACAAATATAACACATATATTGAACACCCAGACACTGGAAAAAAATTAGTATCTTGCTCAGCACGGCAATTTCCTTCTGTTTTGGGGAGGCCTACGTCCAGTTGTGTACGTTTTACGGCTACCATGATGATGATGATCGATAAAACAGTCTGACAACACTGGGCTTGTTCAAGCGAAGCTTTGCTAACACTATGACTCGTATAGCTGCACTAAATGACAACAAAATGGTTTAGGTAAATTTACCTGAACGGGTAAATATTTTATTACTCTTTGGTAAAAATGTGAAATATTATGCGAATATTTCAGATATACAGTCCGCGTGATAGTAAGCGTCACCGCAGCCTATATAGGTGATATCACTAGGATATCACTAGCGCTCTGTGTGCCTTGCCCGCTGCCACTTCAATTATACTAATCTGTTAGATTTTATCCGTGAATGTAGTTCTATAGTATCACCTTATTCATGATAGGCTCACGCAAAGAGTTTTTTTTTTAAATTCAAACAACGTCTCATTGACCTGACTCACTTACCAACCAAGAGTCACTTAAAGCACTTGTACAGACATCAACGACAGTGGAATCACAATTATATTCATCATTATACCAGCCTTTGGTAGTCCACTGCTGGACACAGGCCTTCCCGAGATACGAGGAAATATCCCCCTAATTGCCGCCCTAGGCAAGCGTGTTGGCAATGATATGAGCAACACTTTCGGATGAATATACCGCCATCTTTCGGCTTTGGTACCCAAGTTGCCTCTTACGACACCTGGTACAGGGGTAGGTACTATTCCCCTCTGACGGTACCCCACGCACCACAAATATACTAAACTAACTAGTACTTAAAGGTATAAGGTAGTTATAGTGACGTAACTACAATAGTTAGACATATGGTCTCGCGAAGTTTTTTGTAGATATTGATATATTCTATAATATTGTCAAACAGTTTTTGTCCTATCATTAATATTCTTCGCAGCGTATGCGATGAAAGACATGTCATGGCTATTTTTTTACTCCTTTGGTTGGTTTTAATAGGAATTTCTAAAGTAATCTAGTACTAAATATAGCCTATGTTACTCAATGATAATGTAGCTTTCTAATAAAAAAAATATTAAAATCGGTCCAGTACTTTTTAAGTTTATTTGTTACACACAAAAATACAAATCTTCCCTCTTTATAATATTAGTGTAGATGAACGTGAAAAGGCTGTATGAACTAAACTTTAATATATACATTTAAAACAAGATTTCTTCTTATTAATCTAGGCTGACCAACGGCACGCCAGCCTATAGACACTCGTAATCATCATTATTACAGCCATTAGAAGTCCACTGCTGGGCATAGGCCTCCCCAAGAGAGATGAAACTTTGCTCACAATTGCCGCGCTGTGCAAGCGTATGCATTTGATATACCGCCATCTGTCGGTTGTGATACCTCAATCGCCTCTTAAGATACCTGATATAGTGGGAGTTATTATTCTTCTCTGCCGTTACCCCTCGGCAATACTAACTCCCTAATGGTGTATCAATCAAATCACAGAAAAATGTATCCAACACTTGCTTTAAATATTTGTCCACAGTTACTTACATTCGTTATGATATGAGTCAGTCAGTCAGTCAGTCGGCCTCAAAATAATAAAATGGCGGCGTCATTGAACTGACCGCGATATTTAAATTTACACAAAAACGGTGCCTTTTTAATATCCACAATGGAATTGACCCGGCGATTTTGTGACGGGTTTAATAAAGAGAATTTTTTAAGTGGAAATGAAATAATTGTAAAACAAGTTGTGACAGACATATCCATCCGAAACAGTGAAGCTCTAACACACAGGGTAGCATATTCATTTCTGCCGGTAGTACATATATATAAATAATACACAGACAAATACAAATATTGATCATACAAATATTTGCTCTGGATGAAGGCCGAACCCAAGACCGTTGACAAACAAGATAGGATCTCTACCATCCGCGCCTTCGGGACCGTCGAAATTTTTAACCAAGTCTCTTTGTTAATTTCTTTTATATGGCTATACTTCTATGATATTTAATTCTACTGGGCAGGTGTGATGGCAATCACAGAATGTATCGCAACAGGAATGCCCAAACCCTGTTGTATTATTACTGCGCTATTTCGGGTAGGTATACCGCCATCTGTCGATTCCGGTACCACAGTTGACATTTCATGCAGCACGAGCTAGATTACCTCTCTCTATAACCTGAGATATTATGTAATCCACTAGAAATGTGTTAGATTACCGAATTACATATTCGGTAAACCAAAATATGTTTTATATTATATACTTATGCCCAACAGTGGGCATGATGATGATGATCATATAAATAAATAAATAAAAGAGTGTTATAAAGATTAAAGTAACGAATTTTAATTCTACTTGATTTTATATCTATACTAATATTATGAAGCGGAAGAGTCTGTTTGTTTGTTTAAACGCGCTAATCCCAGGATCTACAGATCCGATTTGAATAATTCTTTTTTTGTTAGATAGTCCATTTATAGAGGAAGGCTTTAGGCTATATAACATTACGCTGAGACCAATAGGAGCGAAGCGTCAGTGAGAAATGTTGCAAAAACGGGGAAAAGGCTATACCTACTGGCTACTATACCCCCCCAAAGTCACTATTCTACGCAGACGAAGTCGCGGGCACAGCTAGTTAGTATTATAAAGTTGAAAAAATTGTTTGTTTGTTTGAACGCGTTATTCTCACGAACCGCTGGTCCGATTTGAATAATTCTTTTTTTGTTAGATAGTCCATTTATAGAGAAAGGCTTTAGGCTATATAACATTACGCTGAGACCAATAGGAGCGAAGCGTCGGTGCGAAATGTTGCAAAAACGGGAAAAGGCTACTATACTCCCCAAAGTCACTTTTCTACGCGGACGAAGTCGCGGGCCCTGCTAGTTAGTATTATAAAGTTGAAAAAATTGTTTGTTTGTTTGAACGCGTTAATCTCACGAACCGCTGATCCGATTTGAAAAACTCTTTCAGTGTTTAATAGTCCATTTATCGAGGAAGATTACTTTACCCCCCCAAGTTACAATTCCACTGCTAGTTATCATTACTTTCTTAATTTTATACGTAGCAAAAATTAACCGTCATTTTTACTCAAGCACAAAGTTTATCATATCTCGACGTGGCATTTACAAAATCCCTGCCTCATGGAGATCGTACAGCAATAAATGGTATAACAGGGTAGCGAATCGGCATTGGTCGCGGTCCGGGGTTCGATTCTTGCGTTTCGACACGAGACACAACGCCAAGAAAAACTCGGCCTAGTTTGAGGATATCTAGGCGGTTGTGGCGCGAGAGTTTAATTAATGCTTTGAGGTTTAGAAGTCACTGATTCCGTGACATCTAAGACCTCATAGGGAGGGTCATTAGGACTAGATAGAGCGTAACGTATGTTACACAAATTTTCTGAATTTTTGGACCCCACACGTTCTTGTTACATTTGTAAGACTCGCTCCTCAAGTGTGACATGACATATATAAAAAATATAAATTAAAATATACGTTCTGAAATTAGTTTATCATCATTACAACCATAGGCTTCTCTAAAAAGGGGGGAATTTTGCCCATAATTGCCGCGCTGGGCAAGCGTGTTAGCAATCGCAGAGCGCAGCTTTCGTGACTGAGATGCTGCTGCCCAGCACCACCCCCTGCATTTCGGATGGATATACCGCCATCTGTCGGTTCTAGTATCTTAGTCACCTCTTACGCCATCTTGTACAGAGGGAGGTACTATTCTACTCTGCCGATACCTCTCGGCTTAAAATCGGTTATTTTTCTATTAATATCATTTAATATTTATGGAAAAAAAACACTGACTAAACTGAAAAAACACTAAAAAACACTAAAAACTAACTGAAAAATGACTGTCTATTACAATAACATAGAAGAAAAAAACTTAATTATTATCAGTCCATGTTATGTGACGCACTTCTTTTTTTATATAAATTATCTATTTATATGCATTTAGTGAAAAGCAGTTATTTTAATATAACAAATATACAGTCCATTTTATGTGTATATGTTTAGTCATGTCAATCTAAAATTATTAATGTATGGTCATTATCCATGGTTCGACCATCATAAATCAGTGCTATTCACTATTAGCTGGCTAACGAACTAACTAATGTGGCTAATTAGTTACTAAAACCGTCCTAGTTTGAGCAGAGGTCACCGTTATGCCGAATTTTCATACTAATGTCGCACCATTAAGTTGAAATGTAGACTTGGCATTGAGCTAATCTACTTTCATCTAGGTATGTTTTATTTGTTAGTGGTTCTAGACCAGGTCAACAAACGAGTATATAGTCCGCGTGATAGTAAGCGTCACCGCAGCCTATAGACGCTCGTGATGTCACAAGGATATCACTAGCGCATTGGTGACTTGAAGATATTATGTCACATTGTCGAGTAATTTTACTGCTTTTCTAACCCCTCAAATTGGAACACAGAATTGTGAACGCGAGTTTGCCGGTAGATATAGGTGAGTGACGTCCTCACGGTAGAGTACCGACAGAGTAGATTAGTACCTCGTCCTATACCCAGTGTCGTGAGAGGCGACTGAGGACTGGAACCGACTAATGGCGGTATATTCATCAAAAAAGTGTAGCTTAAATGTACGAAAGCTGCGCTCTGCGATTCCCACACGCTTGCCCAGCGCGGCAATTATAGGCAAAGTTTCCCCTATCTTGGGCAGGGTTATATTCAGCAGTGGACTTCCGAAATGTAGAGGTACCAATGCAAACGAGCTTTGTATGAGGTCTTTTGTGTCATTGTCGTGGGTTCGATTCCCACTTTAGACAAATATTTATGTGATAATATTTGTTTTGGTTCTGTGTCTGAGTTTTCACCCTCATGTTACCGTTTCCGCGATGATAATGGATAAAATATTACATATCGTCGTTTAAGTTCTAACACCGCGTAAGTCAAAATGTTGACACTTTGTACAATTGAGAAGAATTGCTCAAGTTTCATAAAATAATTTTAAAACTAATTGCTTGTGCATTAAGTTGGTGCAGAATAGATTTCGTTTAATCAATACACGGTATAAAACGTTTACTGCAGCGTTAGAAATGTAATACCGTGTTATCATTGGACTTAACTATTAAGTTGCCAACGTTGGCATACGCGGTGTTAGAACTTATGCAACGATATGTTACTTTCTATTATTATAGAATTTTAGAAGTCAAAGATTTTTTCAATATGTCCAGTGGTTTTAGGGTTTATTCCTTAACTAGCTGTGCCCGCGACTTCGTCCGCGTGCAGTCGTTTCTTTACACCATACCTTTATAATTTAACTTATATAATATTCTAATGTTATATTTATTTATATATACAAACCAATAGCCTAAATAATAAGTTTTAAGCTTCTAGCTCTAACAATAGCGACACTTTCATACAAATTTTCATTCCCCTATTTCGACCCCTTACAACTCTTTATGTTGAATGAAAAAGTAGCCTATGTCCTTTCTAAGGCTTTAGACTATCTGTGTACCAAATTGTATTATTCGGTGCTGTAGTTCAGGCGTGATTGCGTAACAGACAGACAGAGTTGCTTTCGGATTTATAATATTAGTTAAGATTAGTAAGGATAGCAAGGCATATCGATTTTACCCACGGGGAATTTCAATTACAATCAGAATTTAGGGATAAAATATACCTTATATTTATTGTTGATAAGGTAGTGTCCATTTAGTAAATGAATTATTGAAATCATTCGAGTAATTTCGGACTTTAACCGTTACAAGTCACAATAAAATAATTCTTGCTTTATGGTTTAATTTTATTAAATATTTTATAGCTTGTTTACACTGTGAAGATGTAGCTTTCTAATGGTGAAAGAATTATTTAAATTGGTCGACTAGTTTTTGTGTTAAATTGTAACAAACAATCAAATGTTTTCTGTTTATGTATAATATTAGTATAGATTGATATTGCTGTTTTGTTTTACTAGACGAATCATATTTGATAATAGGTATTAGCGGTGAGGCAGCGGTAGAGTAGAATAGTACCTCTCCCTGTTTCAGATGTCGTAATCTCTGAAGCGGCTAAACTGATTTAAATGGGACTTAAACATGCAGATAGTTGATATAATAAGTGTATAACATCACGCTACAACTAATAGGAGCGAAGCACCAATCAAAATGTGGCAAAAACATGCAAAAATTTTAGTTTGTCATTTGAAAGAAAATACGGTGACTAAAGTCACTATTCCACGCGGACGAAGTCGCGGGCACAGCTATGCACAAAAATAATACTTAAATATGCTATATTCAACACCCAGAAACAGAACAAACACAAGACAAGAAAAAGTGATATAATTTATGACTGTTCTTGTCTCGCTTTCACGGCTTAATCAGTGAACTGATTTCGATGGAATTTGTAATATAAACAGCTTGTGCCCTGGGCAAGGACACCAGTTAATTTTGATCCAACGATCCCGCAGGAAACGGTATTGAATATTGGTAAAGCAAACGATGGAACCGGTCGGCGTAGCAATCAAGGTCAAGCAGCCGCGTTTGTGTGCCGAACACCGGTACCAGAAGTTATATAATGCACAACCGGTTGTTAATCTGAGCCCAATTGTCTCAAGGCTGTGTAACTATATAGTCGCGAGCAGGTTTCCAATATTCCGTGTGAACAATTTACATTCAAGTTGCACTGCACCGCGGTTGTTCTCGCGTATATCCTGTTACCACCTGAATACAGGAATAAAATATTGCTTATATTAATTGGTGATAATGTAGCTTTCCATTAAAAAGAGAATAATTGAAATCAGTTGATGAGTTTTCAAGTTTATTATTTACAAACGCACAATAATATTGATCGCACTATTACATTCCATTTAAGGTATTTATAGTTTAATTTAAAATATAATATAGCCTATGTTAATCGGTGAAAATGTAGCTTTCTAATGGTGTAACAATTATTTTAATTGGCCGGGTGGTTTTTTAGTTAAATCGTTACAAACAAACTAACAATTAAATGTCTATTTATAATATTAGTATAGATTGATGTAGTTGTTATGTTGTTATAGAACGTATCGTATTGGCCGTGAGGTATCGTTAGAGTAAAATAGTACCTCCCTCTGTACCAGGTGTCGAAGTAGGCGACTGTGGTATTGTGGACAGATCGCGGTATATCGACCCATAACAGTGTAGCTCAAATACTACAGAGTGGGGATGAGCAGCAGCATAAAGCCATAAATAGATTGACATATTAGCCTAAAGTCCGCGTATATCACAATATCACTAGTGCATTGCCAACCTGGTGACTTGAAGATATTAAGGCTAATTCCCCTCTTACTTGGAGAGACTCATTTCCAGGAGTGAAAGTTCCAAATAAAATTTACTTCATTCTAGTGAGCCTATTACAAACACTTTAGAAGCGTCAAAAAATTAATAAATAAAGTCAATAATATTTCCATAATAGAAAGTACTAGATTCTATTTTATTTATTATACTGATCCTGATGATTCTGCGAAGTCATAAGAGTCATCTAACATATGTAAATTAGGCCTACCTTAAAATAGTCTACCGACACCAGACAGGGTCTTAAAACTAAGTTGACTGCAGGTTCATTACGCGACCTACCAGAATGGAACTTGCAAGAAAACTTCTGAAGATATCGGTTTCAACAAAGTTATCAGTGTTAATGAAACCTTTATCACCACTACTTTCCCCCCATCGGCGAAAGTTGGAGTACTATGGCTGCCAAGATGACGACGATGGTGATGGTGATAGGTTTCAATTCCCCTGCGAAATCTTTGGACGGCGTTTATTTAGAAACTTGTTTTTTTTCATAGCTTCAAGTAACCGCAGGCATAAATGCAAGACCATTTGTATATAGGCCTCCCCAAGAAAGGGGGACTTTTTCCGTAACTACCGCGCTAGACAGACGTGGAGGCAATTGCAGAGATAGATCGATTAAAATATAAAAAGCAAATCTGTCCCACAGGAACATGTTTTCAGGATGAAAATTAGCCTATGTGGTAATCCAGACAATCAATATTTTTTGTGTCAAATTTCGTCTAAATCGGTTCAGCCGTTCCGAAGTGAAAGAGTAACAAACATCTTTTTTATATTACGGTAGGATATGTTATCATGTCCTGGAATTGAACCAGTCACTTATACATGCCGATTTAATTGCGCCAACACATCACTAAGTCCATTAATTTTCATCACACCGGTATATAATGGATTCATTCTATTTTTAGCTCGCTGCCTGAATATTGTGCGAACCTTGACCTTTTCTGGGACCGAGCGGGGCCTTAGGGCTTTCGGGTGGGCATTAGATTTATCTGGAATATACCTAAATGGGATGCCTGTTTGGGCTAATTGTTGTAGCAGGAAATGTTATTATAAATCTAATACATTTTTTGATGGAAATATAAAAGAGGAATTTTTTTTTGTTATATCATTTAATTATCGTCATATCAGCCATTAGAAGTCCACTGTTGGACAAAGACCCCCCCAAATAAGATGCTCTTAACAAGAAATTTTACCCTTAATTGCCATGCTAGGCAAGCGAATTGACAATCGCAGAGCGCAGCTATCTCGATGGGGATGCTGCCGCCCATTCCCCACACTTTGCATTTGAACTTCATTGTTACAGATGGATAATATACCGTCATCTGTCAATTTTGGTACCTTAGTTGCTGGATACAGGTAGAGGCACTATTCTACTCTGCTGGTACCTTACGGTATTTTTATATATTCTTCTAAATATCTCAATCATATATTTCAACTTTGAAATTCTGACCGGAAAATATTTGCTGGAATGCCGGCCCTCCCTGTGACCTCTGGCATTTGGAGAGGAGGGTGGCACTCGGGAGTTTGCGGGACGCGCGCCTGAAGTACCTACGAAATAATGGGACCTAATGACCTGACTTCCTCAGAGATAAATATAGAGGTACTTGTATTATTAGAATTAAAACCTTTAAATTCTAAATATAAAATATAAATTCCTACAACATCTCATACATTGACCTGAATCCAAAGTAAATCGCTTAAAACAATTGTGTTACGGACGCCAGACAACAGAGGAAATACGAATATACTACTTAAATACATATACTTAACACCCAGACACAGAACAAACACAAATATCACCTTATAAATATTTGCTGTGGATGGGAATAGAACCCACGACTATATATATTAACGCAGAGCCATAAGGGCTAGACACTTGAGATTGTACATATTTAAAAATTAACCTCCGAAGGGTGTAAAACAAGGCTGCAAAGTTAGTATGTAACTTTGCTATTTTTGAATTCTATAACTTAAAGCTGGTGAGGTTAGTAATTTATATGGCAGAACGTTTGCTGGGTCAGCTATATATATATATATCTTGTGCGCCAAAGGTCGTGGTTCGATCCCCACCCAGGACAAATATTTGGTGTCTGGGTGTTCAATGTATGTATTTAATGATAATAATCTATATTGTACACAAAAAAAATTACATAATCCGAAAGAGTAAATAGTTACAAGTTCTAATACAAAACGCGACGGATATATAAGAAGATAATATGATAGTGCAGTTAGACGTGTACTACTATTTATTAAAAAAATAAAATAAACTAAATTAAATAATAATACTAATCATGTCTACATAACCTTAGCGGCTTCTTTAAAGCTTTTGCGAAACTTTCTCCCTTTTGCCACCAAAATACCGCTTGCTCAATCCCTACTTCCACCAGTGCTTGATTATGCCGATGCCAGTTATCTAGACCTTTCAGAGGATCAACTTGAGAAACTTCTGTTCAAGGATAAACTTCTGTATAAGATTCATTTCCGGTTTACGTAAGTTTGATCATGTGTCCAACTTTCGTACTAAGCTCAAATGGCTACCTATTCGTGTTCGCAGGAACGCTCATGTCGTCTCTTTGCTATAAAAGCTATTGTTCTGTCCTTTCCGTCCTACTTATCTTAAAAGTCGCTGTCGCTGTTACTTGGGGACAGCCATGAAAAATCCCTAAGATCGTCAGAGAATTTATCACTCAAAATGCCTCTGCATTCCACAAGCTTCTATAGCAAATCCTTTACAGTTCAAGCTGATCGTTTGTGGAATGCGCTCCCCTTGAAGTGAGTCAGAGTGAGTCCCCTATCTATGTATGTTTATTATTATGTTTGTATGTATATATAAATACACCTCAAACTTCCACCAGCTTTAACATTATTTCTATCCAAAGGTTGCCTGTAAGCAATTGCATTTAGCGATAAGGCCGCCTCTTGTACCTACTATTCCATGTTTTTTGTGATGTTCTTATGTTGTTTTCATTGGTGTACAATAAAGAGTATATTATTATTATTATAACAATAAATATGTACATAAATACAACTTAAATTATTACAAAATAAACACATACATTGAAACGTTACAGTGAAAGGAAATGCTATATTTAAGTAGTATAATTGTGAATCCTCTGTTGTCTGATGTCTGTAACACAAGTGCTTTAAGCGACTTATTTCGGAGTCATGTCCATGTATGAGATGTTGTGTGAAAAAAAATGTTTATTTATTTAACTTAACTAGCTTCCCCTATGGTTTAATATCATTAATCACGCATTATCAGTTCTCGCCTTGTACAGCGCCATTACTGAATTGATTTATTAACTAGCTGTGCCCGTGAATTTGTCCGCGTAGAATTGTGACTTTAGGCAGCATATTTTTTTTCGAACTGCAAACTTCCACGCACCGCGCGCAACGAACGTAAATTTTTCGCCCGTTGTTGGCACATTTTTAATCAATACTCTGCTCCTTTCGGACGTAGCGTGATATAATATAGCTTAAGTTACTACTTATTACACGAAAGCCCTGTCCAAATCGGTCCAGCCGTTTCAGAGATTAGCCGGAACAAACAGACAGACAAAATTATTTAAAAAATATTTTGGTGTATGTACTGTATACGCATGTAGTAGAAAACGGTTATTTTAATATTACAAACAGACACTCTTTGTATTTATATGTATACATTACCCAAAGTAACACGATAGCGCGAAGGCTAGATACTATAAGGGTGGCGATCGACTTCAGACGAACACTATAACTCTTTAAAATATAACTTGATTGGAATGTCAGATTTGCCGAAGGGGTACGGTCAGAGTACAATTGTAACTCCCCTGTACCAGGTGTCGTAAGAGGCAACTGAGGAACCGGAACCGACAGATGGCGGTATATCCATCCGGAACAATGTAGCTCAAATGCACAGGGCGGTAATAGGCAGCAGCATCTCCGTCGCAAAAGCTGCGCTCTGCGATTGCCAACACGCTTGCTCAGCGCGGCAATTATGCTCACATCCCCTCTTTTTAGGAAGGCCTATGTCCAGCAGGGGTTTTTCAATTGCTGTTATGACGATAATGAATGTGAATTAAATATTTAATATTTTGCAATGCGTACAACCATTAGAATAATGATTCTTTGCTAATGATAATTTATTTTTTTGTTACAGGTAAGTGTTACTCTGCCTTGACGAGTCAACCCACATCACCGACTCAAAGAGATAAGCGGACGATACTTAATTTCCTGTAAACACAGTTTAACATACAACTAGCTTCGAACGCGGCTTGTTATCTTTATTCTTGCACCTTTTTAAAATGCCGAGTAGAATAGTACCTCTCCCCGTTCTAGGTGTTGTAGGAACCGACAGATGGCGGTACATATCTGAAACATCTAGCTTTAATGCAAGTAGGCGGGGCTGGGCAGCAGCATTCCCGTCACGAAAGCTACGCTCTTCGATTGCCACCACGGCTGCCAAGCGCTGAGCATAGATGTTTGGTTGTATACTTGTTACTTTTTCCCGCCAGAAAGAAAATTGAAATATGACACAGGGATTTTTGATAGTCTATGGTAACACATCGGCTACTATTTATCCCGAAAGCACGTCCCCGTGGGATAGGCCTGACTATTTATTTTTGCACAGTTTGACTGTCAGGAAGCAACAGACTTCTTCCCGTAACGACAAATCTAGTTAACAATCTAGATTTAGATAAAGATTAGATTTAAAACAAGCCTTATTATGTTACATTATTCATAACTCAGTGAAAACACTGTGGGTGTATTTAAGTACTTTAGTAAAACTGTTACTTTATATTGATAAGCTGAGAGGTACCGGCAGAGTAGATTAGTATCTCCCTCTGTAGCAGAACCGGCAGGTGGCGGTATATCCATTCGAAACAGAGTAGTCGCGGTAGCACTATGGTAGTGCAGTCCTGCAGTATGCGAAAGATACAGGTTCGAGTCCCTCCAGGCGGGACTCGACTTAAGGCAAGTTTAACTTCTATCTAGTTAATATTATATTTGAAATAAATGACCATTTTCTTTGCAAAAAACCTGTGAAGTAATTCAGTCAGTATCTATTTTTGTATAAAAGGAAACAAAATTATTTCAACCTTCGAAACAAGCGTCGCCACTAATACAGTCACAATTGCATCATCCTTGGCCCATTTTGATCGGATCGATGTTTATTGGTTGATTCAAGGTCGGATGTGCAATAACCACGAGTGCAACTCCTTATCTCACGAACACTCCGCGGTTTTTCTTTATTTTTTTTATTTGAACTAGTTTTTTCAGTTAACTAAAGTTAAACTTCATCTTGTATTTAAAAAGATTGGTCGATGTGCATCACCATCATTAAAAGCTATCGTAAACTCCCTCCTGCTGACTGTGCAGGCGTGGTGGCATTGCATAACGCAGCATCGCGACGGGAATGCTGCAGCTCATCCCCCCTATTCCATTTGAGCTTCACTAATTCGGATGGATACACCGCCATCTGTCGGTTACGCTACCTCGAACGATTCTTAAGACACCAGAGGATGGTAATATTCTACTCAACAGGTACAGCACGGCTCTTTTAACGTTACAAATTAAATTAAACCGGTATTATTATAGATAAACTATTTAAATAAAATGGCTTCACTAATTCTTCTTATATTTGTTTTCGTACTTTCTTCAAGGTTCACGGAAAGTCTTCATGAAGAGATAAATAGTGATAGTGAAATTTGAAAGCAATTATTATGTGCATAGCATTTCTTGGTCTTTTATATAATCACTATCAGTGCCCCCCCCCCCCTTTCACTCTCTTAAGGGATGATTTACGAAAATCTATTTTACACTTGTAAAGTCATAAACTTTTAATGTAGAACCTTTATACTAAATTTAAGGAGTAAATTTTTAACGTCAATCTTTTTAGATTTAGATCAATGTGGTGTAAAGGATGTTGTTGAGACAATAGAGAAAGAAATGTTGAGATGGTTTGGACATGTCGAAATGTCTGCACAAATATTTAGAATGGAAGTGCATAGAAGTGTTGGTGTAGGACGACCTAGGCGAAAATACCCTAACCAGGTAGAAGAGGTATTAAAGAAGAAGGAGGAAGAAGAGGTATTACTGTAGCAAGTGGAGAGTCAACAAATCAACAAAACGAAACTCGCAACGTAACGAAATCAACAGAAAAATGCCTGGATAATTTTAGGACAGGCCGATAATTCCACAAGAAATTCACTTGCACCCAACATCCTTAGCATTAAGCATCTAAGAATCTTCACAATGACCGCAATAGAAGAAATGAAGAAACTAGAATGTCGACAAAAAATCTAAAATTGCGGGACACAATCGACACTACCCCAACACGGTTACATAATAGTTTGAAGGTCACCAGGAGACCTTGGGCGCACTGCAGCATCCCCCCCATCTCCCTATTAAGCAGGGTTGAAGGGGGTGGGGGGTAATGGCTGGAGAGGGTGATGAATGAATGCCGGCCTCGGGAGCTTAGCGACTTTTTGGATAGTCTATATTTTTTATCGCTTTATAGAGATAGCAGGGATTTTTGTTAATGGCTGTTACATTTTTGCTGTTTTTGGCATGGCAAGCATATAAAATAGTTATTTATATACAAATTACATGTCTCGGTGTTTGTTCGGGATAAACTTCTGAAGTACTTGCCGTTTTAATCAATGTTTTACTACTGTATACAGTTTGATGCAACTTGAGAGATAGGATAGGATAGGAGAATAAAAAAAAGGGTTATTGTGGATTGTCCTTAAGAGGTAGACGTATGCAACTACTGAAATTTATGTTGACCTTTTTACGGTGTACAATAAACGTTTTCAGCCAGCGTTTGCAATGTAAGCGCAAAAAATGTGTTTATTTACGACATCACATTGGAAACCACTAAAGTTATCAGTGTTTCTCTACTATATTATGTATTTATTATTATAATAGCCATGTTGTACCGGCAGAGTAGAATAGTACCTCCCACTGCACCAGGTGTCGTACGCGGCGACTAAAGTACCAGAACCGACAGATGGCGGTATATCCATCCGGAACAGTACAGCTTAAATGTACAGGGCGGGGATGGGCAACAGCATCTCCGTCGCGAAAGCTGCGCTCTGCGATTGCAAACTCGCTTGCCCAGCGCGGCAATTATGGGCAAAGAACCTCATTTCTTGGAGAGAACTACGTCCAGCAGTAGACTTTCAATGGCTGGTGTGATGATGATGATAAATATTTTATTCCTCATATAAAAGGTCCCATGGCGTGCGCAAAGGGTCGAGGGTTCGATCCCCACCCAGGACTAATATTTATATGATGTTATTTGTGTTTGTTATGTGTCTGGGTGTTAAATATATGTATTATATGTGTGATTCCTCTGGTGTCTGATATCTGTAACACAAGTGCTTTCAGCGACTTATTTCGAAGTCAGGTCAAAGTATGAGATGTTGTGTGACCTATTATATATAGTTTAGATAGGACAACGTGTCTGTCTGTCGGGTAAGTATATGTATACATAGACGGAACAATAACAATATTCATTACATAAATGACTATAGAAAATCGACTCCGGGACCGCCATGATCATATTCCCCTCCACTGGATCGCTAACATCGCGCCGACAAGGTCATGTAAATTCATCAAATTTTAACTAGTATTTTAACAAACTTAGGCTAAAACGAGCCAATGTAATTTCGACCCTGTTACGTGCATCGTAAAGAACAACCTTGGTATAGTGTCTGAACAATAACAATTCTGTTCGAGCCCTTGCTAATTTGTTAGGATGACTTCACGCCTTTCACTTCTATTGGAGTTATTAACCTGGTAACCGTGAATTTGAGGTACTAACTATAGAGTATATTACTATTACCAAAATGCTAATCTTAATATGTAAAAGCGATAGGTAACTTACTCTATCGATTAATCACTCGCTCACTCACTCACTCACTCACTGCTCACTCACTTACTCGCTCACTGACTCACTCACTGCTCATTCGATCGCTTACTCACTCACTCATTCGCTCTCACATTGACTGATTGGTGCTAACAAAGACGCAATCGCGAAATTCCTAAAGGTGCAGTAAAAATGTGAGGCCTAGTATTTGTAAAATTTTTATAGTTTTAACAGGAGTTTAAATTGCTATAAATTACTCTTTTTATTTAGGAATTTATAACGCATATAAGTATGTCTTTCAATATTCGACAAACAAGCATACAGCCCGCGTGATAGTAAGCGTCACCGCAGCCTATAGATGCTACGAATATCACAAGGATATCGCCAGCGCATTGCCAACCTTGTGACTTGAAGATATTGTGTTACATGACTTAGTAATTTCACTTAAAACCAAAACACAGCAATGCTATTTAGCTCTAGAAATAGGTAAGAGTGAGGTACAAACGCAGACGACCTTTGTATAAGGTCAATGGGAGGATGTAAAACCTATAAAATACTAATAATATAAAATAAAAAAAATACCATATTTTCTTTAAAAATCATCATTTGTTCATTTATTTATCGAGCTGTACATTAAATTACACATGTAAATGTTATTTACGTTTTATTGTATTTTTATTTTTTTAACTTTTAAACTGAAAATAGTTACGGCGTCAAACCCATACTTTATTATGCGTTTTCGAACATTCAAAAACTAAACACGTAAAAAAGTAAAATCCAATAGCAAACCTTTTTGGTATTTTCTTCGTGCAACTTTTTTTATTTTAGAACGCGCCAAGCATCGACCTTTGCTCTCTTTCAATTAAATTAGACCGAAACTAAAGTTTGTAACTGTGATGCCGAACGTGACCCGCCATTTGTAATTCAAAATGGAATAGATAAAACAATATAGCTGCCGAGTAAATGAGAAAATAAACAGGATAAATAGACAATGAATATTATAAGTAGCTCTAGATTAGCATGATGGGAATAAATTGTTTACAATGGAACATTAGCCGATTAAAAGATGAGTAATATACTGCGTAATAATGTGTTCTACATTTTGACTTGTCACCATAGCATCCAAAGAACGTCCTCTACTGGACTTAGGCCTACCAAGGGGGGGGTAATTTTGCCGCTATGGGCAGACGTGGTGGCAATCGCAAAGGGAAGCTTCGCGACAGTAATATTGCTGCCTATCTCCGTCATGTTGCATTAGAACTATAACTATGTGTGGAATTACCGTAATTTATCGGTTCGGGTACCGCAGTCGTCTTTCACACCTGGCACAAAGAGAGGTACTATTTAGTTCTGTTAGTACCCTCCAGCGTGTCGCCCAACTTCGAACGGATAGACTTCGTCATGCTGTTTCGTATGGATATACCGCCATCTGTCGGTGGAATCGGAAGTAACGCAATTGTTTTTATGCCTGTTACAATAATACTTCTTGTCTAGAGATACAACTCATGCATAGGTCGTTTAGTACTTTCTCTTTAGTACTTTGAGGTAGTGAAATTACTGGGTAATGTGACATAATATCTTTAAGTCACAAGGTAGTGATATCCTTGTGATGCAACGAACGCGGTAACGCTTAATATCTCAAAAACGCTATAAATAAATGAAAACTGCGACACATTATTTCGAAGACATTTTTCCAAAAAAGTACTCATCTCTAAAGACTAAATAGTTTCAATGCCAACTAAGGAGTTAATAACATCAGGTCATACGGTTTCCCCTTATGTGGTCGGCCTATAGAACTCCAATGCGCGCGCGCACCTACAGCATTCCTTATGAACAGGTTGCTTGTACCGTTAGCTGTCGATGCAGACCCGCGAGGCCCTCTAAGCGCGTCTGTGATGGACCTCTAATCGGATTAATTAACGAACAGCGTTTTCGCATACTTAGGGGTTCCCGAGGGAACACTGAATAATAAAAGTAGGCCAAGTTACTTGGTACTCAGTTACATCAGTAGCCAAAGATGGTCTATTAAAATCAGAGATCAGCGAATAAATAGACAGACGGACAAAACATTGGAAAAATGAGTTTTTTTTACTTAGGTTACTTTCGGTTAACGTGCGGTAACGACGTTTTAAAAAAAAATTCCCACCACACATTGAACTATACATTGAACTGATTCCGTTATAAGTCGTGGGTTCGATTGCCACCCATAGCAAATATCTGTATGATGATATCTGTGTTTGTTCTTTGTCTGGGTGTTAAATATATGAGTTTTAGTAGTATATTTGTGATTCCTATTTTGTCTGGCTTCCGTAACACAAGTGCTTTAAGCGACTTACCACGGTGTCAGGTCAATGTATGAGATGTTGTGGTATTAGTTACTTTACAAATTATAAAACTAAACTCGGGCAAATTGCAGAGTCATTTCAAAATTATGAATAGACTTGATAACGAATCAACTAGTCAGACGGAGAGAACTCGAAGGCTGTGCCTCACAATACAGCCTAGTTCCCGCGCTGTGTCTGGGCGTCAGTGGGCGTGCAATCATAAGCTATTCAGATGTCAATAGATATGCGATTGCTGCTTGTTTAAATGACTGTTGCAAATATGCATTAATTATTTTAAATTAAAAACAGGATATAATTTGTATAACAACGAAAAAGTATGAAATGTTATAATTTCCAATAATCTAAACTAATATTGTCATCATCATAAAAACGTCAACTAATGGACATAGGCCTCCCCTAGAAAGGGGGTATTTGCCCCATCACCGCCCTGTTGCATTTGAGCTACACTGTCACGGGTGTAAATACCGCCATCCGTCGGTTCCAGTATCTCATCGCCTCTTAAGACACTCGGTACAGAGGGAGGTACTGTTCTACTCCGCCGGTTCCTCACGGCAATAATAAAGGACAAAAACAGCTCAAACGATTTCAAATATTCTTTCATCATTAGAAAAATGCATCTTTGACAAGTAACTAACAGGTTCTTATATTTTTATCAGAATATAATAGAGAACTCTACCAAAAATAGAACAATGCAAGCAATATTTGTATTTTTCTACAAATGTGATTAAAAAAAACCCAATATCCGTGTTCCGGATTTTTGACAACTTTTTGTTTTATTTTATGTAGTCAACAAACAAGCATGCGGTCCGCTTGATGGTAAACGTGACCGCAGCCTGTAGACGCTCGAACCATCACAAAGATATCACTAGCGTGTCGCCAACCTTGTAAACTTTATACTATGTTACATTTACCCGGTAATCTCACTGCCCCTCTCACCCTTTAAAGCGAAACACAGCAATAAGAACACTGCTATTTGGCGGTAGAAATATGTGAGAGTGAGGTACCAATCTAGACGACCTTTCTATGAGGTCTACCTCATGTAAATGAGGAATATCGGTGAAATATCTACCTGATTATAGAACGTGTCAGAAACATATCAGGCTAATGGTGCAGATGGTAGTGACCCCGTCTTGTGCGCCAAAAATCGTAAGGTTCGACCCCACCCAGGACAAATATTTATATGAGGATATTTGGATCGACCCCCACCCTTTAAAACGGAACACAGCAATGCGAACACTGCTATTTGGCGGTAGAAATATGTAAGAGTGAGGTACCAATGTAGACGACCTTTGTAAGAGGTCTATTTTATGTTCATAATATCTCCAGGCGTTGATATCTATCTAATGTGACATAATTATCTTTACTTCGCAAGGTTAGCAACGCGCTAGTGATATCCTGGTGATATTACGAAAGGTTATAAATCTGCGGTGATGATTTAGTCTAATAAAAAAATATAAAAAAGTGTGATAAGAGATCGATGTGGTGGAAAAGATGATGTTGTGACAACAATAGAGAAAGAATTTTGAGATGGTTTGGACATGTAGAAAGGATTGATAAAAGTAGATTGACTGCACAAATATATAGTACGGTAGTGAATGAAAGAGATGCTATAAGACAACCTAGACGAACATATCTTAACCAGGTTGAAGAGGTATTAAAGAAGGGCCAGGTCAGAAGTACCAAGAATAAACGAGCGTGAAAGAAAGGACTAATGTGAGTACGGGAAGCGAGAGACGTATGCCACGATAATAGCAAGTGAAGATACTTAATCTCTGCCTACCCCGATGGGACACAGGCATAATGTATGTAAAAAAATGACAAATATACTTCTTCTAACTTTTTAGGTTAGGTAATCCCACGCTTTAGATATGGCGCCAAAATTTCTTCGCTATACTTTTAAATACAGAAAAGGTCGAAGTGAAAGCCGTCGGTTAACCTGGATATTCAGCGTTTGGTGTTCATCGTCGAATCGTCTGTGATACTTCAATGGGATTATAAGAAACTAACTCTTACCCGTGGCTTCTCCCGCGTGAGTTTCCCATAAAACAATTTAGTTTAGGGATGAAAGGTACTATAATAATACCAAAATTGCTTTTGCATAATCTATTCTTCGTGATCTTGATAATGCAGATTCCAGTTACCTTAATTAGACTAAGTTCCAACTAAGCTTGAGCGTCTTCAAAATTTCTTCATTAGATACATATTTGGTTTACGTAGAATATGATCACGTATTTGAATTTCGTACTAAGCTCAAATGGCTTCCTATTCGCCTTCGCAGGAATGCCCATATTTCTTTACTCTTTACTCAATTAGGAACTCTTTCATGCCTCTCCTCCTTCTTATTTTATAAATCGTTTGTGTGCTTAGGAGACAGCCACGAGAGATCCCTTAGGTCATCAGAGAGTTCAGAGCTTAGGATGCCTGCATTGCACAACGTTTTACAGTACATCCTTTACGGTTCATGCTGTTCGTTTTCAGAATGCACACTCCCCCTAAAAATCCGATGCGGATGCGAAGGAGGATCTTTAGCTATGATTACTTCGACTCTAGAAAGTTTTATTTTGTAAATTTGTATTACATATTTCTTTTTTAATTTTAAAAGTGTGTATCATGTTATTACATTATTTTTATTTATAATTATTTTTTTATATGGTACACCTCATACTACCACATATTTTTAAATATGTTTTCCACACATTTTCCATGCAAAGGTTGCCACGAAGAAATCGCTCTATGCGATAAGACCGCCAATTGTACTTCACTATATATAACTATTGTCTTTTATATTTAAGTGTACAATAAAGTGTATAATTATTATTATTGACGTGATTCCGTGATAAATCGCTTAATGCACTTGTGTTACGGACATCTGACAACAAAGAAATCACAAATATAATACTTTAATACATATATTTAACACCCAGACACAGAATAAATATTAATATCATCATATAGATATTTGTCCTGAGTGGGGATCGAACTTACGATCTTTGGCGCGCTAGACAGATCACTACCATCGGGTCCGTCTATAATCTATGTAGTGAATATTTATCCTTCCTTGGGAAATACCACGCAGTTAGATTGAAAATAAAAAGCATTTCGATTAAGAAGTATCAAACTCAATTGCGCGAATTATTTAGAGTTTTTTTTAAGTATTCAAATTATCGTTTATCGTTAATCCCACGAGAATAGATCGTCCCCGGCAGCACCCCGTCGCGGCAATTATGGGCATAATTCCCCCTTTTTATGGGGAGGAATATTTCCAGCAGTAGACTTCCAATGGCTGTGGTGAGGTGTTGTGATACCGACACAAAAGCTTTTTGCCCCGATATATTCAAAAGCTTTCAGACATAAATGCAAGGTTTATTTTCACGTGGAAGTTTGAAATTTGGGGCAGACTGTTTGGCGTCGTACCAAACGTTAAAATAGTATCCTCTAGTGCTATTTTAACCGATAGAAACTGCGTCGGATGTCGTTTGAGCGGTTTTTAATACGTCGGCGCATTCGAATAGACGGTCCATAGTTATATATCCGGAACAGCGCATTCGGAAGGGTAACGCATTCGGATATCTTGTACTTAAGGTCGGGAGTTCTATCCCAATCCAAGGAAGACATATATCTTTATTAATATTATAAAGCTCAATAGTTTGTTTGTTTGAACGCGCTAATCTCAGGAACCGCTGGTCTGATTTCAATAATTATTTCAGCGTTGAATAGCCCATTTATCAAGGAAGGTTACTGTACCCCCAAAGTTTACATGAGGTAGATCTCTTAGAAAGGTCGTCTACATTGCTGCATCACTCTCACCTATTTCTACCAGTTCCGGTTTGAAGTGAAAGAGGCAGTAAAATTACTGGGTAAATGTACCTAATGGCTGCGGTTACGTTTACCAGCAAGCGGACCGTATGCTTGTTTGCTGAATTCATAATATTAAAAAAAAACGGAAAGAACCGAGTACTACACAGCTTAGATACCACAATCATTAAAAAAAAAACAACTTTGTTTAAATTATCTATTTTTCATATAGGTTTTATTTAAAGAAGAGAATACTGTTTGAGATAGCGAAAGTCTAGTAAAATTTCAGACGCTGAAATACCAGAGAGTAACCCTGCCAACCTTTAAAAATCGTTTATTTTTTTTTTAAATAAAGAATAAAGAGTCTTTATGTAAATGGAAAAATTGCATATATCTCATAATCCCCCGTTGTCCGTCTAAAACTTTATAAAAATTGGCAGAGGCAGTAAAATTACTGGGTAAATGTGACATGGTATGATCAGTTCACAGTGGCGACACGCTAGTGATATCATTGTGATGACACGAACGTCTATAGGCTGTGCTCAAGTTTGCCATCAAGCGGACTGTGTGATTATTTACTGGCTTCCTAATGTTATTTACCTAGCATTTTTTTGTTTTTTATTCAACGTTGTGTGTGCTTGCCTATTATTGTCGAATATTATTTTCTCAGTAAACGAATTAATTTCAA
Source organism: Heortia vitessoides (assembly GCA_020976665.1). Taxonomy (NCBI): domain Eukaryota; kingdom Metazoa; phylum Arthropoda; class Insecta; order Lepidoptera; family Crambidae; genus Heortia; species Heortia vitessoides. The sequence goes on from JACJUM010002809.1 coordinate 12,307,537, forward strand.
TGCTTTATGAGAAATAAGCTTTTTCTTATAACAGTAAAACATATAGACCTAATGTTTGTTTCCGCAGTTTTGTGATATCGATAATTTGGTATTTTATTCTATTCTTTAAGCTGCGAGGTACCGGCAGAGTAGAATAGTACCGCCCCGTGTACCAAGTGTCGAAATAGGCGGCTAAGATACTAGAACCGACAGACAGATGGCAGCATATCCATCAGAATCAGTGTAGCTAAATGGACAGGGCGGGGGTAGACAGCAGTATCCTCACCGCGAAGGCAAAATTCCTCTTTCTTCGGGAGGTCTATGTCTAGCAGTGGACTTCCAAGAGCTGATGTGACGGGTCCTTATGCTTGGGCTGAAGTATTTTCTGCCGGTACCCTGTATACATCTATTATCAGTATAGGTTATAGATTAAATGATCTAAAAACGTGATTACAAAATCTAGAAATCTTTCCACTCGCGTGATAACTAGCGTGATAATATGAACGTGACTTTGCCTATCGTCCGGTGTTAGCGAGATTTGTCAACAATTCTGTTATCTGCAACTCGTTAATGTCGCTTTATATTCTAATAAATATATAAACACGATATTATATAAACATACAACATCTAGTGTTGTGGTGTTCGTTATCGGGAACCTCCGAAACGGATCGACTTAATTTAAAATAATACATAATCCTACAACATCTGATACATCGACCTGATTCCGAGATAAGTCGCTTAAAGCACTTGTGTTACGGACATCAGGCAACAGAGGAAACATAAATATACTACTTAAATAAATATATAAGACACCTAGATAAAACCCAAATATCATTGTTTATATATTTATCCTAGACTAACTGTGCCCGCGACTTCGTCCGCGTGGAATAGTTTTTTTGGGTACCATACCTCTTTACCTTAACTTATATAAACTTTGAATGTCATGTTTATTTACATCGAATCAATGGCTTGAAAAATAAATTTCAAGTTTCTTGCTCCAAAAATAGCGATACTTCCATACAACTTTTTATCCCCCCTTTCGACACCTTAAAACCTTTTCTTTCGAATTAAAAAAATCCTATGTCCTTTCTCAGGGTCTAAAGATTGTCTGTGCCAAATTTCATCAAAATCGGTTTAGAGGTTTAAGCGGGAAAGTGTAACAGACAGACAGAGTTACTTTCGAATTTATAATACTAGTAGGGATGGGGATTGAACTCACGACCTTTGGCGCACAAGGATCATTAACATCTGCGATATTGGGCCTGACATATCTCTGACATGTTCAAAAATGTATATGATGAAGTACATAGTATATTTGTGATTCTGTTGTCTGATGTCCGTAAGACAAGTGCTTTAAGTGACTTATCACGGAATCAGGTCAATGTATTGGATGTTAAGGGAAAAATATTTATTTATTGTTTAAACATTTATATGTAATAATGTTTATATTTGTCATTTCCCGCGGGACATCCAGTTTCTACTGCCTGGTGCTATGTATATGTACATAGCTAGTTATTTTCCCATAGATGCGGTTGGCGATTACTAATGCGGTTAGAACATATTGTCTGTTACAAATGATAGACGATTATGTAGGCTGGTGCAGATATAACCTTGAAGCGCTCGAGTGCGCTAGTGTTGCCAGGATTCTATTTTTAATTTAACAATGATAGATACATTATTATGATATCCTGACAGTTACCTTCAAATAAACCACGTTTAAAAACAGTTAAAGGAATAGTTTTTTTTTATTAAGAATAGTGAACTATATATCTTTGTGTATAAAAATTACGTTTAACTTCAAACGAAGGGTGTAAGAGGCAGTGAATTTAACGGGTTTGATGGGCCTAATGGTGCAAATGGTAGTAAACTTGTCGTAATCGTAGTGTCGTAGGTTCGATTCCCACCTATGGCAATCACAAAATACATATTTGTATCTGTTCTGCATCTAGGTGTTAAATATATGTATTTGAGTAGTATATTTGTGATTCCTCTGTTGCCTGATGTCCGTAACACAAGTGCTTTAAGCGACTTACCACGGAGTCTGGTCAATGTGTGAGATGTTGTGGGGAAAAAAGGTGAAAAGAACTTCAAGTCAAAGGTTGGCAACGCGTCAGTGATATCCTTGTGACATTACGAGCGTGTATAGGCTGCAGTGACGCTTATTATCAAGCGGACTATATGGTTATCTGTCGACCTGGTCTTAATAAAAACCACGCCAGCCAAGTGTGGCCATTAATTTATTATTAACACAAGCGAAAATTCCCCGTTGTGGAAAAGCCTGTGTATAGCAGTAGATTTTCAACGGTTTCTAAGATATTAATGATGATTCATGTTTTAGGATCAATAACGCTGAAGGCTGGTTCTCTACCTGTTAAGGATATGCCCATAAAAATGTTTTGCATAAATTAATGAAGTTCAATTTCATACCTACCGGTTTTATTTTTTAATGAGTGGTCAAAGAATTGGCGGATCAGCCTACGCAAAAAAGACTTTCTCGCGGCCTACATAACCCGTGTCCTTTCTAAATATTTCTGGCCTTGATAGGTCACGCCGACACTGAAATATGTAGGATTAATTAGAACTGTAATGGATGAAATTTTAAGTTCAAAATCGCTTATCTTGCTCGTTCTGTATGGATGCGCAGGCGCAGTGTTCTATGAATTATTGCGCAATGTGTTATTAGTAATTGAATTATATCTGCGCGGTGTCTTTGACTCCTCAACAATAGCTACGTATAAAACTACTCTATTTTAGTTTTTCTATAATTTGATGTTATATAAACTAGTTCTATTGTTTGTTTACTGCGTAACTTTTACTGTGGACGAAATGTTTTATTTTTATAATACACTCATATTTAAATTGTACTGTATATTGTAGGTTGTCAATAATTTACTAATTTCACTAGTACTTTAATTTCTACATAGATGTATTTAATTAATTCCAATTTCACTGTGTATATATATGTTAGTATGGTAACGCCATCTAGTGATATTTAGAAGAACTAGCGGGCGCGAGTTAAAATCGTGCTTGCGTTGATTTACCGCCTGCTTCTTTAAAGCGCTGTTGTTCCTAAATTATAAGTTAGATGGCGCTCTTAGTATACATATATAGAAATATAATAATCATATATAAAATAACGCTTGCATTTTAAGAGAATAATCGTAAAAAAGTCATTTTATCGTGTATTTTTAATAACATCTTCGTTGAAAACGTTTATTTGTAATATGTTGAAATTCCACTGGAAATTTAACCCTTGGCATGCCTGGTAGGGTCTGACAGAGCCACACCAACGCGCACACTGTTGTAATTCGTTTAAATTTGAATTTCGCGCGTCACCGTTTTTAGTAGCTGGCCGTTACTAAAAGGGCGTGCGTAAAGTGCGTGCGGGTCTCACAGACCCCACCAGGCATACGGCGTGACTTTATTTTGTAAGTATTTATTTTTCTTTTTTCTTACAAATATTGGCATTTGTCCGTTTAATAATATTAGTTTGTACATTACATTATCCTATTTTTATATATTTTTCAGTTCAATCATGAATAAAAAACTAACAGACGAGGATATAGCTAGTTTAATATTCCAAGAGTTGGATGAGGAAGACTTAATTGCATTTGATTCAAGTGATGAAGAGTTTTACGTTGCTCTAGAGGATCAAAAAGCTGTTACTGAGGAGGAAGAGTATGATTTAGTCTCCACCTCTTCGGGTTCTGAAATGGAGGTGCCTCTTTTTGCCATGACAATGAGTGTAAGAAGATTATCTTTCATTGTCAATCATCTGAGATTCGACGATGCCAATTTACGTAAATAAAGATTAGCACAAGATAGATTGGCACCATTTCGTAAACTGTTTGTAGATTTTGTTGCTATTTGTCAATTGCATTATACGCCGTTTGAGAATCTAACGAATGACGAAGAACTGGTGGCATTTCGAGGACGTTGCAAATTCCATCAAAACTTACCGAGTAAACCTGCCAAATATGGTAATAAAATATTTGCGCTTGTAGATGCTGCTGCATATTACTCCTTAAATTTAGAAATTTACGCAGGAGATCAGCCCTAATTAGACTTTAAAGTCAGTAACAAGCCACATGATGTAGTTGATCGTCTTCTGACACCGATTTCCCGATCAGGACGCAATGTGACAATGGATATATGGTTTACAAGTTATCCTACTTATCAATATTTGCTAAATCATCGTTAACTTACGGCAGTTGGTACAATGAAATCCAACAAAACCTGTATACCTGAAAAGTTCGGGAAGCGCCAAGAAAATTCGTCAATGTTCGGATTTCAACAAGATTTGACTTTAGTATCTTATGTTCAGAAACCCCGAAAAAATGTTTTTCTGCTGTCATCTCTCCATCACCAATTGGATATTGACGAAGCTACTGGCGCAAAGTAGAAACCTGAGATCATAAGTTACAAACGTTAGAATTATAAGGACAAAGAACAGATCATATGGACAAAGAGCAGCGTAGACAAAGTCGATAAACTCATACGTTCTTATGTGTCACGCAACTCAAGAAGATGGCCACTGACTTCGTTTTTTTGGATGCTAAATACTGCTGGAATCAATGCCAATATTATCCAAATACTTAACATTCCAGAAAATAAGAGCAATCGAAGAAGTTTTATAAAGGGTTTGGCTTTAGCGCTTCTTGAATCACATTTGCAATCAAGAAAATCGAATATTCGCCTTTCCACTGATCTTCGTAAAAGAATAGCCGAACGCACGGGGGATATGGTTGCCCACCGCTGAAAAAAACAACTCCTGGAATAAAGCGAAAATGCCACGTTTGTCCCTTGAAAGAAGATCGGAAATCCTGGTACATTTGTGAGACATGTAGTTGTCACATTTGTCTTGACCACTCGATTTTTCAATGCGCAGAGTGTTACCAAACCAAAGATTTACAAAGTGTAAATGCACGTGATTATTTTGTGATTAAGATTAAGTATATGATAGTGCCTTAGACTGGTTTAAAGTCTGATTATGATCTCATTACTTTTGATACTAATTAAATGTTGACAAAGTTATAGTCACGAAATGTTGCTTAAAAATGTGAGTTAAAGTTTAATTTTAAATATTTAGTTTAGTTATTTAGTTATTTCAATATAAAGGTGATTAATTTCTAATGTTATTTTTTTTAATTTCTCTTTTTTTGCCCTTTAAGCATGCGTCTTAAATCCTGAAATACCTTACAATATAAAATTTATAGGAAAAAATGCTATTTTGAAATCGGGGTCTGAGAGACCCACCGCCCATAGCGTGTAACTTATGGCCACCAGGCATGCCAAGGGTTAAGATTGTTTCTGTCTTCTTAGTAGTTTAAAAGAATCAATTTCAATTAACATTGATAAATAATAGATCTATTTGTACAAATGCGAGTACTAATTTATAAGATAATTTATAAGAAAAAAATGTACATACATACTTATTTTATAAAAATTAATGCATTGGTGTTATTTCTAATTTATCTTCCATTAAAAACATTAATAAAGAGCCTAGAAAGAACACAAGCCAACAGACAAGCCTGCACCTCATTATCATACCAGCCATCAAAATTCCACTGCTGGACATAGGCCTGTCCAACAAAGGAGATTTTCTGGCCATAAATGCCACGCTGGGGCGAACGTGTTGGCAATCGCTGAGCGACAAATTATGACAATCTGTCATAATTTCACAGCCATTTTTGATCTCTAATGGTGTAAATTCAAAGATGATTGTCGATTGGAAATTTGTATCAAACTCATGTAGATTAATCTGTTACATTGTATACCAAACACTGCATCGAAAGTATATTTTCGTTTTATGTCCGCAAATGTCGTAAAATTAGTTAATCAATGTTACCACATTATAAATAGTTTTGATTACGTGTTATTTTACGACTTACAGCTTCCCATAAATAATGGCGTTGTTTTTTAATGAGAGAGTTGGGGAATGCACGCAGGGAAAACATGGGTGGTCAATTCAGGCTGTTCGATTTGTGTCTCCATTATATAGTGAACGTAATTATATTTTAACTAACAATAAAAATACACTCAATATTTAAAACAGCCGCATTTTATATTGATACTCTCCTATTCGTCGTAGCGTGAAGTTCAAAGCCTAATATCCTTTTGTTATATCACTAGTGCCAGTGTAAGTCCCATCAATATCGGTCCAGTCATTTTCAGACATTCTTAAACTGACATTTACCACTTGGTCAACAAACGATAATTATTTTACATACATGCATCACGCCTGTGTCCCATCGGGGTAGGCAGAGATCTGTAATCGCCACTTGTATCGATCTTGGTATACCTCCCTCGCTTCTTTTACTTGCATTAGTCCTTTCATACACGCTCGTTTTTTTTGGTACTGACCTGACCCTTCTTTAATACCTCTTCTACCTGGTTAAGATATGTTCTGATTTTTCTACATATAAATTTATATCTTTTTGTTTTAATTATATTTATTTATTCAATTTTGTTTCAGGTAAGCATTCGCATATTAATTTGAAGAACTGTGAGATCGTTAATGGTATGATATTTTTGTTTACTAACCCCGCGGTTTCGCTTGCTTTCTTCAGCATGTAAATAATAAATAATAACTGTCATAATCATGCCAGCCATTGGAATTGCTAAACGCGGCAATAATGAGCAAAATTCCTCGTGTCTTGGTGAGGCCTATGACCAACAGTGGAGTCCTAATGGCTGATGTGATGGATGATGATGATAACGTACACTTATGAAGTAACGAATATTTTCCTATTCAAATGGGGAAATTTAAATAGGATCGACGGGACGAAGACCATGTCGCGGGATTAAGTTAGTGTGCAAACTACCGCTAAACGAGTCAATAGAAAACAATCCAAACATAAAGAAGGAGTCACCATCATATCAGCTATTGGAAATCTACTGCTGGAAATAGGCCTCCTCAAGAAAAGGGGAATTGCCGCGCCGGGCAAGCGTGTTGGCAATTGCAGAGCGCAGCTTTCCCGACAGGGATGCTGCGGCCCATCCGCGTCCTGTGCATTTGAGCCACTGTTTTGGTAGAATATACCGCCATCTGTCGGTTGTGGTACCTTACTCGCCTCTTACGACACCCAGTAAAGAGGAGGTACTATTCTACTCCGCTAGTACCTCACGGTTAAAAAAGGATCGAAATATATGAAGTGTAAATTGATAGATACCAATTTACTTTAAAAAAACCATCAATATTTTTGATGAGGCGTACAAAACAGAAAGGGTGAACCACCCGTATTGTCATACTTTAAATGTATGACACATTATTTGTATGGGTCCATTAACTTTTGATGATGTAGGTGAAATATTATGGGGGTGCGTGTGAAATTAAGTTGTTATTTATAATTAAAACTAGAATCACATGGCGGTTCCGATGGCGCCGATTATAGTAATCCTATCCTGTGCGTCAAAGGTCGTGGGTTCGATTCCTGATCAATTTTTTTATGATGCTATTTATGTTTGTTCTGTGTCTGGGTGTTAAATAAATGAAATATATTAGTGTATTTGTGATTCCTCTGTGTATGATGTCCGTTACACAAGTGCTTTAAGCAACTATCACAGAATCAGGTCAATGTATGAGATGTTGTGGGAATTTATTTATTATTTTATTTAATTATTTTACTAATATATTTATGGCTATATATAGCTAGATTTTACATTCAAAAATCTCCTGATGATAAGAATTGGTAATAGCTAATTTCACTAACATATTATTATATTTTCCCAGTGACCCACCCCGGCTTCGCAGGTGTATTTGACCAAAAATTCTCTAATAATAAATCTTTTAACATACTCGAGCAGCAGCATCCGCATCGTGATAACTGCGCTCTGCGATTGTCAACACGCTTGCCCAGCGCGGCAATTTTGGGCAACATTGCCCCAAGATAGGGGAAGGCTGTCCGGCAGTGAACTTCCAATGGCTGGTATAATTCTCACAACACCTCATACATTGCCCTGACTCCGTAGTAAGTCCCTTAAAGCACTTGTGTTACGGACGCCCAACAACAATCACAAATATACTACTTAAATATTTATTTTTAACACCCAGACACAGAAAAAACACAAATATCATCATATAAATATTTGCTCTGGGTGGGCATCGAACTCACGACCCTTGGCGCACAAGATAGGATAACTGCTATCTGCGCCAACGGGCCCGTGAAATAGTAATATATGGGAAGGTAGGTCTTTAGTTCTGGGTTGCCATAACTATGTTCATCTCATATGTTAAACACAGTTTCCTACTACATTCATAATTCATGTGCCGCGCGTCACTTGGCGCCACGTTCTAATACACAAAGTAGCAGTACTGTGCGTTAATATTAGGTTATGCGGAGCAGTGACAGCGGGGACGCATCAATCAACCGATCGCCTGTGAAATCTGTGTCGCTTTGTGGTATTTCTTTTTTCTATTCAGTCCGGAAAATGTATCTAGGCGTCTTTTTCAAGCAGTTTTTGTACTAAATAAATTCTGTTTACTGTGGGGGTATCGGTAGAGTAGAATAGTACCTCCCCCAGTTCTATAAGGCGAATGAAGTACCGGAACCGGCAAATGCCTTTTGACGGGACCATTGGCGCAGATGGTTGTGTTTCTATCTCGTCTGCCAAGGGTCGTGGGTTTGCTCCCAATGAAGAACAATTTTTATGTGATGAATATTTGTGTTTGTTCTGTGTCTGGGTGTTAAATTATTTTACAAACGCCTTAAGCGACTTATAATAGACATGGCCAAAATATGAGATAGTGAAATACTATGTGAATTTATATTATATATTAGCTGTTACCGCAACTCCGTTCGAGTTCTTACATTATTTTTGCATAACTTTTACCGTTTACACAGTGCACGCAACGAACGCTTTTAAAAAGTATATTTATCGCTAGTTTTTGCCCCCTTTTTTATTGATGTTCGGGTCCTATTAGTTGTAGCGTGATTTTATATAGCTTAAGTTACTTATTATTACATCAGCTATCTGCCAGTGAAAGTCCTATCAAAATCGGTCCAGCCGTTTCAAGGATTACCTCAAACAGATAAACAAATATTCGAAATAATGCTATTTTGTTATTATCACACCAGCCATTGGAAGTCCACTGGAAAAAGGAAATTCACTGCGCTGAGCTGCCCATCCCCACCCTGTGCATTTGAGCTACACTGTCTCTGATATACCGATCTCTGTGGGTTCTGGTACCTTAGTCGTCTTTTACGACACTTGGTACAGAGGGAGGTACTATTCTACTCTGCCGGTACCTCACGGCACGAAAAGAATAACAATACAAAAAAAACAATTGAATATCTAGACAAATATAAAGAGATCATATTACTTATATTTGCAGTTTCATGTTCCAGAAGTTACATCAGCAGCCTTGAACTAAGTAATAAATAATAATAATTATAAATAAATTCCCACAACATCTCACACATTGACCTGACTCGGTGATAAGTCGTTTAAAGCACTTGTGTTACGGACATCAGATGGCAGAATCACAAACATACTTTTTAAATACATATATTTCACGCACCCACGATCTTAGGCGCACAAGATAGGACTGACATCTGCGCAGGCAGCGCCATCAGTTCCGTCATTGTAATCACTAATCAATTTTTAGATATAGTAAACGCATTTAATCCAAATATTATTGGTTAGTGTCCAATGCAATAAGACTTATCGGGAGTAATAAAAATTGTCATTAATTTTAATACCAAACATGTCTGTTCGTTTATAGATATCATCTGACAACAGACTTAGAAGCTGAAAGTCGTTGATATGACATCTAGTTTTGTAAAAAGGAATCGTCTTATAAAAATGAAATGTATTTTCGTATGTTTGTTACGAAAAATCTCAAAAACTACCGGACGGATTTTGATAATTATTTCGCCGTTCGAATGCTAAAATATTCCTGAGTAACATAGGCTATATTTTTTACAAGAAAAAATTAGGCATCCCTACAAAAATTTCAATGATGTAATCCAAGGGATGAAAAAAAATTACCAACATCGCATGCGCTGCGAATGGATCGAGGGTACATGATTTTCAAGACTATAATCTGTTATAGCCAATTCATATAATCGATGTACATAAATTCAATCACCATAAGGGACAATGTGCAGGTCTACAGGAAGAATAAAATAGAAAATAAAAAACAATTAACTCGTTATAACTTTACTATTTGAAAAGCTATTTTTAACTGTTATTAACGATCATTATTGAAATTGAATCCTGTTTTACTTGAAACTATTAACAAAAGCAGATATAAATGAATACAGACATTTTTGCTCATATGAATGTCTGTCCGTCTGATCGTCGATATATTTAACATCGTCAAATCATCATTCAAATGTTTGAAGCAGTGGTCCACCCGCGCGAAGTCGGAGCGGGTTGCTAGTCATTTATGTAGAAACTATGAAATGATAAAACGTATTTGCAGGTCAGTTTCAGTAGTCAGTTATCACTTTAAATAGTAGTTATCCGTTTTAAGTCTATGGCTGTCCTGTTTATGATGCATTTAATTTTTATTTATAGACCACATGGCTGTTTGATTTTATGAGTTATCGATTAATTTGTTTGTGGTGTGTTTTCATTAAAGTGGTGTATATTAAACAAACATTCGTGAGCAGCTTTGATTGCCATTCTTGATGTTGAAAACAAAATGACGGAATTAATTAAATAACTTTCACATAATAACAGTCATTGATAAGAAGTCAGAACTCGCCACCAATCGATGTACCCGTTGTCGCAGACGGTAGTGATCCTGTCATGTGCGCCACGGGTCGTGAGTTCGATTCCTACCCTGGACAAATATTTACATAACAAATATTGTTTGTTTTGTGCCTGCGTTTTCAATGTCATCATATCAGGTCTACTACCCATGATAGAGGAATTATGCCCATAATTGCCGCGCTGGGCAATCATCGCGATGATAATGCTGTAGTCTTACCCTGTAGTAATTAAGCTGCTCTGTTTCGGATGGATATACCGCCATCTGTAAGTTCCGGTACCTTAGTCACTTCTTACGACACCTGGTACAGAGGGAGGTATTATTCTACTCCGCTGGTACCACACGGCAGGCTCTAAATATGTATTTAAGTAATATAATTGTGATTTCTCTGTTGTTTGGCGTCCGTAACACAAGTGCTTTAAGCGACTGATCTTGGAGTCAAACAGTCAATGTGTGAGAAGTTGTGTGAGTTTATTTTTATAACAAATTAGGTGCCAGGGATTTCCCTATTTATTTTATTTATAATAATAAATAAATTTACCTTATTGTATATACAACAGGATAACGAATAAATAGAAGACCTCATACAAATTCTGCACTCTTAGTACTTCACTCTCACCTATTTCTACCGCCAAATACCAGTATATGGCTAAATATAAATATGGCTGTTTTCCTATGTATGGGTGAGACAGGCAGTGAAATAGCACAATAATGTGAGAAAATATCCTCAAGTCACAAGGTTGGCAACGCGCTAGTGATATCCTTGTAACATTACGAGTGTCTATAGGCTGCAGTGACGCTTAATCACGCGGACTGTATGCTTGTTTATTGACCTGGTCTAATAAATAAAGACGGAATTTCTTCCAGGCAACAATTGGATGGAGAAAGAATAATGAGGTTTGGAAATTCATCATCATACCAGCCATTGGAAGTCCACTGTTGGATATAGGCCTCTCCAAGAAAGGAGGTTTTTTGACTATAATTGCCGCGCTGTGCAAGCGTGTTGGCAATCGCAGAGTGCAGTCATCACAACTGAGATGTTGCTGCCCATCTCCGCATTTGAGCTGCTTTGTTTCGGATGGATATACCGCCATCTGTCGGTTTTGGTACCTTAGTCGCCCCTTACGACACCTCGTGCAGTGGGAGTTGCTATTCTAATTAGAATAGAAGAGTAGCAGAAGCTTTTAAAGCGACTTACACGGAGTCTGGATGTATGAGATGTTGTGTGAATTTATTTATATATTATATACTTATTATATATTTATTATTTTATATACTTTACTAGAGAAGAAATGCATGTTTAGTACAGTCTCAGATGGAGACGGTTGATTATTATAATCTCAATCGATTGATTCAAGAGCTCGGTTGATGCGGGCGTCTCTAGTTGCGATGTAACGTTTACATATATATGTACTCTACTAGCTTTTGCACCGTGATCTGGCTATACCCACTGTGAGGCAGAAAATTGAACGTCATACAAAATGCTACAAAGAACGGATTGAACATCATCCAAACACCCTGGCTCGGCCAATAATGGAAAACCACAACAAAATGCGTAGATTAAAACGTAAAATACCTCAAGACCTAAACCAATCACAGAAGTATAACTGTGTGTACAATGAGGATGTGACACAGGTTACATATTGAGTACGTCAGCACCAACCAATATACTGCTGAATGTCCAACGAAGGAGACAGTTCGTAGTAAAATAATAACAAAAATTTATGTATATATATTATTTACACGACATCTAATACATTGAACTGATTCCGAGGTAAGTAGCTTAAAGCACTTGTGTTACGGATATCAGACCATAGAGGAATCACAAATAGATTAGATACATATTAATAACAGCCAGACACAAAACATACACAAATATGAATCATATAAATATTTTCTCTAGGCGGGGATCGAACCCAAAACCTTTGGCGCAGAGGTTAAGGTCACTACTATCTTCGCCATTGAGCCCATCGTATACTTATATCAAGTGTATGTTTTGTTACGTTTATCGCTATATAGTGAAAAGTGTGCGCGGACAAAGCCACTGGCATATTGCTAGTATATCATCATCATCATACCAGCCATTGGGAGTTCACTGCTGAACATAGGCCTTCTCAGGAAAGGGGGAATTTTGCCTATAATTGTCGGGCTAGGCAATCGGAGAGCGCAGCTCGAAATGCTGCCCATCTCCGCCTGACGTGTTGCACTGTTACGAATGGATATACCGCTATTGGTCGGTTCTGGTACCTCATTCGCCTCTTACAACCCCTGGAACAGGAGGTACCATTCTACTCTGCCGGTTCCACACGGTAAATGTCAATTCGTTCACCCATTAACCATTATCAGGTAATAAACAGACATTTTCATGTCATAGATTATGTTAAAATCGATCGAGTAGCTTATTTAGTTTGTGCTACCATAGACTATCGAAGACTCCCATCTTTTTTATTGGCAGGGACTGTTTATTCGTTTTTATATCCAACTTGGCCGACCAACAGCTGGCCAGTCACCCGACATCCAATTCAAGCAATTACAAGCGAACACTAATTGTGGCAATGTCGTCCATTAAACCTAACCACGTCCACCGTACAAGCGGAAGCGGAAGCGGAGTGTCTATATGCGCTAATATTATAAATAAGAAACGTTTTAGTTTTGTATTTCTAGATGTTTGACACGAATAAAAACAAAAACAACCGGACGGATTTGAATAATTCTTTCACTATTATAATGATACATTATTCCTAAGTACTAAATCGGACCATATATTCTACCAAAAGAATATAGATCGCCAAAAAAATTTTAATAATTACATCCAATTTATCGGTTAGGTTTTCTTTCTTATCATTTTGTTAGTTGAGTACAATCGTCTACCCTTGAACAGAAGATGTTTCTTTATGTAAGATTTTCTGTTCTAGGTTGTTTCGTGGGTACAAGATTTTCAAAGCTGATCAGTTTTAGCCCATCCATATATTTTAAACCCAAACGTTCAAAACTATTGTCCACCCGTACGAAGCAGAAGCAGGTAGTTAGTCAATATTTTAAAGACTTTTATTATCTTTAATAGCAGTGCTCCGCGGTTTCACTTACGGACTTCCCGTGACAATTTAGGGATACAATATGTTGCTTATGGAACTTGCTGAAAACGTAATTTTCTATTTATGTGAGAGTTTTTGAAATAACTTCATTAATTACAGAGTTTACTTGTTACAAACGTACAAAAATACAAATCCTGTTTACATATATCTAGTTTATTATTACATGACCAATTTATATGTTAAAGAAATGTGTTAAAAAAATTAGTATAATAAATAATTATTACAATCGGTCTACTAATAGGCTATTTTTGAGTTAATACGCAACAAACAAACAATATAATTGTGTCACTTTATTATTTTATTTTTATTGCTATTTTTGTTATTATTATTATTTTTATTTGGTACACTTCATACTACCTCATGTTTTAAAATATGTTTTCCACACATTTTCCATACAAAGGTTGCCTGGAAGAAATCACTGTATGCGATATAACCGCCCTATACTTCACTATGTATTACTATAAGTACGGTAAATTAAATATTGTCTGTAATATTTAAGTGTACAACAAAGTGTATTTTTATTATTATTATATAGATCGAAGTATAAAAATTTGGTATAAAATTGTTTGTCCGCTATGAACATCTATATAATTAGTAATTTACTTCAAACAACAAACTAAGTAATCGCGTCCGCGCCCGTTTCCGCTCATAATGTGACACTTCCTTACTATCCTCGCGGTCAAGGTGAAATAACTTCTATGTCTTTGAGTTAAAGACTATACATGTGTAGAGAGAATGTACTGAGCGATTGGTTGACAGTTTTAGACCAATTTAGTTTATAACTGGCAATTAATGTTAGAATTAAACATCAAGTGATGATACTAGAATAGCATATAGTTTAATCAATTTTTATAGAAACGAATCGAGATTTCTGCGTGACAAGTATCGCTGATGCAGGATTCTTATTATTGATAGCGTGATGTTATATAGTCTATAGCGTTCCTAGATAAATTCGCTATCTAACAGTGAAAGATTTTTTAGAATCTGTCCAGTAGTTCTTGAGATAGGCGCGTTCTAACAAACGCTTTCATCATCATCATATCAGCCATAAGACGTCCACTGGTGGACGTCTTATGGCCTGCCCAAGTAATCTCCAATAGGACCGGTTGTGTGTGCGGCCTGTGTCCAGCGCGATCCTGCGGTTTTAGTCATATCGTCGGCCCATATTGCGGGTGGACGCCCTACGCTGCGATTTAATATATATATTATAACAAACTCTTTATCGTTATTATATTAGTATATATTAACAATGTCTCGCTCCCTTTCCTGTGAGTGCTGTTGAAATATAAATAAAAATGAAGTGTCTGTAATATCAAAACAACAGCTTTTAAGAATAAGCATTATAAAGTGTGTATTTATTTATTTATCTGACTGTTTATATTTGCACAAAATATTACAAAATGTACAAATGGCGGACTTAATGCCAGTTGGCATTATCTCCCAGTCAAACATTATACGAAACAGAATAAAATGTATATATTGGTGTAGACAATATATATATATGAAATAGATAAACGATACATACATATTTGTATAAATAAACGCAATAAATACATATGTATGACACTCGTAAAAAAATAGATTTTCATTTTTGTAAATTTGTTTGAGGTAAATTCTGAAACGGTTGGACCTATTTTCACGGGACTCGCTGGCAGATAGCCATCAGCTGATGTCACAAGGAGTAATCTTTATTATTTACTAGCTATACCCGCGACTTCGTCCGCGTAGATTAGTTTTTTTGGGTACCATACCTCTTTACCTTAACTTATATAAACTATGAATATCATGTTTATTTATATCGTATCAATGGCATGAAAAATAAGTTTCAAGTTTCTAGCTCTAAAGATAGCGACACTTCCATACAACTTTTCATCCCCCCTTTCGACCCCTTACAACCCTTATTTGGAATAAAAAATAGCCTATGTCCTTTCTCAAGGTCTATAGATTGTTTGTGCCAAATTTCATCAAAATCGGTTTAGAGATTTAAACGGGAAAGCGTTACAGACAGACAGAGTTAATTTTGATGGGATTATTCTCTTGTTTTATATGTATGTATATATGTATCAATTGGAAAAGAAAATAAATTACGCCTATTTATATGACGGGCCCGATAGCGATCATATCTTGTGCGCCAAGGTCGTGGGTTCGATGTTCAGTTCATGGGTGGGGCCCTGGACAAATATTAATATGATAAATATTTGTGTTTTTTTCTGCGTCTGGGTGTTAAATTTATGCACTTAAGTAGTATAATTGTAATTCCACCATTGTCTGATGCCCGTAACACAAGTGCTTTAAGTGACTTATGACCGTGTCAGCTCAATGTATAAGATGATGTGTGAGTATATTTATTGATTATTATTATCAAAGCAGTATGAAACATAGTCGCTTTCGCTGTCTGTCCTTTAGTATATTTCTATGTATGCTGAGATGAAAAAGGTAGTTCGAAAAGGTTCAAACTACTTTTTTCATCACATAGTTTAGACAGAACGTTTATCAGGTAAGTTAGCTATATATATATATATATATTCAATTTCTCATCCCCACCAACGCAAAAGGCACCTCGAAATCCTGACCTGATCAGGTGAGGTCGCTGACCCTTCACCCACCACAATCCAGCAGGATGACTCATCTCTCATTAGCCATTGAGCTCTGTTTGTTTTTAACGGTCCTAGAGTTTGTATCCCGGATGGGATACAAACCACAATCTACTTGCATTTGGAAAACGCTTTTTCCTGTACGATTGGTCGATCCACGACCATTAATATTAAATAAATACCCATGTCATCACACAAATTGACCTGACTCCGTGGTAAGTCACTTAAAGTACTTCTGTTACGGACATCCGTCAACATAGGAATTACAAATACACTACTTAAATACATATATTTAACACCCAGACACAGAACAAATACTATCCTGTAAATATTTGATCTGGGTGGGAATCGAATGTACGACCTTTGGCAGACAAGATAGGATCACTACCAATTGCGCCATTGAAAAATCTGAATTGATATGTATTTTTTATATCAACTTATACAATACTAACGACCCGCCCCGGCTTCGCGCGCTAAGAGATATAGACAAATACAATCGCGGACTTTATTTATAACCTTTTAATGTGTTCAATACTGTAGAACATTATTTTGATCTATTCTATCTCGTAGGGTTCAGCCAGCGTTTGCAATGTAATCGCAAAATGTGTTTATTTACGACATCACATTAGAAAATGCTAAAGTTATCAGTGTTTTTCTACTTTATTACGCATATAAACCTTCCTTTTAAATCACTCTATCTATTTACAAAAACCGCATCAAGATCTTTTGCGTAGTTTTAAAGACCAAAGCAGCATATATAAGCACAGACAGACATCGGGAAGTGACTTTGCTTTTTACTATGTAGGGAAGATATATGCGACAATCTGTTCGTTCGAAAACAAACGGAAATAATCTATGGCCAGCTCTATATTTAGCACATAGCAGCCTTCATTAACGAAATGCATATGCGAATTGTTCTGAACGGTTTCATTGAAGACTGTAAATTGCTAAAACGTAATACAAACATTGAAGATGTTCAATCGATTTTCAACTTTATATTTATCGTGTATGCGTTCGAAAATGCTTAATATGTGTGATACAAATTAAATTTTGTTATGAATGAGCCCTGTGCGTTGCATTTGCTTTATTCATTCATGGTTTCCGAACGCAACCACATTAGAAACTTTTTAAAAATAGTGTTGTGTGCTTTGTAGTTTGGTTGTGAAATATATCGTTGTGTGGCGGAATGTTTTGTTTGTTGTCGATTTATAAAAATAGTTTGAATTGAAACTGTTCATCGTTTACTTTAAGATTTAAATACTTGTTATAATCTATATATGTAAAAGGAGAAGCTGACTGACTGATTGATATATCATCGAAGGGCTTAAACTATAAGGGTCAGAAACTAGAAGTTTTGCACAGGGGTACCTAATATAATGAGCACATAGGATTTTTGAAAATTCAATCCCTAAAGGGGTAAAACGGGAGTGCGAAGTTAGTATAAAAATTTTCTATTTTTGAAGTTATTCGAATGAAATTCAATTCATAGGTTCTCCATTGAAAGTCATGAAACACCTGCAATTTTTTTTCAATAGCCATACTTTAGGGGGCTAACAGGGGGTTGCAAACTTAGTATAAAAGTTCTAAAACTCAACGCGGTTTCACCGTGGGGCGTTGCTAGTTTTTTATATAGTCTACGACGGAGAATGCAATTTTTTTAATCTACATACAGCATTTTTTATATAGATGAAAGTCTAGACCTAAAAGGCTAGGCCAGGTCATACTCATCGTGATAGTATGCGTCATATCAGCCTTATATTTTTATACTAATATTACACTGTAAGTAGAAATTTAGACTAATCTGCTTTCACCCTTGTAATGTCGCTTTTGACTGCCTTGAAGCTGTATTTGGTAGTGACTATCTTTTTTATAGGCCTAGTTCAACAATCAAACATACAGCTTAATAGTAAGTGTCACCACAGCTTATAGACGCTCGTATATCACAAGGATATCACTAGCGCGTTGCCAACCTTGTGACTTGAACTATCACCCTTCAACCCGGGACACAATTATACGAACACTGCTGTTTCGCGGTAGAAATAGGTGAGAGTGAGGTACCAAATCAATAAAAAATATTCTTTATTCAAGTAGGCCCATTACAAGCACTTTCGAATCGTCAAAAATAATAAGCGGAACAATTTTAATTCATAAATATGAAGTACTAAATTGTGTTATATTCATCCCTAAAGACCCAATGGTCATAAGTGTCATCTAACATTTAAATTAGGCCTACTTTATGCTAGTCTACCGGCATCAGATGGGTCTTAAAACTAAGTTTAATACTGGTTTCTTACACAACCCACAAGAAAGACTAGTGGTGATAGAGGTTCCATAAATACTAAGTAGTTAGTGGTAATGGAACCCGTACCGTAGTCTTAACGCTAGGTTAAAGCTTTCAAAGCAGGCATTTATCATTATCAATACAAACGACCTTTGTATGAGGCCATTATTGAGATCGATTGAGGATTGTTTTGGAATTTAAATAAATAAACACATTCGAAAAAAAATAGTTTACATTTAAACGCATTTAAAGTTTACGCGGTTTACTTAACTTTTTACATATCGCGTTTGACGTTTCATTTTAATAAGTGACAAAGAGGTTTTACGGTCGTTATTATATAGAGAATTAAATCTAATCTATTTGACGCTTATATAAACTGTTTTAAGGAGTTCAAAGCTTCTATACACGGAATATATGAATTAAAGCTGCCAATATCCTAGTATCTGGACAATGACAGGCTAATCGTACAGCCAGTTCGTTTGGATCGTTCCGGAGCCGCGTCTGATCTTTATAGGGCTGCCCTCTTATGATTTACATCCATAGACAAATAAGAACTTATTTGCGACAATCGTTTTTTTTGTCTATGTTAATCTATGTTCATTTATTGTAATGCGTTTTGAGTAATAAGCTTATATTAAGTGAAAATACTTTTTTAAAGTATCGTACTAGGTCCTTGGGCTACATATAGTTTTATATAAGAGATCTCTTTTAGATTTCCATTTATGTTATATCCTATGCATTCTTTTAATTGATGAGTTATACAATTGCAAGAATCCATTAAAATCTTTCAGGTAGTTTTAGCACAAAAGAGTAGAAACATTTTTTTCTTCACACTCACGCGCCTTGTACTCGTATGTATATAGCCTAAACGTATGCATAGGAAACTTTTTGTCTTCCGTGCTGTCCCTTTTCTTACTTGAATCACGTATACGTATTTTAAAATGTACCATTTGAGGAACGACTTCCTAAAGTGTTTGTTATTAAGTGTTTGGGTTCTACCGCACGAATGTTATGATTGACGTTTGACTAAAATATGGTAAGAGATATTTATAAATAATCGATAGATGATGTATATAAAGAAATTGCCATTTAAGAACACTGGTAAGTTGTTGAGAGCGAAAATAATGTCTACAACAGGCTACTCGTGACAAAGAGTTTAATATAGCCGGCTCGTACGTTTTGTAGTGTCATAAACATAGACATAAACATAAATTGTTGTTTGTGTTACATAAAAGGCGGCACAGCTTTATTTTAATGTTAGTATCGTGTCTACAAACGTTAATTAACTATCGATTTCATTGCCTAATAAAATTTGCTCAACCAATGCGAATATCCAGGGCACCCTCGCCTGGCACCCCTGGCTCATTTATCTAATGCACAGTGCATTGCTTTTAGTTCGGTTACGCCACGCGCTGGCGCTCCACAGAAATAACGTCGAATATCGGTCACACAGACTCCGCGTCGATTAATTGCCGCGCGCAGCACTACCGCGGCGGACGGCCGCCGCGCGGACGCACCCGCCATATTTAAAAAATAAGGGAAAAGCGCGCGAACTCGGTACGAACATCGAACGCCGCCGGCGGGAACGTCAAATAGTTTATTTTTTTCTACCCTGCCAGTCTTTGTGATTCTATTTGTAAAAAAGTTTGAATTAAATTTAAGCGAATCAACAGGGCCTTTTGAGATGTGTGTAAATAAGAAGCGCCGATAAGTAATCGCGGTCGAGTGCAAATGTCGCCGATATCGGTAGCACAGTCGAGAGTGTGCTCTAATGAGTTTTAGAACCGCGTAGCGTAATGATCGCGGCGAGTTTTGTCCCTTCGGCCGCAGTGATTCATGCACCGGTTATCGTGGCTTAGCGAAGAGGACAAGGCAAAATGTGTGAAGTGACAAGTTGGATTCCGAACGCCGTGGCGGATACACTGCGCGCAGATCGTTCCGCGCAGCCAATAATCGCGTGGCTCACTGCAATCAGGGCCTCGATTGAGGAATACGACCCTTTGATCGCCGTCAGGCCGGCTTCACCTGAATTAGATGAGTCTGACACATCAAGCACGTCTCCCGACAGCGCGTTCGACGAAATCCTCTCGCAACTCGGCAAAGAAATTTACAAGCTCGAGGAATACCAGAAAATTTTAGCACCCAAAGAGAAGGAAATCTCTTTGAGCATTCTTAACATATTCGACGAGTGTCTCGAAGGTATGGATGTAATTAAACAAGAATCCAGTGAAACTGAGCAGGTAAACAATGCGAAGGAGTTAGTGAACGGTGTCGAAGACGAGTGCAGTGACGGTGAATCAACTCTGTCGGACGTCTCTTTCGTTACAAGCACTCCTGTTAAGTGCGTGAAAGAGACAGTTGTGAAAAATAGTGAAATGAAGGTGCCCCCGGTGCCCCCCCGCAGGACTAGGCCCAAAACGCCTTCGACATCCTCATCAATTTACGACAACGCAGAAGTGTTGGTAAACAATGTTGATTCTGATAGCGACTCGGCGAGTACGTGCTGGAGTTACAAGGAGTGCAGTGCGGACGCGGATAACGACGGGAAACAAACATACGCGGCGATATGGTGTCAATCGAGCGGGTACCATAAGTCGGACGAGATTTTAAGACGCGTGCTGTCACAACACTACGCTCAAATTTCGCGGTTGTCGTTTGATTCGGTAAGCGATTTAGCGCCGTCGAGCTACCGGGTGTACGCACTGCAAGAGGTGGGAGACAGGTACGACAATGCGACAGCGCCAGTCGACACTATGACGCCGGAGAGGCCGACCGACGACGATTACGAGCCAGTGCGCGACGCAATCACCGACGAGAATATTTACGAAGAAATCGAATATGGGTACAGCTTCACGGACGAGGGCTGCTCCTGCGGCGGCAGTGTTGAGGTCGAGAGTTGTTCTATGAGTGCTAGTTCCGAAGGTGTGGGCAGGGAGAGTCCCTTGTACGCGAATATGAGGGACCACGACGCGTACGCGATTACTCCCGATGTGATATACTGGAAGAATTTGCTTCTTGACCCGTTTTACAACGACGACGAGGAAGATGAGGTAAGAGCGATTGTTTTTCCACCTCATTACAGCTGCAATTCTTGTTTACAAATCTTACTTTTAAATCACATTGCTAAACGTGATTTATTTGATATAAAAGCCGGCTGAAACCTATTTTCTATAAGCTCAATGTAATTTGTTTTTATTTTTAAAAATATCACTTTAAAAGACATTCCTAATTTAAAATTTAATAGAACCTCTTTTGAATCGCCAAAACATGTGTTTATAAACTTTTCTTAATTGAGATTTGACAGTTCACTTTATAATTGAAAATTCGCGCCAACGATATAGTAATTAGGTTTCGAATGTTGGCAGTAAATATGGCGTAGTGCTTTGCATTTTGTCCCTCATTAAAAGGATATGGTGATGTCACTTTAGCATAAGGTTTCCTGTTAGGCACACTAACTACTATTAACGTGTGGACGCACAGAATAATAATATAAACGATGCTCTGTGTCATTTATGTTTAATTAATTTTATTTAATACGCCGTCCAGTATTTAATGAGTAATGATTTAGAGAAATAGTTACTAGGTTATGTTCAAGTTAATACATATTATGCAAATATTAATACGATAAATAATATTGTTCGTATCGCTTTTAATTAATGAGCCACATTTTTTTTATCCACAACGTTATATGAATATCAAAAATTTGCAATATAATTCAAATAACACATTTGTATATTTTGTTCTTGAACTCACAATTCCTGTGCAATGACACCAATCTTCTTCCCACTTAGGGTTCTATAAACTGCTTCCCGTGAACTTTTATCTTCCTGTTTGTATGACGGGAAGAACAAGGTCACATATTCAATTGTCGTAAGTGACAATGTGCAGGTTTACGGGAAGAATGAGAAAGAAAATAAAACCATTAATTTGTTGTAACTTTATTATTTGAAAAACTATTTTTAAGCTGTTTTAATTTGTTTATGAATTGTATATGAATTATGTTTAAGCTGCATTATACAAATATTAACACCCAGACTACTCAAACGGTGTGAAATGAGGTTCAATTACGAAAATTAAAATACTAGTACGAAATAACAGTTAATCCTGTCCAGTGAATATGTAAAACAGGAACCAGTTTAAAACATTACCATTATAAAATAGGTTTACTGGTTTTTTTAAACGGTTTAGGTAAACTAATTGATAGACAAAAACCCGATACGCTTTGTGATTCCACGCTAAAACAAACAGAGGCTTACTGGTAATGGCACATTAGCTGTTGGACGTCCATTATTGGACTAAGACATTTTGGAGAATTTTGCCACACCATTTCTAAAGAAGAGCGAAGCCATGTTGCATTTACTGGAGGTTGACTTATACAAAGGTCGTCTGCATTGGTACCCTACCGCCTGCAATGTTCGCATTGCTGCGTTTCGGTTTGAAGAATGATAGAGGCAGTGAAATTATTATGTTATGTCACATAATATTAATTCCTGAGTTTGGCACTTATGATATAACCTGTGGTGAAGCTTACTATCACGCGGGCGTTATTCTTGCAACCGATATTTTTGAAATTATAGAAGGGAGAATGTCATCCCTAAAAGAGTACCATTTTCACTGGAAATTTACGCGGGCAATGCATTTTCATTGATATTTGACGGTCAGTTGCAAATATAGTCCAACATAATCTCTGGATGATGTAGTATTTGATAAATTTAACGTTTTACTGAATTATGTATTGTAAATTGTGAAAAACTCATTGTAAAACTCATAGTGTCCCTACATTAAATCCGGGATATATTGATCTATCCGGGTAACTACTATTCCCTACCAATATTATAAATCCGAAAGTAACTCTGTCTGTCTGTCTGATACGCTTTCCCGCTTAAACCTCTCAACCGATTTGGCACAGACACTCTTTAGACCCTGAGAAAGGACATAGGCTATTATTTGATTCGAAATAAGGGTTGTAAGGGATCAAAAGGGGGGGTGAAAAGTTGTATGGAAGTATCGCTACTTTAAAAGCTAGAAACTTGAAACTTATTTTTCAGGCCATTGATTCGATATAAATAGACATGACATTCAAAGTTTATATAAGTTAAGGTACCTAAAAAAACTATTCCACGCGGACGAAGTCGCGGGCACAGCTAGTATATTGATCTCTAAAATATTAAATACTCAGATTCACCATGAAGACAGTTCTTGCAATAGATTAAAACCTTAATCTCGGAATATCCTGAAACCGAAATCTCTGAATTCGTTTTATAGTCTACGAAAAAGTATGATTCAAAGTTTCCTTAACAGTTCAATGTTACTGAAATAAGACAAAAAATATAAATAATGTCCAGGCATGTTTTCGCTGTAATTTAAAAATAGTAGAACTATTTTATGATACATATAATATCGCGGAACTCCGGTCAAGTTTTCCCGGAACCCTTTGTGGCACTACAGGAAAAATGGCGGATCCGATGAAGGCGTTTAGAATTGATCGTGGATTAACTCGCTGGAATGCGGGATTGTCGGGTAGGCACGATGGCGCAGATGGTAGTGATCCTTATGCGTCAAGGGTTGTGGGTTCGAACTCCACCTAGGACAAATATTTATATGATGTTATTTGTGCTTGTCCGGTGTCTGCGTGTAGAAAATATATGGTCAAGTGTTATATTTGTGATTGTTGCTTAGGCGACTTACCTTGGGGTCAGGTCAATGTACTTTTGTTCTCATTCTGGAGTATATTTACTCACTTATTGTAGCTCTCGACTTCGTTCACGTCTTTTTTGTTCCCGTAGTAAACAAATTAGCATCATCGTTATTCTTTCTTTTTTTTTAGTTTAAAGGAAGGGTGTCATTATTAGGATACTAAAACCTTCTTTGAAAGCATTAGCAAATCTATTCAGATTATCTGAGATATAAACATTTCTGTCCAGACAATCAGTCGTGAAAAGTATCATGCATCATGGTATCCCCGTTTTGTCTATTAAATGAAATACTTTGAATTAGACATAGATTACCATACAGACAATTTCATGTTTAATTTATATCAATAAATAAATCCCAAAACATCTCATTGACCTGATTCCGTGATAAGTTGCTTAAAGCATTTTTAACGAACATCGGACAGCAGAGGAATTACAAATATACTACTTTAATAGATACATTTAACACCCAGACGCAGAACAAACATAAATATCATCATATAAATACTAGTTCTGGGTGGGGATCGAACCCATAACCTTTGGCGCACAAGACTGGATTGCTACCATCTGTTCGATCGGGCCCGTCGAATTTTTTGTTGGTTTGTGATGCCATCGCCACTGTTTTTTTAATAAGTCGACTAGGGCTGGTTATGTTGAGGTAACTAAAATTCAGGTGTTCCTAATCATTTACTCACGTCACATATCAAAATAAAATGTGTTCTATTCTATATTTCAAGCAAAGTTTTTTTTTCTAAAAGCAATCAACATAACTGTTCAATCAATTTATTTAACGATACTACCCTAAACATGGGCAAATCCGTTGCAAATATAATCAGCTTATCGCTAAAGTGTTAATTACCGAAGCTATTAGTATTACGTTGCGTAAACGTTAAAAAAATATTGGATATAACGCTTTCGTTTAGAAACGCGTCATTGCACTTGCTAACTTAATTTGGACGACGAAATCATTATTATTAGATGCCGTTGCGTTTATCACGAGATCAATAATTAAAAAAAAAACAAACGAAAAAGTTCGAAAACAAAGTTCGTAAATCAAAAATATACGCACACACACATAGATCTGTTAAATCTTTAACCAATTCAATACTCTATGTCTGTTATTGATATTATCTATATCTCATTGTTTGTTTGGTAAGACTTAACTCGAAATCTACTCTACCAATTTAAATAATTCTGACACCATTACAATGCTACGTCTTTACCGTGAAACATAATTCATAAAATCAAGAACCTAAAATGGAATTTATATTATTATTATTTTTGTAATGAATAAATTCAAAAACTACACGATTAATTACAAATATTTTTTCACTAATAAAAAGTTAAGCCGTGTGGTACTGTTTAAGCAGAATAGTACCTGCCCTTGTACCAAGTATTTTAACAGGTGATTGAGGTACTGGAACCTACAAATTTTAATGGTATGTTCATCCAAAGCAGTGTAGCTCTAATGAGCAAGGCAGTGTATCCGTCGATGGTTACACTCTTCGATCGCATAAATACGCGGCAGTTATAGGCTAATTCCCCTTTTCTTGGGGGAGGCCTATATTCAGCGGTAGACGTTTTACAGCTGCTATGATAATGACGATTATAAATGGAAGGTTACATTATCATTAGATAGTATATGCTTAACACCTGTATTCCGATAGTAACGGGAATAACGCGAGTAAAACCCGCGGGGCCTGGCTAGTTTTAAATATACCAACTTATTTTAAAATTGATTTGAATGGTATTTGTCCTAATTCTAGGTTGATTTGATATTAATATACTCTATGAAACCATTTAATGTAAACAATATTAATGACAAATTATGATGTCAAATACCATAATGCTAATAGGATCATCTGACATGCTATTCAAGCTATATTTTTAATAGCTTTTTTTTTATAAAAATAATAAAAGCCACCAAATTTACCAACTGAGATTGTTTTTAATTTTAAGGTTTTACGGCTTTCGACTTCTATACGGCCTATTATATAATGTTCTGTCCGCTATTTGCAATCAATTGAGACGATTTGACATTGACAGATATTTGTAGGTTTGCCGCGTAATTTGTTTTATTGACATCAGTATTATTTATTAACCGCGTACAAGTCTAAACATTTGCTTTTTTATCTGTCTTTTACATGACATTGGCAATTGTGTACAACATATGTTGCCTGTAATAAGAAAAGAAAAATATGACATCAGTAAATAAAGATAATAGTCATAAACGTAATAACTATTTATATTTATTCTTCATCTACAAAAAAATTGATAATAATTAAATAAACATCAATTTCGGTTTGTTTCTAAAATTGTATGTTATGTGACGATTGTATTGATAATTGCATCCATTGTATACAAAGTTATTATCAAATCGATAATATTGTGATATATATGTAATAATTAGTTAATGAGTAATCTTGTATCTATTTTCGCATATGCCAACTTTCGATAGTGACATCTGCTCTAGGATGTCTATAGCCAGCTCTGCTTGGTCTACGATTACGTACTAGGCTTTTTTTCTTTTTAAAGGCTATTTAAATATGGTCGTATACGGCCTTACCTAGCAGGGTCACTAATCAGGCAGAGTGGACGTATGAATAAATAATTGTGTATTAGCTGAAAAAAACAGAAGCTATCTAAAAGCTAAAAAAATAGAAGAGGTAGATCTGTAACAAAGGTAGTCTGCATGAGTACTTCACTCTCACCTATGTTGAGTGTTCAAATTGCTGTGTTCCAGTTTTAAGGGTGACGGGCAGTGAAATTATTGGGTAACGTGACACGGTATCAGTTCATAATATTGGCTACACGCTTGTGATATAATTGTAATGACACGAGCGTATTATAAGCTGCAGGTACGTTTACAATTCGTATGCTAGTATAAAAAAAATTGTAGGTAAACCACAAGGACAAATTTCAAATTGGTCAGCGCACGTCACTCGAAGTGGGTACACTTAATAAATTTGATACAAAATGTACTTTTTCTCTTGACTCATTATCATTTCTCAAAATACTACGACTTAACAGTATAATATTGTGTGTTTAAGATAATACATTGAGGTTATACTGTTATCTATAAAGTAAACTCATTCCCGAACAAATGTTAAATGCAAATAAATACTGGCCTATATTTGCTAAGCGGTTTATTTTATCTGTGGTAACATGGCGGCGGGCGGTTCTTTAAGTCTACTGTGTATTATATTGTCCTCTATGTGTTTATTTTTTTTTTTGTGGCATCTTAGCCGTAGGATGGAAATATGTGCCCACCAAAAGGATTTCGTGAAGGTTAGCGCTAGGGATTATGCTATCAAATTTCGCCCCGATTGGTATTCCAATTTGTCGATTTCATAAATATCAGTAGGTTTCCCATATAGGAAAGATTTAACTACTTTTTTTAGTCCATCTGTAGCAGCCATCGTATATAAAAATACATTGATGTCAAATTGTCATCTCCAAAATCTGGTAGTTTGTTTAGAACAAATGTGTTATATGTTTGTGAGAACGAGATTAAATCTCCCACGATAACGTGATCAACCGTATACAATTTTGCTGATGACTAGTTAAAAATAATAGAAACAAAGCCTATACATTTAGAAATGCCGAGTCTAGCCGTTTTCCAAAAAGACGAAATTACCAAGGAGCCAGATCGCACACCCCAATTACAACAAACCAACCCACATGGAATGTAGGCTATTACAACACGCCATTGGTTAAGACGTCGCAAGCGGAGCCGCATGATCGAACACGGCAAGTTGGCTAACTCGGCTATAGGCGCGGGATATTCTTAACTGGGTACATTAATTTTAACATACAGATTTTCCTAAACAAATTAGTAATTTATGTTAAATTGTTAACGATTTTTATTGAGGTAAAATAGCAGTTTTATTACGAGTAGTGAACGCGATAACGTTAGAAAATATTATAACATTAGATTCATATTTTGTCGTGGGGATGACGTAAGAGGCGACTAAGGTACCGGAACAGACAGATGGCGGTATATCCACAGTGTAGCTTAAATGTAAAGGACGGGAATGAGTAATAGCATCCGGTCGCGAAGCTACAGTTTGCGTTTACCGCCACGCTTGCCCAGCGTGGCAATTATGGGCAACATTCCGCCTTTCTTTGGGAGGTCTAAGTCCAACAGGGGACATCCAACGGCTAATATGATGATGAAATTTAAGTAGGTAATCATATTTATAAAACAAACATCTTTTTTGTACCTGAAAAATTAAAATTTAATTTAAACACCTAAGTGCGCTACAATCTCAAACGTTATAAAATCATTGAATCAGATAATGACATCAACAAGCCGTATTCCAACTCTATTAATCGATAAAATCTACACCATAACTATTCAATTTGACACACATATCTTATCGAGCGTAACTTAATAAAATATTAACAACATAATTAAGAAAATCTGACAATACAAATACGTAAATCGAATAAAAAGATATACTAAATTGTCTAATATTATTTATGTAGGTCGCATATAAATTTCCATTGTCAACAGATAAGTCTTACGAGAATAATAAAAAAATCTAAGTGCAACGCTCGAGTAGAACACAAATGACACACACCACAACGTTCATATGGCCGTACACCGTCATTTGAAATGATTTGCAATTTAAATGTGGTAGAAAACCTCTAACGTTACGGACGAGTAGGCTGATTGTGCTTGCTTGCAACAACAAAAAAAAAAGAAAAACGTCAACGTCAGTAAGTTGGTTTTCGCGCCAAAGGCACCGTAGGTTGTGAAAGTGAAATAAATGTGGAAAAACAAATTATATTTGAAAAAAACTTGAGCCATGTATAAAGGTCACGTGTATTTAGACCTCTCTCTTACTAACAGCAGTTTTCGCTTTATTGTGTTCCGGTGTAAAAGAGTGATAGAGGTAACTGTATTATATGGAGTGATAACTTTGTGATGACACGAGCGTGTATAGGCTGCGGTAACGCTCAGTCCTCATGCGGGTCATATGCTTGCTTGCACACGGTAAGCAAAATTTGTTTCATAACGGTTTAGTAGTTTAGTAGTTCATCTCAGACAAATACCTTAATTTTTGTACGAAAATATAAATTCACACAAGATCTCATACATTGATCTGACTCAGGAATAAGTCGTTTTTCTATGAGATTTCATCATCATCATCAAAGCAGTCGTAGAAAGTCACTTGTTGGAAATAGGCTTCCCAAATTGGAAGTTTTTTTTGGCAGGCGTTGTGTCAATCGCTGAGGGTACCTTCGCGGCGGGAATGGTGTTGCCCATTCAGGACTTGTTGAATTTTAACTACGCCGTATGAAGTACAAAAGGTTGCATTATTAATTCATTCTCATCTATTTCTACTACCAAATAGCAGTGTGCGCATTGCTGTGTTCCGGTTTGAAGGGTGATACAGGCAGTAAATTACTGTATAATGTGACATAATATCGTCAAGTCACAAGGTTGTCAATACGTGATATCTTTGTGATATTCCTAGCATCTTAAGGCTACGGTGCCCCTTACTATCACGCAGGCTGTATACTTGTTTGTCACCTAATTAAATAAAAAAGGGATTATTCGATTTTGCTTATACCTTACGACATAACATAAGATTGTAGATTGAATAGACTACAGGTTTAGAAGCCTTTGGCGGTAGGCATTGTTCAACGGTAGACGCGTAATATAACGATTATTTAAATTATTTTGTTAGTCAATTAAAGAGTATTTATGATATTAGAAAACAACTAAAAGAACCCTAAAACAACTACGCATTCAAACAAATTAAAACAAGGCTATTCCGCGTTGTGCGTTTCCATAACGACCACTTCTATATATAAACGGTTCCATGTGTGAAAATTATAGCCTTGTTGTCATTAAAAAACAATCATGTACTTAGCCGTGAGGTACCGGCAGAGTAGAATAGTACCTCTCCTTGTACCAGGTGTCGTAAGAGGCGACTAAGGTACCAGAACCGACAGATGACGGTATATCCGTGCAAAAAAGCCAGCTTAAATGTGCAGGGCGGGATGGGCAGCAGCTTCCCTGTCGCAAAAGCTGCGCTCTGCCATTGCCAACACGCTTGCCCAGCGCGGCAATTATGGACAAAATAACTCCTTTCTGGGGGAGGCCTATGTCCAACAGTGGACTTTTACTGGCTGGTATGATGATGATGATATATGTACTTGTAACCACATATTGATCCATTGAAAATAAAATATGTCTAATACAAAATTCCTTATTATTTACTATTAAAAAGGCATTGGGTTTTTCTATCTTATCTTTTATAAATTTAATAAACGCTTATGTTATTTACTGTGCGTCCGCGAGGCGATGATGGTATCTCGCGATCCTATCTGGCGCGTCATAGGTCGTGGTTACGATCCCCACCAGGGCAAATATTTGTATGATGAATATTTCTGTCTGTATGTTAAATATGTATTTCAGTAACATATTAGTGACTACGTTGTTTGTAACACAAGTGAAGCGACTTATATCAGAGTAAGTTCAATGTATGGGATGTTGTTTGGGAATTTATTAAATTCTTATGGTTTTAAAACCATACATTACTGAATGTATTCTAATGAAATAATCCATACTAATATTATAATATAAAAAATTGATTTGTATGTCTGTTTGTTTGTCCATGTTTCACAAAACGCAGCGACGAATTGATGTGATTTTTACGAGTAGATAGCTGAAGGGATGGAAAGTGACATAGGCTGCTTTTTATCTCTTTCTAATCCCCAATTCCCACAATTTTGACGTTAGATTTATTTTCGGAAATCTTCCCTTAGCCCCTAAAATAGGACATGGTCATTTGTTAACCGTGTTACCTCGAATTTAACGCGGGCGAAGCTGCGGGCAAAAGCTAGTATTCATATATCATGTATCCATAGCCTTTTGTCTATACCCTATGTACAGATGTGGACTCCCTACCGGTGATATAATAATGATATGGTAGGTACCAGAACCGACAGATGGCGGTATATCCACCCGTGCAGTGTAATCCAAACGCGCAGGTTGGGGATGGACAGCAGCATCCTCGTCGCGAACGCTGCGCTCTGCGATTGCCAACACGCTTGTCCAGCGCGGCTATTTGGTGCTAAATTCCCCCTTTCTTCAAGTTGATCATGTCCAGCACTGGACCTACAATAGCTGTAATAATTTTAGTAAATATGTTACTGTAAAAGCCCAAATTATGGCAATACCTAGAATTTACCAGTTCAACTTAGGATTGACTAAAATATTTTGATAAATGTTAGAAATACTAAAAGAAACAAGCAAGACGAAAAAGAATTTCCGCATAACCGACACCCCGTCTCGTCTGCTATACGCCAAGAGTGTTCTCCATAGGAACCGTGGCAGAAATGTCAACGTATAAACCCGAAATAAATATCTCTTAATATTTCATTTACTAATATATGTCGGCAAATCCTTGGTTGTACTGGTAAATTCTAGAGTTCATTCTAATTCGGGTGTTTACAGTAACATATACATAAATAATTTCGATCATCTAGATC
The DNA here is from genome assembly GCA_020976665.1 of Heortia vitessoides. Classification (NCBI taxonomy): domain Eukaryota; kingdom Metazoa; phylum Arthropoda; class Insecta; order Lepidoptera; family Crambidae; genus Heortia; species Heortia vitessoides. The sequence continues at coordinate 12,339,402 of JACJUM010002809.1, forward strand.
GAACAATCGTTGATAAAACCAGGGTTTTATTTATGCCGCAAAGCATGGACAAAGGATCGTCAGGTATGTCAGACCAACCATTGTTGGTGACTCCTGAAGTTGTTATTACAGTAATGACATACTTTGGGGTCTTTAATGTTGTGGAATGACAGTATGTTTTTTATGACTTATAAACGTAGCTGTTACTATTAGATCTCTTCCTGGTTCCGTTATATATATATGCGAAGAAATTGTGGTTAATTAAAAGGTTATTTCGGTTAATTAAGTAAAAACCTTAACGGGAAAAAAGCAAAATAAAATTACTCTTGCACATTAAAACGGTTATTGGCTAAAGTTAAATTTACTGCAGAATTTTTGATTAAAACTACTCTTTTCAGACAGTCAGACAGTCAGTATGAGTATATTTATATACATACATAGAAAAAACACAAACATGTCATATTTTTTGTGGATATTAAAATTTAGTTTACTTTTACTTCGCATTCGGGAGAGTGTCGCCACTGGCTATGTAGAATATAAGAATTAGAGGTAGCGACGTTTTCCAGGTTGATTGGTAAAGGATGCATTTGCTAAAGACTCTTAGACCTTAGTCATTTATAGTTCAGCCAATGATAGAAATAGAAAATGCATAGGATGTGGAAAATTGTTATAGACAGTTTCGCTCCCGACATAAGAGTTTGAAGTTTTTTTTATCATTGGTATTATACTCATATATCCCGTAAGTGTTATTACATACAGAATGACATACTTACTTATGTAAATCTTAAAGAAATGCCTGGATACATCCAATTGTATCCAGGCATTTCTTTGCCTAATAATTTTAACTTGGAAAAATACTAACTCGTAACTAATGCTCTCAATTTGTTAAAATATATTTCAAACCATGTCTTGTGTTTATTGTAGTCCTAAGTTGATAAAAAAGTATACGGTCCGCATGATAGTAAGCGTCACCGCCTTTAGACGCTAGTGATATCACAAGGAAATCACTAGCGCGTTGCCAACCTTGTGATTTGAAGATGTTTTGTCTCATTACCTAGTAATTTCACTGCCTCTCTCACCCTTCAAACCAGAACACAGCAATGCGAACATTGCTATTTATGTAGGCGAGAATGATATGTGACGTTTATTGTCATGCAGACTGTATGCTTATCGACTTAATCTAATACACAAATGTAATGTCTTGTTTTTAAGTTTTGCCTCAATTAATTTGTGACATCGTGGTACATCACTATTTGCATGGAATAATCATCTCGATGCTACAGCTCTGTGGCATTGACTGGCAATTGTATTGGGACAGTGCTCGTGATATTGAAGATAAATGTACCGAAACGTGCATTTATTTAAATAGGATTGTCATTTATTGTTTTGATGTTCATTTGTTGATGTGCGAATTTGTTGGTGACATTTTTAAATCAGAAAAGTTGCTATTTGATTATATCAGAAGCATATAGAATGTGTTTAGAATCGACATCCAAATCTTTATTGACTATCTTAATATTAGGTGGAATAAAGAATTAAAGTATTTTTTTTATGCATCAATGTTATGCATTTTTGCCATCTCATAGTTCATTGCTCCCTTTACTAAAAAGAACATGGGGGTGAGAATCAATGAACTCTTTGAAGGTGGTTCGGACTGTCGCATCGGAGTTGATTTTTTTTATCTGTTGGAGCAAGGTCCGGGGAGTACGGTGGATGATGCAGACATTCCAATTGTAGCTCATCTAACTTAGTGGTTGTTTGTTATGCAGTGTGTGGTCTTGCGTTGTCGTGAAGCAGCAGTGGCCTAGAGCAATTGACGAATCTCGGTTGTTTAGCAGCTTGTTCTCCCTTCATGGTTTTTCAGTTGCTCACAATAGATATCTGCCCTAATCGCTTGACCAGATTTTAGAAAGTATTGAACGACTCCGGCGAGGAGTCCGGTTTTTGTATTCTGAAAAAAAATCGTGTACACGCACATTGCACATGAGGCATAACAGAAAGGTCGTCTGCATTGGTACCTCATTCTCACCTATTTCTACCGCCAAATTGAAGTGTTCGTATTGCTGTGTTACGCTTTGAAGGGTGAGAGAGGCAGTGAAATTTCTGGGTAATGTAACATTATATCTTCAAGTCACAAGACTCGCGGCCTGTTAGTGATATCCTTGTGATATGTGACGTTTTTGTCACACGGACTGTATGATTGATTTATCGACCTGGTATAATAAAAGATATATATAATAATGATTGTATGTCTGTTTATCGATTGATATGAATTGGTACGAGGGTAGTTGTGGTACTGAGTATCTAAGGGACATTGGCCACCTGTGGTATAGTTATGTTATGAATCACGTATTGTAAATTCTTCAAGTGTATCATGCAGGTGTTCTATGTCCTGAGCACGTAGGATATCTAGACTTACAAAATATGTAATACTAGCAGCCCCCCCTGCGGTTTTACCCGCTGCTCCTGTTGCAATATAAGGATGAAAAAAATTGTTTGTTACTCGTTGTTAATGTTACTTTTATTTGTGAAAATTATAATTGCTTCTGTATTTGAATAGTTTCTTAGTTATAAACGTACAACAATACATAGCTTGCTTACATAATCCCTTTTCAGGTCGCTTCTTTTTTGTCTCATCTTTATGTCTATTCTAGCAGCGCCATGTGTTCAGTTGTAGAAAGTTCATAATAAATATGCACTCCCATTTAGGATGAATTTTAAAAAATCCTATCTATCTACGTTATAAAAAGAACCGTTGTATAAAATTTCAAGTTTCTATCCCTTAAAGTTTAGGCCTGCGTCGATATGTCAGTCAGTCAATCAATCAGTCTGTTAGCTTCTATTTTTATGTTTTCTATATATATATATGTATATAGATTTATTGATCCTATTATTAACAAACAAAATACAGATATCAACTCTTTATAACATTGGTAAAGATATCTGACATTCGACAAAATTGACGGGCCCGAAGGCGCAGATGGTAAAGATTCTATCTAGTGCGCCAAAGGTCGTGGGTATCATCTCACTCCAGGACAATTATTTATAAGATGATATTTATGTTTGTTCTGTGTCTGGGCGTTAAATATAAGTATTTAAGTAATATATTTGTGGTTCCTCTATTATTTGTTGTCTGTAACACAAGTGCTTTAAGCGACTTATTACGGAATCAGGTCAATGTAAGAGATGTTGTAGTAATTCATTATTTATTATTATTATGTTTAAAAATATTACACACACAGAGAAGTTACGGATTCAATTCGATTTTATTCAATTAACATAAAGCTAGCGTGCATTCGACTGGCTCACAGTGATTGGAGCAGCTGTCGACCCAAATGCAGGATAAGTGGTGTCAACGGCTTTGTGGCGGGCTTACTTCAACAATACGTATGTTCTATCTGTTACGATCTATCTCATCTATCTTTGTAATAATATACTAGCGAACCCCAGCTTCGCACGGGCGTAATGAAGATATAAAGTAGACTTTTTTGAGGCGTACAATTCAGTAGTATATTATTTTGACCTTTCTCGTCGGGTTCAGCCAGAGTTTAAAAATATGTTTATTGACCACATTACATTGGAAACCTCTAAAATTATCAGTGTTTCTCTACTAATGTATGCATGTATTATATTTATAAACCTTCATCTTGAATCACTGTATCTATTTAAAAAAACGCATCCAAATCCATTGCGTAATTTTAAAGAGCTAAGTATACTTAGGACAGAGAGACATTGGAAAGTGACTTTATTTTATACTCTATGGTGTTTATGTCGTGATTTATAAAACATCTCATACATTGACCTGAATCCGAGATAAGTCGCTTACAGCACTTGTGTTACGGACATAAGACAACAGGAAGAATAAATATAATACGTAGATGCATATTCAACACCCAAATAACAAACACAAATATTCATATTGTTTGTCCTGGGTGGGGATAGAACCCACGATCCTCGGCGAGTAAGATAGGATCACTACCATGTGCGCCATCGGGCCCGTCGGTGTGCAAGTTCTTATGGTTAAAAAAAGAAGAATCACTAAGCCACAGGAAATGTGCACAATTAGTGCCGTAATGTTTTAATTGAATTTTTATACCAAACGGATGTCTTAACAAATGTGCAAAATGCCTCAGTAAAATTGTACTTATATTTTGACCGCCGCTAAGAAATTAAAAATGTATTTTTATACATACATTTATTTTATTTCTTGGCGGTTTGCATATAGGATATAAAACTTTACTAATTCCATTGGTGATTGACAGTTAAAAATATATATAAATCGCGTCCTAAAACCGTTAATTTACATTCGGAACGTTTTTACCTTTTACTTGCCCGCGACTTCGTCCGCGTGGAATATGACTATAGAATGTATAGTACAAATGTAGAATGTATATATAGCCTTTCTCGATAAATGAACTATCCAACACGAAAGTATTTTTTTGAAATCGGCCCTGTGGTTGCTGAGATTATCGCGTTCAAACAAACAAACTCATCAGCTTCATAATATAAATAAAGATTAATTGATTTATATCTCACACTTGCAAGTACTTACAATTATTTGTATTTATTTAGCTGAGACCAAGGATCGGTTTATATATTTAATTTATAAAAATTCTGTAGCTTTATTCAAAAATATATATTTACAAAATAAGTCTAAATAATGAAGTCGTAAATGTGACAAAAATGTTTTCGAATTATATTACTGTGTACAGATATATTTCCTAGAACAGCAATTACAAATGAGCGAAGTGGTGTTTGGTCGGTGCACGATGACGCGGAGGCAATGTGGTCCGATTAACAACAATATTTTGTTTAATTACACAATAACATGTACTTTGTGTTGTTTGGATATTGATAGTTTCCCGTCAATTCAAATGGACGCAGACAGAAATAGTTCCCACCATTGCTTAAGTCTGTTTCGAGCTTTACAATTTTGAAAGGGCCAAGTGTTGCGCCTTGACGTATACTTTTTAGTAGAGTTTACTATATATACAAGACTTTTATATATCATAATACACCATTTTAAATTGTAGGACTTTAATGCTTTGAATCCTACTTTTACGGGAGGTAAAGTAAGTAATTAAGGGATGATTATCGAAACAATATTTTACACTTGTTTCATGATTTTAAATGAAGAATTGATACTGAATTTTATCGACTAACTATAGAAATAGCAAAGTTTCATACGGTCTTTGCATCCACATTTTACCTCATTAGAGGGTGAATTTTCATAAATCTTTTCTTAGTACTCTCCTGCGTTATAAAAGCAACCCCTGTGCTGTCAGCTTTATATTCCACGTGTACGAGTACTTATAGAAGATTAGACTTCTGATAAGCATTTGATAAATATTGACATGTAATTTTACAATCAAATACTGATGTCTCTGACTCATACATTCAAAGTTACTTCACCTGGTAATGGTTGCGAAGGATAAATATAATCGTTGACATTTGTCCAACACATGCATCAGATCGTGGTGATTGCTGATTTCGAGAAGTCGCCATCTTGTTGCTTTTGTTTGGATGCACTCCTTCTGCGAAATGTCTGATATTTTTTTTGTCAAAGACAATCAGTGTTGAGGAAATCAAAGTTTAAAACGGATATTTTAGAACTTCATTATGTCAAAGACCATTTGAACTAGAATTGATCTATAATCTTCTTTTATGCATAAGTATATCATATTTTTGATACGAAGTTCTTTTTATCTAGCCTATACTGAAAGTATTTTCACATAAGGTAGACCTCGTACAAAAGGCTTTCTGCATCGGTTCCTAACTCTCACTTATTTTACCGCCGATAGCAGTGTTCGCATTGCTGTGCTCCGGTTTGAAGAGTGAGTGAGACAGTGAAATTCGTGGGTAGTGTGATATAATATCTTCAAGTCACACAAGGTCGGTAACTCACTTGTGATATTAGAGCTTCTATAAGTGATGCTTACCATCACGTGGACTGTATTTTTTTTATTCGACCAGGTCTAAATTTTTTTTTTATTATTTCGGACGAACCTACTGCTGGACTACTGAGACGTCAATTCCAGCGTCACCGAAAAAAGAGGGCGGGGCCTCTCATAAATGAGAGGTCCGATGCCCGTTTTCAGCCCGCGAAACCCGCGGCCGCGAGGTTCGCGAGATTGAGCGGGACCGACGGCGATCGCCCGAGGGCGCCTTTAGAGGCTCGACCTAGGCTCGGGCGGCCATCGTTGGGGTGAATTTAATTATGGAATTTTCAAAAAAGACGGACAGAGTGAGCCCGGCAGCTCTATGCCGGTTATCGCTCGTGGGGGCAGGGACTGCACGCGTTACAGAAAGCTTACAGATCGCGTGATAGTAAGCGTCACCGCAGCCTATAGACGCTCGTAATATCACAAGGATATCACTAACGCGTTGCCAACCTTGTGACTTGAAGATATTATGTCACATTACCCATTAAATTCAATGCTTTCCCCCATCGATCGACATAAAAGCAACGTAAACACTGCTTTTTTTATTTTATTTTATTTATATATATAAGCTAAACAACTTCACTACGAACAAGATACATTTTAATGAGAAATAGTTCGCTCGTTGAAACCTGTTAGACAATGTGTACGGAACGGATGCCATTATTCAGTTAGATAAGATTTGTGTCTACCGTTTTCTTTATCAATGTCGCGCTTAACATAACAAATACCTTTACTTTGAATACGTCCATTCAGATACATTGTAACTAGAGTAATATCATTAAAAATATTGTAAGCAACAATAAATATAAAATGTTTATTTATTCCATACATACATACATCACGCCTCTGTCGCATCGGAATGAGCAAAGACTATGGATCTCCACTTCAGGCGATCATGGCAAACCTTTTTCGGTACCTTTTTATTCGTCCTTTCATACGTTTGTTTATACTTGGAACTTTTTACCTAAACCTCCTATTTAATAAAAACTCATTTTATTCCTCATCATAATACACAGTCCACTGCTGAACAAAGGCCTTTCCAAAAAGGGGGGGAAGTTGCTTATAATTGCTGCGCTAGGCCGATTTAGTATTGCAATTGCAGAACGTAACATTATTCACCCAGTGCTGTTTGATTTTAACAACGCTATTTCGAGTGGATATACCTCCATCCTATACCTCAAATGCTAATTATTACATCCGGGACTAGGTACCCAACGCTGACGCAACTAAAGGCTTATTCGAAAACCAAATCCCGTAAGAATTCTTAAGGTAATATCGGCAAAGAAACTCATGCAATGCAGATTCACTACAGAAGAGATGAACACTTATTAAAATCTAATAAGGATCAAATTTACTTAACAGCAAGAGAAACTGCTTCTAGGTTGCACGTTATGCCGTTCCAGATAAATAAACTGACTTCCTGCGGCAATAAAAAGCCCAAGCAACAAATCAAACGACATTATGGCGGCAGTCACGTAGCCACGATAGACAGACGGTCTGCGGAGGGACTCCTAACCGTACCAATCGACCGCCTTACAAGGCTTGACACCGGCTTGAATAGTGCCTAGGTACTGCCTGAGCAGACTGCATAAACAGATGTGTTGACGCTTGCCAATTTGTATGGTAAAGTGGCAGAGCATTAGCAACTGTGTAGCGATGCAAATTGTTGATTATTGTTTAATATGCTCAGGTGGGTTAGTTCATTAGTTAGATGCATGACTAATCGTATTTTTTGTTAGTGTTAGTGATGTTTTGTGTGACTTAACTTTGAATAATTTTCTGGTGTTCAAGTGATTCTATTTTTAGATGACAATGTCGTAAAAAATGCTAAACAAGAAAGCCGAGAAAGATGCGTCGTGAGATACTGGCAGAGTGCAATACTACCTCCCCTTGTACCAGGTGTTGTAAGAGGCGACTGAGGTACGAGAACCGACTCGGAGACTCAAATGCTTGCCCAGCACTGCATTTATGAACAAAGTTACCCGTATCTTGATAAAGCTTATGTCTAGCAGTGGGCTTTTAATACGGCTTGATGATGAACATAGTGTAGTGGCAAGTGTTTCAAATGCGACTCTAGGCACATTTGAAATTACATACATACGTCACGCCTGTGTACCATCGGGCTAGGCAGAGACTATGGTTCTCCTCTTGTTACGATCTTTGCTTGCCTTACTGGCATTAGTCATTTCATACACGCTCGTTTATTCTTGGTACTTCTGACCTGGCTCTTCTTTAATACCTCTTCTACCTGGTTAAGATATTTTCGCCTCGGTCGTCCTATACCAACTCTTCCGTTCACTTCCGCTCTATATATTTGTATAGTCATTTTATTTGCATCCATCCTTGCTACATCCATCTCAACATTCCTTTCACAACATAATCTTTTACACGACATCGATCTTTTATCACACTACTCTTTAAATCTATCTCTCAAATTCACACCATACATACTTCGAAGAGCTCTCATTACAACAGCATTTATTCTACTCGCGTGCTTCTTCTGGCATACCCGACGTTTGTCATCCATCCGTTTATTAATTATCAATTAGATACGTTATTAAAGGATAGATCAGTGTCGACACTGCTCCATGTATTTGCTTTCACGATTATGAAAACGAACAAACCCGCTTGCCACGTGTCTTTTTCAATGGCCGGTTGCACAAGCTCGTTTAGTTTTTATTAAAACCTCGTAAATCAAACCTCGCCGCTCCATTATAAACCTAGTCATGAGTTGCCTCATTGGAGAATTTGGGGCGTTGAGTCGATTATAGCAACGATAATTCTGGATGCTAACGATGGAACGGTGCATTCCTACCTCATATAGGTTAACACGCCACGCGGTTTCAACCACGTTAAGTTGTAGTAACTTCATACTAACTTTGCACCCCCCATTTACCCCCTTAAGGGATGATTTTGGGAAACATATTTTACAAGTATTTCAAGATCTTTGTACTTAATTTAATTTAAATAACTGCAAAAACAGCAGTTTTACATCAACTTTCCAATTTTACTCCTTTAGGAGGTGAATTTCCAATTTTCCTTGCTAAGCAAGAATTCCTGAAGTAGGTAAAAGAACTTCTGTGAAATTAAAGTTTCCTAGCCAATGCTGTAACAAGCACTCGTGCCATTGTCCCCATAATAGTTATTGGTTCTCAAAGAAAAACTGATCCATCCCTTTGTTTCTCTGTATTCGTTTCATCTTCGTTTTCTTTCGCTATGCCTTGAATATTCATGACTGTGTTCATTTCAGTTTCGTTTGTGTTTTTGTTATGCTGAGTTTGTATGGCATTAATTGATTTAATGTTAGCTTAGTCTTGATAAACGACTTTAAATTACAAGTCTGCCATTTTGTTGAAATAATAGAACGCAATCAAGGCTAACATTAATTGGAAATGCAAGTGTTTTTTGTGATTATTTCTCATTAGGTATATATCATCTACGTTTACGTCTATATATCATCTTTTTATGAAATTAAATTTGATCATTATTCTTTAAAGCGTTTCCCAAATTTTTTTTTATTTACGGACCTAATGCCGCAGATGGTAGTAATCCTGTCTTGTGCGCCAAATATATGATGATATTTATGTTTTTTCTGTGTGTGGGTGTTAAATATTAAAGTTATAAATTTGTAATTCCTCTGTTGTCTGATGTCTATAACACGAGCTTTGCTTCTGCTTTAAGCGACTTGTCACGGAATCAGGTAAATGTATGTGATGCGGTGGTTACTTATTATTTATTTATATTTTTTGTTATTAGACCAGGTCGAGAAACAGGCGGTTGTAACCTATAGGCGCTTGTGATAGCACAAGGATATCTTCAGCACGTTACCAATCTTGTGACCTTACGTCTCATAAGCCAGTAATTTCACTGCCTCTTAAGGGTGAGCTTAAAACTGAAACACAGCAATGTGAACACTGTTGTTTGGCGGTAGAAATATATGAAAAATGCAGTACCCATGCAGGACAACTTTAGAACTCATACAAAATGTAATAATAATAATATACACTTTATTGTGCACAGAAAATTACATAAAGAAAAATAAAACTAATACAACTGGCGTCCTTATCGCTCAGAGCGATCTCTTCTAGGCAACCTTCTTTGGATAGGCATTTTGGTTGTGTATCCAACACAACTCTAACTACTAATTATTAAAAATAAAATACAATAAATTATATAAATACATTAAATGTAATGTATAACAACAGATTATCGCTCAACAATTACACTTTTTAATAACGAACGTCAGTGAATTGTGAAAATTGGTTTTTAATAATTAGATAAGAATAATGATTCACACGGAACGATATATAGGTCGTGTCAAACCTATTAGTAATGCGTAAAATGGAGAAACGCAGTTTTATGTACTTAGAACGTACGCACGCCCTTCCGTCGACGAATAAAAACTAACTTCCTGCAGTTAAACCAAATAAACTGATGTTTCTAACGGGACGAATTAGAGGAATAACGGAACTCTAAGGTTGGATTTCTAGTTTCTATCTAATTTCAGTGAACGACTTTATATTATATCCAGCAGCGAAAGTGCTATTTGTTAAATTCGATATAGGTACTAATTAACAGATTAGTTGTGGATGATTTTACAATTTATTCACACGGAAATTACATATCATGATTACTCAAAATAATTATTGTTGTTATCGAATAATGTCCGTTTTTCCACTGAAACATACTAAACAAGGGTTTAATTAAGTGGATGTATTTTCTATACATATAATAATAAATTAATTAACTTATTCAAAAGAGGACTCTTTTGAAATCAGCCATTTTGTATTACGTTTCTTTGTTTCTTTTAATGAACATAGATACTTAAATTTAATGAAACAGTTTCTAATGGTGTTGCCATAGAGAAAATCTCTGTGTTAATTCTTAATTATTTAACAGTGAAATCTAATCAATATTAATTACTGCATCTTTGTTCCGGCAAAATGTAAATAAACGTTGTAAGTGATTACTCAGTGACTCTTTAGTAGTGCTAAAGATAATCATTATCATCATAGCGTCCGTAGTACGTCAACAGTTAGCCAAAGGCCTACCCATGAAAGGGGGAATTGTGCCCATAACTGCCGCGCTGGGCAAGCGTGTTGGCAAGCGCAGAGCGCAACCTTCGCGACGGGGATGCTGCTGCCCATACCCTGTGCATTCAGCAGTGGATTTGCAATTGCTGTTATGTTGAGGTACCAATGCCGACGAACTGGGTTTGTGGTGTGAACAAAATATACAAGTGCCAATGGTAAAGGAAGAGGTCAATTAATTGGGTCATTGGTCTTGCTTCGTTAAAACTGAAGTAAACAGTTAGTGAATCACACAAAGCAATTTCAAGTGTTAATCAAAACTGCTGTTATATTGTATCGGTACATCAAACTCTTACAAAACCGTCTTGTTTTTTCACTGTAGCTTTTATATCAGTTTTTGTTGCGTTTATATCGTGATGAAGTAATCATGCAATAGTTAATGGAATTCAATATCCATTTGTTTGCTTTTTGTATCCAAACATACTTTGCATCCTTTCATAGATCGTCTGTAGTATCAAAAATTGATATTAAGTGTATTTTTTTATACTGGACCTGGTCGACAAATGCCGTGAGGTAACGGCAGTGTAGAACATTACTTCTAACTGTATATAATATACTGCTTCAATACATGTATTTAACACCCAGATATAGAACAAATACAAATATCATCAAATTAACATTTGTACTGGGTGCGGATCGAAGCCGCGACCCAGCGATGCGCGATCTAGCCCGTCAAACAGAGAAAACAACCACAATATTATTACTTTGGTCTAGTCTCAGTTATTAGAATTCGTAGATATCAAGAAATAGTCATCCAACAGCTCAATGTCTGTTTGTTTGTTGCGGCGTCATGAATCACGGATGATGACGCGTTGCCACCACATAACGTATATGCATATTTGGCGCCGCGTTTCCTGCGTAACAATTATTAATGATGATAAGCAAAATACACTCCCTAAGACGTGATATCAACGTCACAAAGTTAATGATGAAAGTTTGCACCCGAGAATGGTGAGTTGTGAAACATATTTGATTATACAGTAACACGGAAGTCGGCTCAATCGATTTCTAGGCTGAATACGTTGATTAATACTTTTGTAATCAAGTATGACTAGCTTTTCAAGTCGACAACCAAGCAAACGATCCGCTTCACCGACGTCTTTACAAGATCGACATGAAGATATTATGTCACATTGCCCAGTAATTTCACTGCCTCTCTCACCCTCCAAACACGAACAACGCAATACGAACATTGCTGTTTGGAGGTAGCAATAGATGAGAGTGAAGTACCGATGTAGAGTACATAAGTGTATTAGGTCCATCTCTAACTCTTTGGTCTAAGAGTTTTACGACACCTGCTAGAGGTAGACCTCTTACAAACGTCGTCTGAATTAGTACCTCACTCTCACCTATTTCTACCACTAAATTGAAGTGCACGCATTGCTGTATTCCGGTTTGAAGAGTGAGAGGCAGTGAGATTATTGTGTAAAAATGACATTGTATCTTTAGTTCACAAGATTGGTGACTCGCTAGTGATATCTTTGTGATAACACGAGCGTGTTTAGGCAGCGATCACATTTATCATCAAGTGGACCGTCTGCTTGTTTGGAGACTTTATGACATAAAGAAAACACACTTTGTACTGTCTGAACTTTCGAAAATGTATTATTACAGCAATAAAACGCAGTTGTGGAATATTAAAGATATATTCAATGAAATGGATAATCTAATAGATGAAACTTAAATATTTATGATCATATCTGATATAGAAATACAAAACGCTAACATCTTTAATACATTGGAGAGTGCAAGCAGCACTCCCATTGCATTTACTGCAGGCAATAAAACTAAATATAGATCACCACAATTTTTAATAACACCTCATCGATTCTCCCGGGGAAGTTTAGAATGCGTTTAGGAACCGATGGCCTTTGAAAGGCAAATGTGCCTCGTATCCGGCGTTTGACATGTTGTGACGACTCCGAATTGTTTATTTGATGGTAAGAATCTATTACGAGGTTGTGATATTTGGGACATTGTGGGGAAAGATGTGGTGATTGGTGAAATTTTGATAACATAAATGATCTCTCATAAACATAGAATGCATTAAACATTATGAAACTATTTGTTTTATCGAATATGTTTGTTTGTTGTACTACATTCACCTCCTAACTTCCATCATCTTGAACATTATTTCTATCCAAAGGTTGCCTGTAAGCAATTGCATTTAGCGATAAGGCCGCCTCTTGTACCTACTATTCCATATTTTTGTAATGTTTTTGTGTTGTTTTTTTGGTGTACATATATGCAATTCGTGTCAAAGTGTTAGTTACCATACTCCTTCGAAACGGCTTGACCGATTCTTATGAGATTTTATATGCATATTCTGTAGGTCTGAGAATCGGCTACTATCTAATTTTATATCCCTAAGCGATGAAGGTTGTGCAACCTTAAAACCTTTTTTTTTTACTTTTTATGGATAGAATCCTTTTAGTTTTGTTTAAAATGTGGCAATAAAAATGCATACGAAGCTAAATTTTCACCCTTCTATCCAACCCCAATAGTTGCTTTATTAATTTTATCATTTTATATTATTTAAACGGCGGAGCAACGTTTGCTGGGACAGACAGTATATAATATAAATTAATAGGATAGAATTTTTACTTTATGAGACCAAGTCGACTAACTTTTTGCCTTTTTCTTTGCACGGGTGCAAAGGTTTGGGTAAGGATCGAACCTACGACCTTTGGCGCACAAGACAGGATCACTAACATCTGCGCCATCGTTAAATAAATATGTTTTTATTATATTTGGGATTCCTATGTTGTTTGCATTGTAATTGTTAAGTCATTTTATTTTTTAAACGTTCTGCATCGGAGAGTATTATGACAGTTTTAAATGCATGTCGAAAGTTCATAAAGATAAATATTTACGACAAAATGTTATGGCCCTTTGATAACTTTTAAATGCCCTTTCCATAAATCTTCCGAGTTATATCTCCTTTAATAACTGTACATAATTTAAGTAATCATAAAAAACCGGACAAGTGCAATCTGGACTCGCCCACCGATGGCCCTATTGCTTTCAAGGGGCATAACCATCAACATCATACCAGCCATTGGAAGTCCACTGCTGGACATACGCTTCTCCTTGAAAGGAGGTTTTTTGCCCATAATTGCCGCGCTGGGCAAGCGTATTAGCAATCGCAGAGCGCAGCTTTCTGTGTCTTTCAGTTTGTGTTCAGTGAATTTGAGTTGCACTGTTTCGGATGGATATACCCGCCTTCTTTCGGTTCTGTTACCTTAGTCGTCTCTTACGACACCTAGTGCAGTAGGTACTTCCTATTCTAATCTGCCTGTACTTCATGGAGCATTATTATTATAAATTCGGTCACCCATCCAATTTTGACCGCACGTAGAGTTGCTTAACCTTGATTATTACATTACAAATATAGTTTTCAGTTTTTGTAAAAGACGATATACCTTGCCTAATTGCATAGGTCTACGGAAGTATAAGAATTTTGAAATTATCGTAAGATGCTTTGTAAACAGTCATATCTTTTTTTCAAGTTAAACTAGAATATTTATTTTTTCACAGCTAAAAATGCTGCAGATTTGAATGTATGGTTTTCACTTTTGCTCGATACCTCACACGTACTTGAAATAAAGTGTATTGATCGACAAACAGGCGGACAACAAAGTGATAGAGGTTTCCTTTTTCCTATTGGAGGTACAGAACCCTTATAATTACCAAGAGTACTTCTTTAAGGTACACTATTACAGTATAGTTACGAGGCATAACTTGTTGACCCTTGGATCTGTTTAACTGATTATTGTGTGAACAAATTTTTGTAATAGATAGCCTAGAAATAGGATGTTGGTAAGGTTATTATTATGTTTCCGTAGTGTTAAAATAACGTTAAGTCGTTAATTATTTCCTTAATATACGAACACTACAGAACTTCAAGAGTCATCATCATCATTCAGCTATTGGAAGTCCTCTATGGTATGTCCAAATGACCTTCTCAGGTATGACCTTTTTAAAAAAGGGGGAATTTTGCTCATTAGTCCCGCGCTGGGCAGGCGTGTTGGCAATCGCAGAGCGTAGCTTTCGCGACTGGCTGCTGTTGTCCAGCCCGCCCAGTGCCTTTGAACTACACTGTTTCTTACGGCATCGATGGCGCTGTTGGCAGTGATCCTTTCTTATACACCAGTAGTCGTGGGTTATAAACTTATATGCTGATATTTGTCTTTGTCATGTGTCTGGGTGTTAAAAATATAAGTATTATATTTGTGATTCCTCTATTCCCTGATGTCAGTAATACAACACAAGTGCTTCAAGCGTCTTACTTCGGAGCCAGGTTAATGTATGAGATTGTCAATGTGTGTGAATATATTATATAATCGAAGGACTTGATTGCTCTGAGTTTTTCGAGTGGGTAACTACATATAGTCAGTTCCGGTACCTCAGTCGCCTTTTAGGACACCTGGCCCAGGGGGGTACAGTTCTACTCCGCCGGTACCACACGACCATTCTTTTATAATATTCCCATATACAGTAATTGTTTTAATAATTGACGCCCATCTATAATCTAAAAAGACATCTCGTTAAAAATGCATTCGACTGCACGTAAATAAAGACAGGCTTAAATTGCACCTAATTGTATCTCATTGACACTGTTTCCGGGGTCTTGTTGTCCCGCTCCCACGTCATCGGTCGCGGCGCGAGTGACAGAGACGGCACCACAATGAATGGAGTCGCCCATTCACGCTGACTCCGAGGTCAATAAGTTGATTCAACTCGTAATGATAAATTAAAGACTACAGCAGAAATTACTGTGACATTGTACATTTCAAATTGTATTTTAAACAATTTTGAAAAGAGTTATAGTGAATATAGGATAGTATATAAATATACTAAGGATAATAGTTTCGTTGAAAACAAATATCAGAATATAAATTACTGGCAGCGCTCCCATATTATCCCAGGTAATTCCCGATCCCGTTAGCATACGGGAATAAAATCTAGCTTATTTGACTCGCTAATAATGTAGCTTACCATTGATGAAAGATTTTTTTAAAATCGGTTCAGTACTTTTTTAATCTATTCGTTACATACGTACAAAAATAAAGTTTACTTTTACTGTTCCCTTTTAGGCAGGAATCTTTATTTGTTTTTATATATGCCTTATGTTATTCTGTGAAGATTTAGTTTTGTAATGTTGTTGTTTTTAATTGTTCGAGTTTTTGAGTTTATCATACAAAAAACAAAACCTTTACTCTTTACAATATTATAATTATACGATTTGAGATAATTTAAGCTTTATAAAAATACTTATACTCTCTGCAGTTAGTGATTGCAGAGGTTATTATATTTAAAATCGTAGAATTGGCGGCCTTCTCGTTCTGAGCGATGTAATAACGAATTGTAATGACCATAGATAATTTTACAATTTCAGACTTTAGTTCGGAATGATCTAACAGTAACAAACCTTTATGGTTTTAAAAAGAAATAACAGTCTAGGTTAAAGTCAAGTTGATTTTGAAGAAAACTTGATTAATATTATTATGTCAGATCAATACTCAAGAAATGAGATATACTCGTATTATGATGATCACAATACACAATGGAACGTGACGATTTATACTTCAATGATTGCATAAGCGTTTACAAACCGATTAGCTAATGATCAAGGAATGTTCTATCAATTAGAAATGGTATTTTAATTCTTCTTATTTCTTCAATAATATAGTATATGTTCTAATATTTACGCGTTTATAACTTATAATAAGACGTTGTCACAAGGTTGACCAGCGTCTATAGGCTGCAGTGACGCTCATTATTATGCGGACTTTATGCTTGTTTGTCGACCTGGTCTAAAAACAAATGGATGTAAGGTATACCGTCAAAAGACTATATAATTATACCAGTAAAACCCAGGATGTTTGCATCATTTTACGCCACCCACGAGGTACCGTCATCTGGGAGGAACCACTCATTGTCTGGGTCAAGGATACGCCGCGACCGGATCCAAAGGTCCATTCATAATCGTGAATCAATGATTCTGTAGATGTTTAGGTGACGTCATTTGTGTATTTTCTTGTCTGTGAGAATTCGATTTCACCGGAAGACGGTGTTTCTTTTTTGTAATAAACCAGAGAATACCAATGAGGTCATTTTGTCTCTCATATCTAGGTTTAATTTGAATTGTGTATTATTTTATTACCGGCAGAGTAGAATAGTACCTCCCCATGTAACAGGTGTCGTACAAGGCGACTAAGGTACCAGAACCGACAGATGGCGGTATGTCCATACGAGACAGTGTAGCTCAAATGCATAGGATGGGGATGGGCAGCAGCATCCCCGTCGCGATTATGGCAAATTCCTGGTTTTTTTATAATCGTTTCGTATGTGTGACAGTAAAATTTGAAAAGCTTATAGCAACCCTTTTAAGTGGAGCTATCAAATATAAAAATAATTGTTTAAATCCGAAGGATAAATCCAATGATTACTGTGTTCATATATACAAAATATTTTAATATTAATATATTTTTTATAATTTAATTCGAAAAGTATTTTACATGGCTTGATTACAAGTCTAAGTTTCTAATAAGAGTCTAAAAAGAGAACACAATTTGGGTAAAGTTGTTGTTAAAACATTTGTTGCCAAACTAGGTTTTGAAAAAAACCTGTATTTTAGCATCCCACATCTCATACGTAAGTCGCTTAAAGCACTTGTGTTACGGACGCCAAACAACAGAGGAATCATAAATACGTATATTTAACACCCAGACACAGAACGAACTTAAATATCTTCATATTAATATTAGCTCTGGGTGGGAATCGTATCCACGACCCTTGGCGCACAAGATAGGATCACTAAATTGCACAATATTGCATTCCATAATGCAAAACATTAACAGGGGCCAAGATCGTTACAATAAAATTACAGTGTAATCTTTCTATTAAGCGCTAGAAAGAGAGGAAAAATTACACTGTATAGCACATCAATGTATATAGGTATTTTGATATATATTTCAGAACATATCTTAACCAGGTAGAAGAGGTATTAAAGAAGGGCCACGTCAGAAGTACTAAGAATAAACGAGCGTGTATGGAAGGATTAATGCGATTAAGAGAAATGCGGTAGAGGTATGCCAAGATCGTAACAAGTGGAGATCCATAGTCTCTGCCTACCCCGATGGGACTCAAGCGTGATGTATGTATGTACGTATTTCAGAACTGAGGCGTACTCATCCCGAGTCCCAGATGTAACGTTTCCATATATCCCGGATCAAGTTTCATTCGTACACATGCCATTATTTCGCATCCTGTGCAAATGTGCAGCATTCCTGTTGGGATTCATTCGTGTTACTAACCACTGCCCATCGCCCACCGTCGTCTGCGAACATATCATTAAAAACACAACCTATGTACTTACAGTCCAATACTTGAAAGAGTTACAAATGTCAAATATAATAAAATTGGAGTGTCTGCTTGTAATGTTAAAATATTATACTAAACTATCCACCCGAAGCAGTAGTTCTAATGCTATAGGACGGGGATGGGCAGCAGCATCTCCGCTACGAATCCTCCAGGCCTCCTTACAGGCCTCCTCAAGGAAAGGGAAATTCAGTTGCCAATTGCAGAGCGTAACTTTCGCGACGCAGATGCTGCTGTCCATCCCCGCCCTGTGCATTTGAGCTATTGTATATCCATCCTGTTTCGGATGGATATACCGCCGTCTGTTCTGGTACCTTAGTCGCCTCTTCCGACACCTGGTACAGGGGGAGGTACTATTCTACTCTGCTGGTAGATGACAAGTAAGTTGATTAGTTAAGAGTGTCGGAATAATGCGAGTCATAGCATGTTTACGTCGGTAATTCTTAAACTTCTAAAGACAATCAATGTAATGACTCATTACAGATTTATATGAATCATTTTGTTAACATAATAATGATGTTTAATTTGTTTTAATTCTATCTTAAACTGCCCGCAACAATGACGACATATTTTGTCTGTATTATTGAATATTATGGCGGGCCAGGTTGCGCGGACTGTGATCTTATCTTATGCGCTATCCCCGCTTGTGTTTGTTCTGTGTCTGGGTGTTAAGTATATGTAATTCGGTATTAAAGCTGTGTC
The DNA here is from genome assembly GCA_020976665.1 of Heortia vitessoides. NCBI lineage: Eukaryota > Metazoa > Arthropoda > Insecta > Lepidoptera > Crambidae > Heortia > Heortia vitessoides. The sequence goes on from JACJUM010002809.1 coordinate 12,358,498, forward strand.
TAAGCTACCTATTTCGGAGTCAGATCAACGGAGTTGTTGTGTGACTTTTTTATAACATATCGACTATTTTACTCTGCCAGTACAAGAAATTTAATCATTATATTACATACATCATACGTGTCCCATCTTGGCCTATCTCTCTCGCTTCCCTTACTCGCATAAGTCTATTTACGCTCGGTCATTCTTGATACTTCTGACCTGGAATTAAATTATATGATCTCGGAACAATGTAGCAACGAAGAATTAATAATGTTTCCGTGATCTATTTGTGCATAAAATGTGCAATCTCTTGGTCACCTTGACTGCGCCGGTAGACTGTCGTGACTCATGGATAGACTGCTTGATACTAGCCACTGTGAAATAATTTTAATGATAATCTTAAGTATTTGCTAAGTATTCATTATATCAGCTATTGGAAGTCCACTGTTGGACATAGGCATTCCTAAGAAAGAGGGAATTTTGCTCGTAATTGGTTCGCTGGCAATCGCAGAGCGCAGCTTTCGCGATTGGGACGCTGCTGCACATCCTCGCCCTGTCCATTTGAGCAACCCTGATTCTACTGGCTCCTTAGTCGTCTCTTACGACACCGAATATAGAGGGAGGCACCATTCTACTCTTCCGGTACCTCACGAGAAGTGTAATAGTGTTATAAATCTGTTTAATTATAACAACCATCACATGTGCTTAAAATATTCACTTGTTACGGATATTAAAGAACAGTAATCACAAATATAATATTTAAATACTTACATAACATCCATACAGATATATAAAATAAATACAAGAGTAATACATATATTTGTCTATCCCTAATAGAACTGATCATAGGTGCATGCGATAGGATCACTATAATCTGCGCAATCAGTGTTTTTCACTTTCTTAGACGGTAGCGACATCTATGTAAATCGTTTTAAAAAGTATATTAACTGTGTTTGCCAATAGATGGCGTTAGTTGTTCTATGAATTGTCAAGTCCATGATAAACTGAGGCGATGTTCTGTATATAATATGTATACAAACTGACCTGACAGACGTTGTCCTGTCTTAACTATATACCTATGTTTATCATGAAACAATATTGAGACTATAAATTGAGATATAAACTAACCTATGATCAAGGTACCGGCAGAGTAGAATAGTACCTCCACCTATACCAGGTGTCGTAAGACTAAGATACCAGAACCTACAGATGGTGGTATATCCAATCGCAACAGCGTAGCTCAAATGCACAAGACAGGGATGGGCAGCAGCATCCCCGTCGCGAAATTACGCTCTACGATTGCCAACATGCTTGCTCCAGCGGGTCATTAACGGACAAAATTCCCCCTTTCTTGGGGAGGCCTATGTTCAGCAGACTTCCAATAGCTGATATGATATAATGATGATGATGTTGAAAAACTCAGGCAAATATTATAATTATTAACATTGTTTTATAAATTTAGTTTGTATTATCAGTATCGGATGCGGATAACAAATGACCAAAAAGATCATCGCAGTCACCTTGTATGACCTCGTAAATGGACGCCACTTTGTGCGATATTGGGTATATATAATAATATAATAATATAATAATATAATACCAGGTCGACAAACAAGCGTCACAGCAGCCTATAGACGCTCATAATATCACTAGCGTTTTGCCAACCTTGTGAATTGAAGGCATTAAGTCTCATAACCCAGTAATTTCCGTGCCACTCTCAACTTTTCATCTGGAATACTGCAGCTGCTGCATTGAGACACAACTAAGACTTTTGCATTTTCCATACATATAACAAATGTGTGTGTAATACGTGTGTTACGCGTTAATGGCGTAACAGGTGAATCAATTTCAACTACTCGTCCTCTCAGGACATTAATGAAATATCAAAAAAAAAATTCATTTTTACATACTTATTGTAAAATTTAAGGGAATTATAATGGTGGGATAATAAAAATCATAAGTATGTAAACAGAAATTAGAATGACTAAGCTACTTTGATAATATTAAAGGAGTTGCCAAAGGTAAAAAAAAATAATTTTTTCACAATTTACATTAAATATTCTTAAAAAACATGCAAATTATACTATCATGCAAATTATATTAACACATCCAAATAATGGATTTTAAAATTAATAGAAAATATTATATCTATACAAAAATCTATTTTTATAGAATAAATCATATTTAAACTCTCGATGATAAAATGTCAGTGTATTGACAGTAAAATCATGATGTTACCAATTGAATAATATTGATTTATTTTGTTGGTAATAAAAGGGATCTATAGTCTGTTATTCAAACTAAATATCATTGACCTTGAACTTCGTTTAGTGGGCCGTGCAATGTACGGAGAGTGACCCATGTCCTTAGTTATGTACATATCTTCAACCCTAGATGGCAACCCAAACCCGTAGAGGACAGAGTTTTTGTCCCGTACTAGTTCCCGTGGGATGTGATATGAAGGGAATTGTAAGTGAATGACGTACCAGGCGGAAGACAGCTTAGTATGTATGTGCAACTCGTTAATGTTATACACCGATTTGTGTCATAATCGACTGACATTTCCTGATTTGGATTGAAATGTCAGTGTTGTAATTTCGGTTCTGTTGATGATTTGGCAGATTATTAAATTATTAATATAGGCTGACGTAATGCTTGGGCACCGGCAGAATAGAATAGTACCTCTCACTGTACCTGCCGCAACTGAGGTATTGGCAGATGGTATATCCTTCCGAAACAGCGTAGCTTAGCAACAGCAGTCTATCGCGAAGCTATACTGCGATTGTCACCACGCCTACCCACCGCGGGAAATATGGGCGAAATTGCCCATTCCTAAGGTAGGCTGGTATGATAATAATGAAACAATACTAAAAGAGGATTCAAGTCTGTAAGTGAACGAATAAAAATCAGCAAATATTCAATGGAGCATATTTAATTTTTTTTTTCCGGACGAACCTAGTGCTGGACTACTCAGACGTCAATTCCAGCGCCACCGAAAAAGAGGGCGGGGCCTCTCATAGGTGAGAGGTCCGATGCCCGTATTAATCCTGCGTGCCCCGCGGCCGCTAGCCGCGCCCGCAATGGCTAGCGGGATTTGAGCGGGACCGACGGCGTGTCCGAGGGCGCCTCTAGAGGCTCGACCTAGGCTCGGCCGCCGTCGTTGGGGTTGAATTTACTATGAATGAATTGTAGCAAAAGAGGACGGACAGATTGAGCCCGTCAGCCCTAGGGCTGTAGCCCTGTAGCTGTCGCTCGTAGGGGCAGGGACTTCACGCCTTCGCCGGCGAACGCGGTGTACTGCTCTGTTGTACGAGTTCTCGTTACTACGCGGGTGAATCCGCAAAATGCTTCTAGCTTACAGTAACGAAAGAAATCAAGTCAATCAAAAAAAACATGATCTAACATCAATTGTCTTAAATGGTGTTATTTCGTGCCCAAACACGACTGAGGCTTTCAAAATTCGTTTCAAATAGACCTTAATTTGGTTTCCAGATCAGATCTCCAGTCGACTCCACTTAAAATGCAATCAGGGTCTAATGTACAAGGTCACGATGATGAAAGATACATTTATACTAGCAACGCCCCGCGGCTTTATCCGTGGAATTCCCGTTTCCTTGAATCATCATCATTACAGCCAAGAAAGGGGGAAACATGCCTATAATTGCCGCACTGGGCAAGCGTGTTGGCAATTCGCGACGGGGACGTTGCTGCCCATTCCCACCCTATGCATTGGAGCTGCACTGTCTCGGATGGATATACCGCCGTCTGTCGGATCTAGTACCTTAGTCGCCTCTAACGACACCTGGTGCAGTGGGAGGTACTATTGTATTCTACCAGTATCTCACTACATAATAAAAGTACCTTAAGATACTTCGTTTTACATCGGCCGTCAGGTAATGAATATCCCGTTGATGTCGGTTCAGCTGCTTAGAAGTTAGCCGTAACAAACGTACAGATAAAAAAAGTATTTTTTATGTATCGTTCTAGCGAAAAACTGTTAATTTGGAACGACAAACGGACACTCCAATTTTACTTGTATGTAATAAAAAATATCCATCGTCATCTTTACAACAGCCGTAGAAAGTCCACTGTTGGACATAGGCCTCCCTAAGAAAAGCTGATTTTGCCATAATTGACGCGTTGAGCAGCATAGTGGCAATCGCTCTGCGATTGCCACTATGCTGCTCACGATGCAGCACACGATGCCACATTCCCACCCTGTTCTATTTGAACTGCGCTGTTTCGGATGGATATACTGCCATCTGTGGGTTCCCGTACCTTAGTCGACTCTTACGACATCTGGTACAACTACTGGCACTGCGCACAAATGTTAAAAAAAACTAATATTTTTTAAATAATATCATTTGTTTTGTTCAATTTCTCATCCATGCAAACATTACCTATTTCTATATTGTCTAACATTCATTGCCTTCGCTACTTATAAAAAAAAACAGTGTCTTGGAAACTATTGCCATAACCTACCGAAACCAAACATAAATGTATGTAACTCTACGAAGAAGAATATTGATGAATTAACATGATATAATTTTTGTTACAGTGGATTACCCCAGAGGAGTGCGAAGTCTACAGCCGGGAGCAGAGACCGCCCTTGGTCATCCCAAGGATCACGCAGTACAGAACACCCAGACGGGATAAGGGACACCATGTCAACCCTTACATGGAGGTAAGTTGGGATAAACCTGACAATACGTACCTATATAGTATCAGCAGAGTAGAATAGTACCTCTCCCTGTGCCGTGTTTTCGAGGCGACTGTGGTACATGACCCGATAGATGGCGGTATATCCACCCGGAACAATGTTATAGGGTAGGGATGAGCAGCAATATTAACGAAGCTACGGTATGTTTGCCATCACACCTGCTTAGCACGAAAATTATGGAGAAAATTCGCAGTTTCTTGTCGTCGCCTATGTCAACCATTGATATGATAATGATGGTCTTAATCTAAAGAAAACAAGTTAAATTATTAAGGTATTATATAGCGAATGAAGGTATGTGTAGTGATCCTGTCTTGTACGCCAAAGGTCGTGGGCTCCAAACCTCTTCAGGACAAATATTTATATGATGATATTTATATTTGTTCTGTGTCTGGGTGTTAAATATATGTATTTAAGTAATATATACGTGATTCCTCTGTTGTGTGATGTCCGTAACACAAGTGCTTTAAGGGACTTATCACGGAATCAGGTCAATGTATAAGATGTTGTGGGATTTTTTTTTATATTTACAGTAACAACTGTTGTTAATTATTTAACAGTTTCTACAAAAACCTAAATGAAATACCAGGGTATAAAGAACCTTGAAGTGTGTTGATCGTTAGAGACTGCAACATCGCAAATCAGCGAACAACAGCGAAGACTTAGCCTCTGTGTAATGCTATACTTGAAAGACCACCAGCGCCATCTACTTGTTATTGTAGAACTTGTAAGTTATTTCACCTGACTTCCACCCAAGAGTTCATTATACTTCTTTAAATCTAGCTTGATTAGAATGATAGCTATCAATGTATCATCGCTTCAGTTGTTTCGCATTGCGGTATTCGGCATTATAATTTGTTGTTAACATATAAAACATATTCATCATAGCAGACATCAAACGTCCAGTGCTGGACATAGTCCTGGCCATAGGCCATAGGCCTCCAGGAAAGGTGGAATTTACCCATAATTGCGCCGAGCAAGCCTGGTGGCAATCAGGTGATCGTAGCTTCACGTTGGAAATGCTGCAGCTCCTTCCAGTCCTGCAGCGTTTGAGCTACAAATGAATCCTTACTAATCCTTACTAATACTATAAATGTGAAAGAAACTGTCTGTCTGTTACGCTTTTCCGCTTAAACCTCTCAACTGATTTTGATAAAATTTGGCACATACAATCTTTAGACCCTGAGAATGGACAAAGCCTATTTTTTAATTCGAAATAAGAATTGTAAGGTGTCGAAAAGGGGGATGAAAAGTTGTATAGAAGTATCGCAATTTTTAGAGCTAAAAACATGAAACTTATTTTTCAGGCTATTCATTCGATGTATACAAACATGATATTGAAGTTTATATAAGTTAAGGTAAAGAGGTATGGTACACAAAAAAACTATTCCTCGCGGACAAAGTCGCGGGCATAGCTAGTATTATATAAAATTAAGACACAAATTCATTAAAGTAATTTATAAACACATTGGTTTAGAGCTGTCATTCAAATCAAGCTATGTTAGAGGACTATAGATTCATCGACCATTGACACAACACTCTTCCATAATGCAAATACGTCGGGTCTCCAAATTAGTTAGCAATTTGGCGTGCCTTGATCCTTTATATAGTAGTAAACACTTATTTAATCAATCAACACCCGTAGAGAAAGACAAACAACACTGCCAATAACAAGGCGTTAGAGAGGGATGGAAGACAAATTTGCACACAGTGACAAAAATCCAGGCCGCTGTGAGTCAAGCCGGCCATTTTTGTTTGTTAATTCGAGGGTACTCCGTGTTGTTAATTAGTTATGCGCAGGCGCAGGCGGTGGGTTGCCATGTTAGTGTTGCAATGTCCTTTAGAATTAACAGAAATGGCTAATAAATATACAATTTTTATGAGGTAGGTCACATACATAGGTCGTTTGCATTGGTACCTCATTCCTACCTCACTCTCACCTATTTATGCCGCCAAATTGCTGTGTTCCGGTTTAAAAGGAGAGAGAGGCTATGAAATTACCAAGTAATGTCACATAGTGACAACATTGGCGACGCGCTAGCCCCACCGCAGCCTGTAGACGCAAATTCGAGCGTCTATAGGCTGCGATGACGCTTACTGTCACGCGAAATATGGCATATAGCATATATATCGTAGTCGACCTAATATAATAAAAAAAAAACAATTTAAAAAATAAATATGAATTGTAAGACTACTTATATTAAATTACAGTTCTGTAATATATTTTTCTGTCTACTGACACGGCTTTCAAAAGTTTAGTCTTTTTTAGAAATTGTACCTTCCATTTTTATTTGATTTAAACGCGGAAGAATATATTTGTCAGATTCTATAGACAAACTTTGCCATGAGGTACCGGCCGAGTGGAATAGAACCTCCCACTGCACAAGATGTCATAAGAGGCGACTAAGGTACCGGAACCGATAAATGGTGGTACTTTCGAAACATCATCATCATCTGAAACAGTGCAGCTCAATTGCACAGGGGGGAGATGGGCAGCAGCTTCCTCGTCGCGAAAGTTGCGCTTTGCGATTGCCAACAAATTGGTCCAGTGCGGCAATTATAGGCTAAAAACCACCTTGGAGAGGTCTATGTCCAGCAGTGGACTTACAATGGCTGGTATGATGATGATAGATGAACTCGAGTAGTTTAATCATGAGTGATATTAATTGTATATTTTATTAATTAAAAAAGAACGTAAATAGCAGTAAACTGTGCTTTTATGTATAACAGTGCCTACCATTTATTCGTTTAATGAAGTACTATTCTGCTATAACGAATTAAAATGAAAAAGAAACAATACTAAAATAATCTTTTACTAAACAAGCGTTTAACTAAATTAGTTTCGTCAGAATTATATATAGTGTATGTTTAAAGCCCCCTTTAATATGTATATACGATACATACATAGAAATCTCCCACTTGATCAAGAATAAATTAATTACTATGGCTTAACGGATTGTCGGAATCATTTCCTCTTTTGCAATATTCTTAATTTTTATTATATACCTCATAGTAATTGCGTATGAAAAAATAAATTAATTTTTGACTTTATGTACATTTAATTTGAGTTAAATTCTAAGTATAAAGGTGCACTTATATCATATTTAATCAAATAAACAAATGAACATCCTGAAATAAATAAAATTGCAATCTCCATAAAATAGCACATTAAATTTCCCTGCCATAGAGGATTTATTCTGCGCATGGCAACCCTTTGAATGCAAGATGGCGTCACTTTCCGCGCCAATCCTGCGCATCCGGTGGCAAGCTCATCGATTGAATGAATTATTGTTTCGTTTACTACACTGTAGTCGTAGGGCTCCTATAATAATTGATTTGGCAATGTTCTGAAGAATAAAGGGTTTCTTAATATAATCTAAAGATATTATTTACGGTGAAAAGTATCTGTTAACTATGTATTTAAGTATTATATTTGTGATTCCTCTGTTGCCTCATGTATGTAACACAAGTGCTTTTGACTGGACCCACCCAGGACAAATATTTATATGATGATATTTGTGTTTGTTCTGTGTCTGGGTGTAAAATAAGTATAAGTAATAACAATTTCAGTAGTATATTTGTGATTTCTCTGTTGTCTGATGTCGGTAACACAAGTGCTTTAAGCGACTCATCATAGACTCAGGTCAATGTTTGCGATGTTGTGGGAATAAAAAAAAAGAATTGAAAATACGTTTCACGGTGTTTGTCCGGGATGACTTCTTGATTATTGAACTTATGCTTTAGTGTTACTGCATGATATTTGAGTTAACAGACAAAATTGCAACAAAATCAAAGTTGTTATTGTTAGTCCGTTTTGGCGCGAATTTTGACAGCTTATGTCAAATGAATGTTTTCGGTCAGGTTTATTTTATTTGTTTCGGTCATAATTGATATTTAGACTATTTAAACACAAGAGTGCAATCTATTCTATTCTTTATTAATTTATATAAAATAAGTATAATGTCAAATTAGGTTCTCTAAACGGTTAATTTTTTCATATAAATAGAAAAGACTAAAATAATCGAATGATCGTTTATTCGCGACTGATGTTTTCAGAGATTAGAATCAAGAAAAACTGGCAGACAATTAAAATTCGTTAAAATTAAAGTTATTTAATTTAGGTATAGCTTTACCTTTTTTGATTGGGTAAGGTGACAATGATAGACTAAAATATATCTTCTATATATATAGGGTAATTTTTTTTTGTTTAATTTACTAAAGGTATTTAATTTATCAACTTATGTAGGTGTTTTCTATTATTGGTTACCAAACTAGTATATAAGACACCTGACAATAATAAAAGAGTTTCATGACTTTGTCTCTGGCTGATACACTATTATTATATCAATTGCAATACGTCTACTTCTACAAATATGGCTCTTAACGTGAGATAGACCTCCTACAAAGGTCGTTTGCATTGGTACTTCACCCTCACCTATTTCTACCGCCAAATAGCAGTGTTCGATATGTCGTGTTCCCGTTTGAAGGAATTTGAGAGTTTCTGTGAACTTACTGGGTTAATATGTGGCATAATATCTTCAGTCACAAGGTTGGCAAAGCGCTAGGTGTCTATAGACGGCTGTGACGCTTCCTACTCGCGGACTAAGGCTCTTTTGTCGATCTTGTGTAATAATAAAAATATAGTACCTATGGAACCGGTCCGATGGGGCTGTCATAATGCGTTTTCAGTAAATCATTGGGTTGATAAAGGCCTATTCGGCAGTGGTTTCTACGAGCTAAGTTGCCTGCCCACTGCCACATCATCCCGCCGGGCTGCGTCCGTAACTTTCTTCTTTTATCTCCTCATTCCTGATTCGACCGCGTAGAGACAACATGCGTTGTTGCACATCTTCGGTTACTTTGGAGTTCTCTAATTATCGAGAGATATCGCCCTCGCCCTATCGAGAGATACTACGTCTGTCCTGAGTGCAGTCATCTGGTAGCAAACTTTAGTCGAAGACATTCGTCTGGAGACTCTGAGGTTTGCCAGATGAGAAGATGTTCTTTTCTTTATATGACTCAGTTAATAATCAAGCATACAGTCCGTGTGATAGTAAGTGTAACCTATCTATAGACACTAGCGCATCGCCAACCTTATATATATCACATATTACGATATTATGTCACATTACCCGGTAAAACAACGAAGCTATGCGAACACTGATGTTTGGCGTCAGAAATAGGTGAGAATGAGGTACCCATGCAGAGGATCTTAGTATGAGGTCTACCTCTAGTTCCCTAAGACAAGAGCTGAGACCTCTCCCCGTTTGAACTCTTGACCTCTCGCGTTACAGACGTGCACTTACCACCTACGCCTCATCAAAATGGCCGTATCAAGTGTGCGTAATGAACCATGATAACACTGCTTCCTAGCCGACCAATGATAACGGCCCTTTAGGGCTGTGACGTCGCTCGACGATTGTTCTTTGTCGATAGTATTGTGTGTCGATGAAGCTTAAGGACAATTAAGTTCTTGTTGTGTTGTCGATATAATTCAGCGGAATGTGTTACATATAACACTTAGACCTGGTATCAATACAGACATAAAAACTTATTTTATAAGTATACCGCCTTAAATGATAATATTTCATTGAATTTAGAAAAAAAGACTAGTATCTAGGTTGCTATATACAATGGAAGAGGCTGTATAAAATGATAAACATATATGTCAAATTTTTTTTTTATATGTTTTAAAGAAGTGCCAGATCATTTCTCACACAAACTTGTAATCTCACTTATATTTGATACTCACTTCAAAAACAAAAGAATAGTTTGTATCGATCTTGTAAATCCTGACATGATCCAATCTTACAAAACTGACTAAGGGCACGCGCCAGTACCAAACAATCGATATAATGTCCTTCATATCATCAGCACATCATTATGCTACTAATATCACAACCATTCTGCGCCTTCCAACACAGTTTGTGCGTCATGCTGGCGCGACCACCGCTTACAATCATTTTCCTTATAATATTTACCTCGACCAACAGTGCAGGGGTGAAATTCAAGCAGATTTTGATATGTAGCTAGTGAGTTAACAGTGTTAGTGAGAGAACACGATGACGGAATTAAAGTGATATATAAGAAGGCGAGAAAATGTTCAAGCTGAGACGAGGGAAGACATGGTTCAAAGAGGTAACTTTGGGCGTTGACTTAGCAATTGTTTACGCGGTTAAATTCGTATTAATATATTATAAATATGAAAGTAAAAAGCCATTATATACTCCAGTAATTTTTTACACGCGTCAATGCATTCCGATGATTTATATGAAAACAATTGTCAAGTCAAGTTACTTTAAATACAAACTTAATTTTTTTCTCTCAAAAAGTACTGTAATTTATTGACGTTTGCAAATATTTACATCTCACTTTGATGCGACCTAAACCGCTGTGTAGGAAGTCACAGATAAGTTTGGACGTTGTTCGACCGGATATTGTTTTTTAAACAGATAACACGCAACGCCTTCCAATTTAGTACCGGCAATTGCGTTTTTATGTAACAATGCCTTGCACTAATTTTGCTCGTTATTAAAGATATATTTACTAATTATAAATGATAATTTGTACATTTTTAATGAATAAAAAAGTAACTGACCCACTTATTATTTACTACATTGCATATATACAGAAACGAGAGGAATGAAGACGAGAAGGAAAGAATACTTAATGACACATTTTGCTACTTAATAAGAACGACGTCTTTGATAAGAAATGATTGAATAATAAACAATTTGGTCAACATAAACTTAAATTAAGCAATTTGTATATATTAAACAAGACGACGTCTTTGATAAGTAATGACTCTGAATAATAAACAAATTGGTCAACATAAACTTAAATTAAGCAATTTGTATATATTAAACAAGTTAATTTTAGCTATAATGGTGTATGTTGTCGAATACAAACATGACACGCGAACAATATTGGTTTGGAGTTTATCCTCATTGCGTGGCAATGGAATCTAATTTAGACATATGAATGCCGCTTACCTCTGTAATATCAGAACAATGATTGAAGTCTTGCCTCTTGATACATTTATATCCTTGCGAATTAATGTGGTAAGCATGGGGAATCAAGGAGAGTAGAATTATAATAGTGATCTATAATAGTATCACAATGCTTGATTGATGATTCTAGAACGAAGATATCTTTGTAAATCCCATTAATATATCTGGTGTGGTTTGCTAGTCCTTGTGCATGAAGTGAACCACGTATGTATGAAAGCAATCAGAAAAATCACTGATTGCGGCGGTGACTCGAAACGTATGCTGAAGAAAAAACATCTCGTCTGACATACATCAGTGTCTTAGGACGAATGTCATCGACTAATGTTTCATTGATGTTATCACTAGGATTCAAAAACGAATATTAGGGTCTGTTAAGTTCTGGTAAGGGTTCCATTGACACTCAGCCACTAGGTGTTAAGGCACATTTAGTGCAATCTGTTTTTCATGCCGGTTTTTTTTTATGGTGGCTGGCGTAACGAACCTGAAAAACCCGTGCCGTCAGACTAGGTTTAGGCTACTCTATAACCTTCGTTCAAATGACTCTTATGTCCTGCTAGCTGTGCCCGCGACTTCGTCCGCGTGCAATAGTTTCTCTGGGCACCATACCTTTTGACTTTAACTTATATAAACTTTGAATGTTATATTTATTTATTTATACAAATCAATAGCCTAAATAATAGGTTTTAAGCTTCTAGATCTAACAATAGCGATATACTTACTATACTTCCATACAAATTTTCACCCCCCTTGCGACCTCTTAGAACTCTGATGATATGAAAAAGTAGCATATGTCCTTTCTAAGTCTTTAAACTATTTGTGTACTAAATTTAATTTAAATCGGTTCAGTTGTATAGGCGTGATTGCGTAATAGACAGACAGACAGAGTTACTTACGGATTTATAATATTAGTAAGGATTAGTTAGGATAAGATCAGTCATTTGAGTTGCAGATCTATTTGTACAGAGAGAAGTGTTATTTGTATTGTAATATATAAACGTGCCTGAGGTAATATTTCCTACATACATTCCATAGTGCATATATACAGGTATCACAAGAGACGACTAAGATACCAGAACCGACAGATGGCGGTTTATCAATTCTAAACAGTCCAGGTCAAATGCAGAAGTTGGGGATGAGCAGCAGCATCCCCGTCGCGAAAGCTGTGTTCTGTGATTAAAAACACGCTTGCCCAGCGCGACAATTATGGGCAAAGTTCTTCTTTCTTGGGGAGGCCTATGTCCAGCAGCTAGCTTCTTATTTTTCGCAGTTTGTTTACCGCTCAGAATGCCTGGAAGAGATTGCAATTGTGTGATAAAACAACATCTCATACATTGACCTGACTCAAGTCGCTTAAAGCACCTGTGTTTGCGGACATTAGATAACATGGGAATAACAAATATAATACTTAAATACACGAACACAAAAATCATCATATAAATATTTGTTCTGGGTGGGAATCGAACCCACGACCTTTGGCGCACAAGATAGCATCACTACCATCTGCGCCATCGGGCCCGTCGTTTTATTATATCCTTTTTAATTATTGTCATTTGAATGTCACAACATACTTTTCTAGTTACTATATATATTGCCGTGAGGTACCTGCAGAGTAAAATAGTATCTCCCACTGCACCAGGTGTCGCAAGAGGCGACTAAGGTATCAGAACCGACAGGTGGCGGTATAATTATCCAGAACAGTTCAGCTCAAATGCACAGGGCCGGGATGAGCACCAGAAACCCCGTCGTGAAAGCTGCGCTCTGCGATTGCCAACACGCTTACCCAGCGTGGCAATTAAGGGCAAAAAATCTCCTTTCTTGGACTTTCAAGAACTTGTATGATATATATGACAGATGTTATTGTATCTGAGTTACGAAGAGAGACATTAATTGAACATTTATATGGTACAATAAGCTTATTGCATAGAGCGATTTCCAATGCAACGTTAAGATGAAAAGAAAGCAAGTCAAGCAAGCAAACTGAAATAGGCAATTGAATATACCTTCACGTGTAACTTGTGCGCGGGGGTCGTGGGTTCGATATTCATGAAAAAAGCATGTATATGAAATTTCGTTTTCGTCAAATATACTTTATGCAAGTAGGCCTAAAACGTCAATGAATTTATAATAAAAAATTAATAATAATAATAATGCTTATATTTCCAAAAAAGGAAGTGATTGTATGCGTCATTAATTTACAAATACAAACGACCCTGATGTCCCAAGGGATCATAAAATATACATACATACATCACGCCTGTGTCCTACTATCTCTACTTGTTATGATCTTGGTATACCTCTCTCGCTTCCCTTACTTGCATTAGTACTTGCATACACGCTCGTTTATTCTTGGCACTTCTGACCAGGCCCTTCTTGAAAACCTCTACATAATCAAGACATGTTCGCCTAGGTCGTCCTTTCCTAACCCTTCTATTCACTTCCGCTCTATATGTTTGTGCAGTCATTCTACTTTCATACATTATTTCAACAATTCCAAACCATCTCCACTTTCCTTTCACTATTGTTGTCAGAACATAATTTTTTGCACCACATCGTTCTCTTATCACACTATTATTTAATCTATCTCTCAAATTCACACCATACGAGTACATACTTCGAAGTGCTCTCATTTCAACAGCATTTATTCTACTCGCGTGCTTCTTCTGGCATACCTAATGCCCCGCCATTCACTACCATATGTCAGTGTTCGAACCGACATACCTCTATGCACAGTCAGTCGTTCCCTTTTTGACACATTAGCATTAGCTGTCCATAGATGCATGTAAGGCTCCATTAACAATATTTCCAGCTTATATTCTTCGTCCAATATCTTCTCCATAATCGTAACACTTTCCAGATACACAAACTCTTGTTCAACTTTCATGTATATTCAAGTATATTTTCATGTATATTTGTGATTTCGCTATTGTCTAATTAACCGCCTCAACCCGGAGTCAGCTATATCGTCATGGATAGTTGATTATGCCATGATTTTTATTTACGACATCAAATAAGTTACTTCTAATATGTTCAGTCTTTCTCTACTATATTATGCATGTTTTATACATATAAACCTTCCTCGTTAATCACTCAATCTATTTGAAAAAAACTGCATCGAAATCCGTTACGGTAGTATTAAAAATCTAAGCATAGGTACATAGGGACTGAGAGACAGCGGATAACGAGTTTGTTTTATACTAAGTCCTGATAAGGCAGCTGATGATAACATATCCCGAGAAGGAAGGTGTTGGGGTTTAATCCAAACCCACGTGCTGGAGTAGGTAGTGAGAATCTTCACGAGATAAAAATGCAGCTAGATTATGTATTCTAGTTTGACAAACTAGAATACATAATCTAGCTAAATAAATAATTCACACAACATCATGTGCTCGGTGATACTTCAATAATGCGTATGTAGCATTAGTAGATAAAGTTAAAATTTCGCTTTTATTTTTATTAAAGATTGAATTTTATGACAACTGTTATTTACTCGGTATTGCAATATCATCGACGTTACACCAAAAAACATTTTTAATTTTTAATTTTTTTTTGTCTATCTGACTGTTTGTTTGTTTGCGGTAATCTCGAAAACGACTGGACCAATTTTGATGAGGCTTACACTGGCAGATTGCGGATGTAATAAAGAGTATTGTAGGCTATATCACATCACGCTACGACTAATAGGAGCGTAGTTTTAATAAAAAAATGTGGCATTAACGGGCGGAAAATATACGTTTGAAAAGAAATATGCTGCCTAGTCATTACTCCACGGGGACGAAGTCGCGGGCGCAGCTAGTACATATGTATAATTAAATGTTCTCCACCATTATAGTTAAAGAATGTTATAAATGCCTTTTTCCTCGTTTATGAATTAATCGGCGGAAGCCTCTATATTTACCTTGTTAGCGTTCGTGGGTACGCGTTGTTAGCTCGAATATTTTTACATTGTATGTATTTATGATCCACTGTTGGATACGCAAAGTGGTATCACTTTTTCTATATCTATACTATAACTAATTACTAATTAATATTGAAAAGAGAGTAAAAGCCGTGAGGTGCCGGCAGAGAATAGTACCTTCCCTTGTACAAGGTGTACTAGGCGACTGAAGTCCCGGAACCGACAGGTGGCGGTATATCCATCCGAAACGGTACAGCTCAGTACAAAGCGGACTTCTAATTATTAGTTTGATTGAATAAAGTTGTAATAAAAACCTTAATAAATTAGAAAACTAAGATTTATGATTTTTAATCGTCTCTACTCTTAATTTATTTGTTAAGAAAATTTGAAATTAAATTAACTATTGTACAAAAATGTATTTTTTTAAGTTGCAATGTTAAAGCGGGTGCGAGCGAGATAGCAGCTAAGCAAACTACTGCTGCAGGATGAGGATGTTTGTTTTGCTGGTTTCATTTTTCACGGAAAAACTACACAATCGCTTTAATGCACTGACTTTAAGCATTAATCAGAAAGTGCTGTAGTAATTCAAGCCTCGGCAGTTCAGTAGTAGAGTATGGGACATTTTATACAAAGGTCGTGCGTCCGAATCCCACTCCTGAGAGTATTTCCTTATTCTGATGATACTGCACTGTGGATTCAAAAGTTAAAGTAATCTAACTACAGATTAGTTTTGAATTTTGCAATCAAAATTCTCATAGTTTTAAATTTGCCGTCGGGTACTGGTAGAATATATGGAAACTCCCTCTATACTAGGTATCGTAATAGGCGACCAGGGTACTGGTATCGATATATATTGGCAATATATAATAAATAGCGATTTTGGAAGTGTCGTAAGAGGCGATCGAGGTGATCGCCTCTTACGACACTTGGTACAGGAGCAGATATTATTCTTCTGTTTAAAATATTTATCAAATGCAAATAAGAGCGAAATTATTAGGACATTCAAAATCTCCTCTCCAGCTTCAAACCGTTTTATAATCATCATTATTATATCAACCATTGTAAGTCCACTGCTAAAAACAGGCCATCCCAAAAAAGGGGGAATTTGCCCCCATAGTTGCCCAGCGTGTTGGCAATCGCAGAGCGGGGATGCTGTCCATCCCTGCCCAGTGTGTTTGAGCTACACTGTTTCGGATGGATATACCACCGAAGCCAAAGGTTTTCCTACCTATCTATATATAAATAACATTATATAAATGACCTTATTATAATTTTGCACCTGGTGCATTACGCGAACCATTGTAAAAGCTGATGATTTTAAAACGAATCGCATAACAGAGTATCTAACAGCACTTCTCGCGTTCCAGGAGTCAGTTTCGGAAGCTGCTTCAGTCAAGTCTTCGGTGAAGCAATATGAGCGGCTGCAGGACTGGAGTCCAGCCTCGGAGCGGAGCCGGGCCGAGATCGAGAGAAGTTTCAACAAGGCCAACTCCGACAGCCCGCCGTTCCCAAGGATCAACAAGAGATTGGGTATGTACCGAAATTTGATATCTTCAGTAAGCTACAGGTAAGAGTGAGAAACTTGAGGTATACCTCTACATGAGGTAGACCTTATGTAGAGTCCACAGAAGTAATGAAGCAACGAACAATCTCAATTTTCAACAAATCTGATACGCTAACCTGACTCCGTGATAAGTAGCTTAAAGCATGGTGCTACAGACATCAGGCAACAGAGAAATCACAATTAACAAGTAATCCAGTATTCAGAATATAGATTTCCCTTTCAACCACTTTCGACTATGATAATAATTTAACACAAATGTATAACACACCAAACCTCGATGGTTCCAGGGAACTCCACAGAGAACCTGCTCTTCTCAAATCCCAGGCGGCCGAACCACCTCCAGCTGCCCGCCTCCTCGTCCGGAGATAGCCTGGACCTGGTGGAGATTCGGGAGCGCGAGCCGGGTTACCAGAAGAGCAGGAAGTCAAGGTCAATGGTGGCGCCCAAGCACAGGGTGCGGTCCCCGGTGCCGACGCCGAGGACCATGTTGCAGCAGCCACCTGACGTACGTAACTCCTCGATTCTGCTGGACCATTTTTTTACACATCTTATACTTTGACTTCAACATGGGGTAAGTCGCTGAAAGCAATTGTGTTTTGTACATCAGACAACAGAAGAATCACAAATATAATACTTCAATACATATTTTTAGCACAGACACAAATATTTCATGTTTGGCCTGGGTGGGGATCGAACCCACGACCCTTTGCGCATAACATCACAACCATCTGCGCCATCGAGCCAATCAGACCTTTATATATATAAAAAAATGTGTCTTGTTGTTTGTCCGGAATGAACTTCTGAATTACTAAGCCGATTTTAATAATTATTAGCTTACTGTGTATAGCTTGATCCAACTTTAAAGTTAGGATATTAAACATATATAGTTAAGACAGGACGTCTGTCGGGTTAGCTAGTATGTTGTTATTAAGGAATGAATGCTATCGATGACCACAGTCAACACTTCCCTTTCTTCACCTTTGCGCCAATATTTCTCGTCTTACGTGACGCCATGTAAAACTTACTTAACCAACGCAACGGCTACTTCGTTAATTGATATATTGAAGTGTCAAAGCCAAGCAATTACTAGATGTATATGTATGCGTATAGAATTTATTTTTATTTATTTTTGTTTTCAGGCCGGACTCCTTCAGGAAGGGCCTGTCAAGCGCACCAAGTTCTCGGAGAGCGGGAAGAAAAGCAAGAAGAATTGGTGTGACTGTTACATGACACTTACCAATACTGCGCTGGTCTTTTACAAGGATTACAAGACTTACCTGGCTACTGTGAGTTCATATCTTTATTTATCAGCCGAAAGGGGGAATTTGGCCGGTATTGCCGCGCTGGGCAGTCGTGAGGGCAAACGCAGAGCGTAGTATCGCGACAGGAATGCTGCTGGACTTGAGATATGCTATCTCGGCGAGATATACCGCCATCTGTCGGTTCCGGTACCTTACTTGCCTCTTACAATGCCTGGTACATAAAGAGTTACTATCTTATATTTAGAGAAGTTTATTAAAATTAAAACGTATAATATTTTTTAATATTAACGCATTCACTACTCAATAAGACTACTCTTTTAACGGCTTGAAAACGCGGTTTTTTCTTCGTCTGTTCGGTTACTTAACGGCAAACGTCGAGCCATATAGTATTTAATATATATGTACATGTTTACATAATAAATAAATAAAATATATACTCCTCATATTGCACGAAGTAGACGTCGTGAAATATGAGGAGTATTTTTATTTTTTCCTTTCTCACCCTTCAAGCTGTGGTCCGGTTTGAAGGGTGAAAAAGGCAATAAAATTAGTCGGCAACACGCTCGTGATATCCTTGTATTTTTGTTAATATATCGAGCGTTAATGATCTGCTGTGACGACTACTATAACGCGGACTGGATGCTTGATTGTCGACCTGGTCTTAATGTAAGTGGTCAGCTCTAAGTGTCGTATGGTCCTCCGGCAGAGGGCGCCGAGGCCGGCCGGCACGCCGCCCAGCCCGTCGGCGCCGCGCGCTGAGCTCGTGCTGCCGCTGCGGAACGCGCACGTGGTGCACTGCACGCAGATGTACACCAGGAGGTGAGCTCATGCCCATATCTCTAGCACCGGTCCAGGCCCAACCCTCAAACAAGGTTATGGTCACCTCAAAATCTTCTGAGTGGTATTGCTTTCTCTTTTGTTTTCTGTTCCATCACAATCTTCAGGGTAATGTTGACGGGTTCCAGGTTCACCCGCTCGATGGTGCTCACTGTGGGCTACGATCAGTATCTGCTGCAGGATGAAACCGAGGAGAACGCCAAGAAGTGGCTCATCAATATACAGAGCGTCATATATAAGCTGGTAAGCATTATCAGCAACTACGTAACTACTACCCTAATACCTCGTGCAGAAGTCGTCTGCATTGGCGCCTCGCTCTCGCGTACCTGAAATCTCCATAGTCTCACCTCACCACACAGAAGTTCATCTACAAAAATCCTAAATGTCTAGTATCTGTAAATGTCATTGTTACTTTATCAAAGATATCATATAACTAATATACTCTCTCGCTCTTAACTCCTTCTCATCACTCTAGTTTTTTGACAAACTCTTTTACAGTGACAGCTATAGGACTCTGGAATGAACTTCCGTTGAATATTAAGCAATCCCAAAACAAATTTATCCTGAAAAGCTTTCTCCGTACTTTATTTACTGATGCTGCTTCTCTAACTTTATAGCCCTATTTCTGATGCACGTTATTTTTTTTTATATCATATCATATTTATAGTAATATATATGTCACGTCACGTTTATCTATTTTGTATATATATTGTTTAAACCACTATATATATATATTTCTTTCTGTTTCGTATAATGGTTAACTGGGAGATAATGCCAACTGGCATTAAGTCCGCCATCTTTACATTTTGTAATATTTTATCCAATAAAGTTAAATAAATAAATATTAATAATGGAAGATCTTTCGCGGTAGAAAGTTTGGTATAGACTTGATGCCTCAATCGTATCATTTGCAGAAGCAGATTCTACTATATCATATATATTGCCCAGAAATAAATATCTTACATGTATTAAAAAGAGATATGTGACGGATAGATCCACTAGTTAAGTAAGCCAAGTTAGTCCTTGAGTTATAAGCTATACGCCAGTGAAATCCCCTTAAAATCGGTTCAGCCATTTCGGAGTTTACCTTAAACATACAGACAAAAACAATTGACATTTGTTATTAATACCGTACATACTTTGATATGTCTATTTAAAAAAGCTTTTATTTGAATCTTACACACAGATATTTCAATTTAGTTACTGATGTAGATAAAGATTAACTTTCGTCCCTGTCTGTATTACAAACACAACAAGATCGATATATTTTATACCAATCTGTATTAATTTTAGCCTATGTGTTACTTTGATGTCTGAGCTATATTATTAAAAAGTTTCATTAAAATCTATCAAGTAGTTTTTACTTGAAAGTGTAACAAACATACATTCACACATCAATACTCATAGACTTTCACGTTTATAGTAATAATTTTCACAACATCTTCCATATTGACCTGACTCCCGAGACAGATCGCTTAAAACACTTGTGGTAAGAACATCAGACAACAAATCACGAATATAATACTTAAATACATATACTCAACACCCAGACACAGAAAAAACATAATAATCATCATATAAATATTTGTTCCGGGTGGGGATCTAACCCTCGACATTTGGCGCATATCCTATCATATTTGGTGATAGTGATCTCTATCATCTCTGCCATCAGGCCCGTAATATTAGTAAGGATCTTAACAGTATATTACAAAAACTGCTGTGATAATAGATTTAGTTACTATTGCATAAGGTTCAGAATCAAACCCCCATCCTCCAGGGTCCCCCCATGGCCGAGGAGTTCCACTCGCAGCACTACCTGAGCAGCAGCACCGACCTCGAGAGCCTGGGCCGGACGCCGCCCGCCGCTCGCAACGCTCACCGGATCAAGCAGAAAGGTTGGTTGACGTTGATGATGATGCCACTTTCCTTGCAGGTGGAACCGCAGCAGAACTCCTCGATCATGATGGTTGGGTACTTGATGGAAAGCTTGATGGTGTATCTGATGATTATATTTGGTACTTTTATGATGAAGGCATAGTTGGTCTGCTGGTTGGAATTTTATATTTAGTGTCATTTTACCTTAGGATCATCAGTTTGAAATGATTTAAACCCTTAAACTGTGGCTAAGTGCGAGTCGGAATCGCCTATGTAGGGTTCCGTAGCAGCATTCGTGGATTGGATTAAGGGTTTAGACACTAAAACTAAAAAAACTACTTTATTTTAACCAATTTTCGGTAGAAGTTTGCATGATTATTTACGTCCTATAGTTCTTTAGTTTTATTATTATCTTATTTTAGAAGTTACATGGGGGAGAGGGGGGAAAGGCACACATTTTACTACTTTAGATGTTGACGGGCTCGGTGGCGCGGAAGGTAGTGATCCTATCTTATGAGCCATGGGTCGTAGGCTCGTTCCCCCAGGACCCACCCAGGTCAAATATTTATATGATGATATTTGTGTTTGTCCCGCGTCTGGGTGTTGGATGTATATATTAAGGTATTATATTTGTGATTCCTCTGTTGTCTGATGTCCGTCACACAAGTGCTCTTAGCGACTTACCGCGGAGTCAGGTGAACGATGAGATGTTGTGTAAATATTATATTATTATAAAAAAATGAGAGATGTGTCCCTTGCGCAAACTATTCATGCCAAAATGTATAATATATATATATATTAAAAATCTAAACATAATTTTTGAAGACCTATCCATAGATACTCAACATGTATGGGTATATATATATATATATATATAAAATATTGTTTTTATATATTTTTGTGTATAAATAATTTCGGAATAAAGTTTGCTGTGTCATACTGTCGGACTGACAAACAAAGCGGAGACTTAAAACATATGTATGAAGAATATCTTGGTATTTTCGTTATATATTTACTTAAATAATGGAGTCAGTATAAAGCGTACTTGAAAGTTAAAATATACTTTAACCCGATGGTGGTACAATTGTATTACAATGAGACGGAGAAATTAATTACACAGCAGATATAAATATATTAAATAAAGTACTTCCCCAAAAAAAGCTGATATTGGGGTAGTGGTAGTGGGTACTGGCAGAGTAGATTAGTACCTCTCCTAAACCGACTGGTGTACCGGAACCGACAGATGGCGGTATATCCATCCGAAACAGTGTAGCTCAAATCTATCGCAAAAGCTCTCGCTCTGCGATTGCCAACACGCTTGCCCAGCGCGGCAATTATGGGCAAATCCCACCTTTTGAAGGAGGCCTTTATACAGCAATAGACTTAAAATGGTTGGTATGATAATGATGACACAAAAAAATCTAAAAGAAACAAACTCCCTTATTACACACACACTTACCCTATAATACAGCTAACACAACCTTACACATACCTTACGCTTCACACATACACACATATACATATATTGTTACTATACGTTGAAAATCAAATGGGTGGAGACCTGGTAGCCAGAAACACAGGCTTTAAACCCAGTTCAGGCAACAGCCTTCTACAAACGATTACAACAAACATTGTAACAATCATGTATTCAATATGTAATCAGCTACATTATATTATTAAATCTGTATTGTAGAACAACAACAAATATATTTATCCCTTTTTGAATCACTGAATCGAGATCCGCATTCGACAATCGTAGCCGCAAGTCGAGAGGTAATTTATGAATCAAGTCAGTCACTATAATCGGTCATCATTTCTTAAAATTGGTCACAACATGCGACATGTTACTAAGAATTTTGTATGAAAACCAATCATCACGCGGTCGGTCAATATAGACGGAGTCATGATATTTATCTGTGAAAATGTAAAAATAATTAATAAAATATGTTTATTTACAATAATTATAAATAAATTTAAACAACATCTCATACATTGACCTGACTATATATACCTGATAAGTCGCTTAAAGCACTTGTATTTAGGTCATTAGACAACGGAGGAATCACAAATATACTAATTAAATACATAAATTTAACACCCAGACATAGAAGGAACAGATATGATTATATAAATATTTGTCCTGGAATCGAACCCTTGGCGCACAAGGCAGGATCAGTACTGCGCTATCGAGCCCGTAAAAAATTGTATGAAAAAAAATTTGTTAATATTTTGATATGTGAGTGTTAATTTTCAAAATAACGCTAGTTTTCCCGCCAAAGATAACCCTTGCAATATCACCTATTCGCCTGTGGAAAACCTCGTTATAATCGCTTCAGCCATTTCTGAAATAACCGAATATGTATAGACAAGCAGACAGATAAATATAAGCGTTCTTATAAGTCAGTACCAAATATATTTTGTTTTATTGCATGTGTATTATTTATCGTCAAGTACCTGATTATTGTGGTCGCGATATGGAGTACCTCAAGGTAGCAACCTCTCAAACCCCTTTGTAAACAAAGAAATAGCAAAAGAATGTGAGTATGTAATGTGAATATTGAACGTGATTAGTAATAAATAGTATTTAAAGGTTATATTTTAAAAAATAACATGCTCAGTTTTTTTCTGTTTTCAGCTAATTTATATATATTTTTTATTTTAGATTTTAAGTTGTACCTTAAAATAGATCGTGGTAGATAGTCGTAGAGAATGTGGTCGTTTGTGGATGCGTTTCTTAATTTTACACGAACTTTTCCTATATTAATAGCTTCTGTTTTTTCGTTTTAATTTATGTTGTCGAGTCTCTATGACGAATGACTTCCAGGAAAACTTGTTTGGTATGAAGCCCGTTTTCCTCATTTGGTTTAGTTAACCGTTGGCCCCTGAACTTATAACAAGCTATCCCATTTAAGTTATAATCTTCTACAACACGTTGGAGTTTATTAAATTTATCCTAAATATTTATTCGTTAATTAAAAAGTGTGGTGCAAAAATAAAGTGATTCAACATTGGCTCAATTTGGAATAACTTGACGTTGTTCAATGACCAACAGTTTTGCACATGTTCATGGTACTACAGCCTACGCAATGGCTATTTGTGGCTGTATGCCAGATGGTTTCGGTCTAACGAACTCAAAAGCAGAAGAGATAGGTAAAATAATTTTTCGGTTTATTGAATAATCCCTATATATAGATGTGATCTGATCATCGGTATAAGTTATTTTTATTCCAATCGAACTACTGAATTTGATGTTCCGTGTATCATCATCATGTTATCAGCCATCTAAAGTCCACTGTTGGACATAGTCCTCCCCAAGATTGGGAAATTTATGCCCATAATTACCGCGGTGGTTAATCGTGGTGGGAGTCGCAGAGCGCAACTTCGCGACGAGGATGCTGCTACCCATCCCCGCCCTATATTAAAGCTGCGCTTTTTCGTTCCGTATATATTTGCAATTATTTATGTGTGTGGATGAAATAATTAAAAACCAATATAAATCTTAGCGAAATTTTAATGTCAAACATACACAAACGAAATGTAAGACACGAGGATATAATAAATAATAATTTTATCGTTGATCAACTTTTAATCCACGATTTCAAGAGTTTCATATCAGATAACAGGTATCATGTAGATAAATATTAGATAGATAATTTATATTTGACCGCAGTTCGCGAACAACACTGTCACAGTGATGTACAAAGACACTTGCTTGAAATAAAAAAAGAATAATTATAATGGATGTTGTTGTAGTGTTAACGATTGTGTGAGATGCACATCTTGTAAATGAAATGGAGTGTCAGAGTGTACATACATTGTCGGTATTTCTCATACCAGATATTACATTGTCGAATAACAAAGTGCCGAACGCCATGAGTAAATCAAAGAAGAGTCCAACGGAGAAGCATTCGAAACTGATAGATAAGTTCGGATCGTTTCAGAATCTGGCGCAAAGGCTGGTGCATCGTATGTTATAGCCAATTACGTTGTAATCTTATCTGTTTACGACCATTTACCATTGTTGGGTATGACAAATGTTAATACGTATCCAAAACTATATAAAGTTATTGCTTATGTAACACTATTTAAATAATTTAAAAAGGGTAACTTTAAAATTTATTAAAAATTAAACAGAGAATTTTTTTTATCAATAACAAACAGATTTAAATGTAAATAATTTATTAAATGTAATTAATGATCCATAATTTAACAATTTAAAAACAAGATCAGCGTGAAAATTTACTAACTAAATACTGGTTTGTTTCCTTATTTTAATAAAACACAAACGTTCAATGATAGAACTAATGGAGCACATTTTATCGTCGTCTCCAATGATAAGCTATCGCTATATCTCGGTGTCAAAATTGTACATTTCCCAGACCACGTTTTTGTGTATCTACAATTATATTGATGTCAGTTCTTGGTGTATTATTGTTCAGTTCGACTGCGTTGTGAAAATATCACGAGTGTTTGAAGATAAAAGGTAAATAGGATTCGCGTTAAGGTTTATTGTGTATGTCTTCTGGTCTTGAATTTTGTTTACTGACTGTACGTAATTATATCATTTCTCTATCTACGGTGATTGGGTCAATATCATCTATTTAATTTGTAACGTCAATAGTTCGGAATGAATTGTTTGTTACTTTATCTAGGCATTTAATCTTAAGTGAGTACTGTCTTATTTGCATCCTGGTCTACTGATGGAGCTTACTGGTTTCAACGCTTTTCAATTATGTTTGGTGCTGCATGGTCTACTTTTAAGTAATCAATTAATTTTTCATGGATGCCTAACTTCCCTATATCATTTAATTAAATGATACTTACACAATTTCGTTTCTTTGTACATGATCAAATTATCAAATCAACTTACCATATCTAAGAAAACGCCGGTATCTATTTTTCCATATGTTTCGATACGAAATTGAATACAATGTCATTCCTTTGATCATGTGCCACTAAACTATCAACTCAATAAGCTAATACATCTTCAATTTCTATTGGGATATCGGCTGCCACTTGTCCTTCTTCAATCTTAGCTTTAACCTATTTCGCTTCCGCATTCTCATCTATCGCTTCGTATTTCTGTACCTTCGTTGTTGTTTTTCAGCTGGTGGCAGCAGTAACGAAGACCTCAGTGACTCAACCGAAGCATCCATCCAGAAGTCGCATGTGAGAAGTATTTTGAGGAAGTTCTTTCCCAAGAGGCCTGCAATGGAAGTGCTGGTGAAGAAAGGCATCTACAAAGGTTCGATTTGATTTGGTGTGATGCTTCTTACACAAACGGATCTGCACTTAAACCAAGTTTTGGTACGCTTTAGTTTGTAGTTTTAGTTTTGCATTTAGCTAATACAGATGAATTTTAAGGATTGGTGGTGTGTTTTAACCTTTAGAAGGTGGTTAGTATTTTTTTTTTATAAATAGATCTGTATAAATATGTTTATTAATAATTATATAAGCAACTAAATTATATAAGGGTACATTTGTGGTGGTTGCTTAATCGCAAACGATTTTTTTTAAAAGCTGTCGCTTTCAGATGCTTCTACTTATTTCTAATAGTCGCTTGTAAATTGATTACACTTTCCAATTTTGAATGAAATCACTGGGCTTGCTATTTCATTCATTCAAGTTTCGTTGGACTTAGAGTCTTTATTGTTTTAATTAAAAAGCAAAATATTCCTTGAGGCATCGAAAATTTGCATTTTGTGAATTAATATACATTGGCACAGCTATTTTCTGATCTCCCACATGAAGATCATGAGGACAATGTTATATTGTCAGTAATATTTGTGTAAGTGGTCTGTGTGTGAAAAATAAAATAAGCAAATAATATCATGTGAAAAAGGTTTGACCCGTATTTAGTGATAGAACTAACCTCTGGTTGTACACAAGGTCATAGATTGCCGGATGCAAATCATTTTTGTCACCGATATTAAACTATACGCGGTCGTTGATAGAGTTCAATATCGGTTGTGAAATTTAATAAAGATTTGTGAAGCCTTGTGTACAAGGAACAGTTTTGTGCAATTAAATTAATAATTATAAGAAACGTAAGTATTTTATTGTTATTTACGATTTTGTAGTCTCTCTTTTTGCAAACAATTATTTTGCTTGCATGTAAAAATGAAGAATTTATATTTTTGTTTATATTTTGGTGTTTTATTTTCCTAATTTACCTCTAAATTATTATTTTTTTATGGTGAATGGTTTTATACGTTAATATTTTTAACAGTAGAATTGATAGATTAGTTAGTTTTCTGTTTTTGAATTATAATCAATTAATACTATCGGTGTGTTATTTAAATGTTATAATCTCTTTAGACAGAAGCTAAGATAAAATCTTATTTCGTTTATATCGCCCAATAAACATTTTGTAGTTATTCATATACTTTGTGTTTAAACAAAATGTTAATAATTTTTAAAGTTTTGTTATGAATGTAATTAATGATGGTGTTAGCATTCATGAATAAAGCACTTTTATAATAAAACATTGCTTGATAAAGTCTTAACGAATAGGTTTTGTGTTTAATAAGTAAGAATAGTGAAATGTGTTTCATGTTTTTTAAGTACATTGATAGATGCTCGGTTGTTTTTTGTTTGTGGCATGTACATACATTTTTTGAACATAGAATGTTTAATTATTATAGTAAGGATACTAAATATAGTCAGTAAGTTTGTTTCTTTACATTTTATCGAGAAACTAGTAAGGAAATATTTATTAAAACGACTTAAACAATACTGCGTGATAGTGATATATCAATTTTGAATATATTGATAATCGAGACAGTGCAGGTAAAGAATAATTATATATGTTCATAGGCTTTAAAGAGTTATAAAAAAGTATAAATGAATAACGTATTATGAATGTAATTATTTGCACTGCCAAATATTGACACTTCTCTCTGTTTCACACGCTTACAAAAACACTTTATATCACCTGATTTTATGAACGTGTTTCTATATAGGTATACAATAATATTGAAATACATCCCAAGGTATACGTCTGTGAGACGAAGGATTGTATGAACGTACCTCGTTTGCAGATGAGCCAGTATTCGGGCGGCGGTTGGAAGACGTGTGCCCGGCGTCTCATCCCCGGGTGCCGGAGTTCGTGGTCGCATGCGTTCGTGAGATCGAAAGCAGTGAGGACAACATGTGCACAGACGGCCTCTACCGCGCCAGTGGCAACCTCAGTCAAGTGCAGAAGATACGGTTGGAGGTGAGCGATTCACTGTCTTATTCTGTATGCCTTAAGTTTTATTATTGTTTGTTCGGACAAACGGCAAAGTATGAACATGACAAAAAGTACTTGCCCAGTTTCTGTTCTTGTCAATTATATTATTTTTTTTATATATAAAGGTATAATACATACATCATGCAGGGTGAGCAGAGAATATGGATCTGCAATTGTTACAATCTTGGCATACCTCTCTGGCTTCCCTTACTCGCATTAGTCCTTTTATACACGCTCGTTTATTCTTAGTACTTCTGATACTTTAACCCGATTAAGATACGTTTGTTCAAGTCGTCTTGTACCAACTCATTCATTCACTATCGTTCTATATATTTGTGCACTTATTCTACTTTCACATGATCAACAACATGATCTTTTACACTACATTGATCTCTTATTACACTATTCTTTTTTCTGTCTCTCAAACTAACACTATACATACTTAGAAGTGCTCTCATTTCAACAGCATTTATTCTACTCGCGTGCTTCTTCTACCTGTCACTTCTTAACATTCACTGCCATATGCCATATGTTGAAACTAACCCGCAGTCGTGCCCATTTGGACACATTTTGGTTGCCATATTAGTTGTTGGGATATTTTAATAAACAAGTCTTAAAAATTATATAGCACGTATTTAATTAATTTAAAATCAGAACTATAGGAGAATGACACGGACACTCATTCGCGACTGACTGCGCGAGTACCTACGTATACATATATTAAAGATATTAGACACAAGCTCATAATACTTCGTATGATCTAACATTAGTGTTATATAATTTAATCAAGTATATTTTGAGATTATTTATTTAAGTATATCGATTTAATTTCAACGTCAGCATCGCACGTTATCGAATATGGTAAATAGGCCTTACCTTTCCATCAAAGGTCAAATATTTTAGCAAAAGAGAAGATAATTCGCGGAGTGTTGTGATCGACTCCAGGACCACTGCCCTGGATGATTTTTTGGAACTAACCTAATGTCGGCTGACTCTGACGTCAGTTTCAGCGTCACCGGTGGAACATATGTCAGTTTATATGCAGAGTCGTGAATACTTTGTAAGCGCGATGCAGGTTCCGTCTCGTGTGTAGTTGACGTCACGTGTTGTTTATTGAGTTACTGTGTGTAACGACATAGATCATCGTCTTTTATTGTTTATTAATTAACGGCGATGGCGAAGATGGTAGTGATCCTATCTTGTGCGCTAGAAGTCGTGGGTTCTATTCCCATTTGGAGCAAATATTATATCATGATATTTGTTCTGTGTGTCTAGGTGTTAAATATATGTATTTAAGTAGTATATTTGTGATTTCCTATTTGTCTGGCGTCCGTAACACGCGTGTTTTAAGCGACTTACCACGGAGTCAGATCAATGTATGAGATGTTTTGGGAATTAATTATTATTGTGAGAAGGACAGAAAATATACGCAGCGTTGTTACGGACAGAAAATGTACGCTGCATTACTCGAATATGACTTAACGGGCAGAGTAGAATGGTATCCTTGTCGTAAGGGGTGACTTAGGTACCACAACCGACAGATGGTGGTATACCTATCCAAAACACAGCCTGGATGGTCAGCAGCATTCCCGCTATGCTCTGCGATTACAAATTCACTCTATATGGAGACGTCTATGATCAGCAATGGATATGCCACAGCTGCTGTAAAAAAACTTATTTTTATCATCTTTCAGCTGGATGACAAGCGTTGCTGTGGAACTCTTTATATAATAAGCTATCATAAACTGAACTAATTGATGATTCTCCCACACCAGATTGACCAAAACAATCTGTCAGTAATCGAGAGCAACACGGACATCCACGTTCTGACTGGATCCCTCAAGCTGTTCTTCAGGGAGCTGAAGGAGCCCCTCCTTCCCTACAACATGTTCAACCGACTCCTCGACGCTTGCTGTAAGTTGATATATCTAAATCTAAGATGTGGCGTGTGTAGTCAATGCGCACTGCTTTGGGTGCATTTTTATTAAAAAAAAACTAGCTTTTACCCACGCCCCCTAAATTTCCCATGGAAATTGTACTCTTCATCTTTTATTAGACCAGGTCGATAAACAAACATACAGCGCGTGGTAGTAAGCGTCACTGCAGCTTATTGACGTTTATAATATCACAAGGATATCACTAACGCGTTGCCAACCTTGTGACTTGAGGATATTATGCCACATTACCCAGCAAATTCACTGCCTCTCTTACTCTTCAGACACACAGCAATACGAACACTTATTTGGCAGTAGAAATAGGTGAGAGCGAGGTACTTATGCAGGCGACCTTTTGTATGAGGTCTACCACATGTAATAATTTTGGTGATTAAATGTGTACATACTTCTTTGTCAAATATCAAGCAGGTTGATTAAGTAGATTAAGGGTGTAACAAACAGACACACTTGCTTTCACTATCGTTATATTAGTTGGGGTTATGAAATACTGTATAAATTCACAGAACACCTCCTACGTTTTCCTGACTCAGAGATAAGTCGCTTAAAGCACTTGTATTGTGGAGATCAGATAAGGAATCACAAATATAATAATAACAATACATACTTAACAACCGGATACAAACAAAACATAAATATTTATAATATAAATGTTTGTCTTTGGTGGGAATCGAACCCACGACTCTTGGCGCATAAGATAGGAGGCACACACACACATCAATCAAGATTTTCTATAATATTAATAGCTTTATTCAACAACAAAAGGAAACTTAACCTAAAATACACTTTGATACTTAAATACCTAAACTAGGTCTAGCCTTTTCTTGTAGGTATATATGTTAGTTATAGTTCATTTAATGTTGATATTATTTATGTTGCAGCAATCAAGCCAAGAGAAGCGAAAATAAAAGAGTTCCGAGATGTTGTTCAGACTTTACCTTTATGCAACAGAGATACTCTCAAGTTTCTACTGGAGCATCTGTTGAAGTAAGTTTATTTTTAATATGTTGCATCCTGTTTTGTGATCTTTTATATTCCATCCCTGAGCAACTCTTGTTATTTCGGGAAAAAGTCTATTACGTTCTTTATAGCTAAACCGTGCAGATATAGGCTCTTCTCAGTGAAAAATAAAAAGCCGGGGATATCGTACGTGCATTATATATATTAGTCGTGATGTAAGGGCGGAGTAGAATAGTACCTCCTCCTGTACCAGATGTCGTAAGAAGCGACTAAGGTACCAGAACCGACAGATGGCGGTATATCCATACAAAACATTGCAGCTTAAATACATAGAGTGGGGATGGGCAGCGACATCCCCGGCGCGAAAGCTGCGCTCTGCGATTGCCAAAACGCTTGCCCAACGCGGCAATTGTGGGCAACATTCCCCCTTTGTTTGGGAAGTCCTATATCTAGCAGTAGGCTTTCAATGGCTGGTATGATGAAGTACCGGAGTAGAATAGTACCTCCCTTTGCACCAAGTGTCGTACGAGGTGACTAAGGTACCAGAACCGACAGATGGCGGTATATCCATACAAAACATTGCAGCTTAAGTATACAGGGCGGGGATAGGCAACAGCATCCCGGGCGCGAAAGCTGCGCTCTGCGATTGCCAACACGCTTGCCCTGATTCCGTGATAATTCGCATAAAGCACTTGTGTTACGGAGATCAGGCAACAGAGGAATCACATCATCATCTAATATACTACTTAAATACATATATTTGTCCAGGGTGGGGATCAAACTTACGAACTTAGCGCACAAGCGTTTATTACATAAAACAGAGCGTGGATAGGCATCAGCTGTGTTTGCCGCCACGCCTACCCATCGCATAGGTGTATCTAAAGGGGGGAGGGTAGGTCGTGCTACCCGGCACATTTTCTGAAACAGAGCTTGGATGGGCAGCAGCATTCCCGCTACGAAAACTAGGCTCTACATTTGCCACCTCGACTGCCCAGCACATAGGCGTATATGGGGAGAGGGGGGGGGGGGTAATGCCCACTCTTTACCTTTTCTCCTAACATTTTTGAAACAAATAACCAGTCAAAACATGTTGTCTGTTTATAAATTGTCGTGTTTAATTTTCAGAGTGACACAGTACAGCGAACGCAACAGGATGCACACAGCCAACCTCGCCATAGTGTTCGGGCCCACGTTGATGTGGGCGCCCGCCGCGCAGGCGGACAACATCGCCATCGACTGCATCCAGCAGAACAACGTGGTGGACATCCTCCTCACCGAGTTCATGGAGATATTCGAGGACAACCCCAAATTGAAGAAGAAAGCGTGACTTTTGCTCCGCCGGAGGTCCCGGAACGATCACTGAGCCCCAATATCGCCCCCCCTACGGAGTTCACAGACATTGTCTTCGACTTTTGAACTTTGTGAACTTCAAACATCGGTGTAGTAACATTTGGCTGTAGTTCTAAAGTCTTGGAATATAGACCTGTAAGGGTTCAATTTGGATGCGATATATAGGTATATTCTGCAATATAATACATTTACGAGTATGTACATATATATAAAGACAATGTTGTGATACATGTTGGTTTGTTTGTGGATAGTATACATTTTGGTGTTGCATTATTGCCGCGATGATCTCTCTGTCACTTCAAATTCACTATAACCACGTCCCGTGGGGTGTGTCCGATATATCCTTACATGCAGATCAGTGTTGTGAAAGTGAAGCAATATGTGACGTTAAGACTGTCAGAGGCTTTAGAAATAATAATGTTCGTGTAATTTTATTAAAAAACAAAAAAAAATAATAATAGCAATAGCATTAGTGAAATATGAAATGTCGTGTGATGTAGCCTTTAATAAAGTGTATCTTTATTTACATACATCATTATTTTGGGGCCAAATTTGTATATAATGTGTCCTATATACTTTAGGCTTAAAGCCGGCTTGGAATGTGTGCCTTAAGCTCTATATATATATTACTTATGTGCGTGTGTGTAAATATTCATCATGGATGATAGATATGTTTGTGATAACGTCTGAGTGTTATATATAACCTTAATGATTTAGACAGTTAAAGCTTGCACATGTGAAAGTCTAGTCCTATTATCACTGATGGACTCAAATAAATTTGAAAATTTAAATACAGCAAAACTAAAATAGAAAAATAATTCGAAATAAATACACAATTCAATACTCAATCTAATGAAACGTATAATGTTAAATACTGTAAGGAAACGTTATAAGCTAGGAACCAAAGTTTTGTATTTTTGGCTGATATAAATAAATAGTTATAGAGTGTATAATTATATTTGTTGTGTAGGTTTTATTATGTAATTATGGTAACGCCAATAATGCTTGAGGATAGACGAAGTTACATGAAATAAAAATCACCTATTTTATTCTTTAAATGGCTTTTGATTATTACCAAATCCTATTTTCTCAGACTCAGAACCGATGGCCGATGGAGTCGTAATGTTCTGTAATGAAGATCAGCGTAGGGTGTCCATCCGCAAGATGGACAGACGATCTGACTAAAACCGCAGGATCGCGCTGGACACAGGCCGCATACAACCGGTCCTATTGCAAATTACTTGGGGAGGCCTATGTCCAGCAGTGGACGTCTTATGGCTGATATGATAAAGATTAACGACCTCGTTTTAGAATGAAATTAAAAACTGATCCAAAACTATTTATTTGTTATGCCTCTTGTATATCATCTACTAATTTCCGCAAAACGAAAAATAGCTTGTCCTCTCCTAGGGTTTCAGCTATCTACAAGCCGAATATTATCAAAATCCGTTCACTCATTTAGTACTTACGAATCGGCAGTAGATCACGCGGCTGACAAATATGTAATCGTCTTAGATTCTCGGCGATGAGCGGGCGGACTTGGGCAGGGTCGCCATGTGAGGTGCGGATTAAGTTCGAAATGAAACCAGTGAATTCTTGAATAATGCTGACTATATAATAATAATAATAATAAATTCCCACCACATCTCATACATTGACCTGACTCCGTGGTAAGTCGCTTAAAGCACTTGTGTTACGGACGCCAGACAATAGAGGAATCACAAATATACTACTTAAATACATATATTTTATACCCATACACAGAGCAAACACAAATATCATCATATAAATATTTGATCTGGGTGGGAATCGAACCCACGACCCCTGGTGCACAAGACAGGATCACTACCATCTGCGCCATCGGGCCCGTCAATATATTGTCACAATAACTCTTAGCTCAATAGTTGCAATAGATGGTAACGATTTTGCAAGATTCCTTTAAAAGTAGTATAGTTTATTAATAGGTATGAAAGTAAATGTAAGTAAGACAAAAGTGATGGTGATTGAAACGGAGGAAAGTACGAGAAATTGTGAAATTGTGATCGATAACATGAAAGTGGAACAAGTGATAGAGTTTGTGTATCTGGGAAGTGTTTTCACGAGAGATGGGAAGTATGGAGAAGATGTTTTAATGAGAGTGAAAGCTGGAAGTAGTGTCACTGGCGCGTTACATAATTTTATGGGCAGACAAAATGTATCAGAAAGGCCACGACTGACTGTTCATAGAGGTGTGTTGGTTCCAACACTGACATATAGTAGTGAAGGTTGATGGCAGAAGAAGCACGCGAGTAGAATAAATGCTGTTGAAATGAGTGCACTTCGAAGTATGTATGCAGTGAGTTTGAGAGATAGCTTAAAGTATAGTGTTATTTAAGATCAATGTGGGGTAAAAGATGATGTTGTGGCAACAGTCAAGAAAGGAATGTTGAGATGGTTTGGACATGTAGGAAGGATAGATAAAAGTAGAATGACTACACAAATATATAGAGCGGAAGTGAATGGAAGAGTTGGTATAGGACGACCGAGGCGAACATATCTTCACCAGGTAGAAGAGGTATTAAAGAAGGTCAAGTCAGAAGTACCAAGAATAAACGAGCGTGTATGAAAGCACTAATGCGAGTAAGGTATGCAAGAGAGGTATACCAAGATCGTAACAAGTGGAGATCCATAGTCTCTGCCTACCCCGATGGGACACAGGCGTGATGTATGTGTGTATGTAATACTTCTTAATAAATACAGAATACAGGAGTACAAACAGGCTACACGTGTATGAATTCATCATTAAATATTAATCATTATTTATTATTATTTTATTCATACAATATCATATACCTCATGGTATATGAAAGCGTAACAGACGAACAAACACGGTTCCATCTTAGTAATATTGTCACCGCAAAAGTTTTTATCGCAAGGCGGAAGAATTTATGAATGTCATTATCATCATTGTGCCAGCCATTGGAAGTCATGGGCCTCTCCAAGAAAGGAGGTTTTTTGCCCATAATTGCCCCGCGTGCGTGTTGGCAATCGTAGAGCGCAGCTTTCCCGACGGGGATGCTGTTGCCCATTCCCGCCCTGTGCATTTGAGCTGCACTGTTTCGGATGGATATACCGCCATCGGTCAGTACCATAGCCGCCTCCTACAACACCTGGGGTAGTCGGGTATATAATAGTAGTGTGGTACATGACCGTGTCAGGGAGTCGCAAAACATACATACAATTTATAGAATTTAACTTAAAACTAGTAATTTCGCATCCATTCAACCTATACAATCTTTCCGTGAGTTATTTCATTTTTCTTCTAAGTATTCGTTTGCAGTGTAGTACAATTTTTTCATGATTCATTTTTTCTTATTCAGTTTTAGTCAAATAAAAATAGTTATTAAATTGCGTAGAACCTTTAACATGAAATCTGAAATATTAAGTGAAAAAGATTTGCCTCTACGCCACAGACGTCTTACAAGAGAAGTATAGGATAATTATTATTATTTTAATTAGGTAGTTGAATTCTCGCAATTTCTCCCATTTACAATATTATTTTTATTAGTGAGCGTGAGTACACTTTCTCATGGGAAAGTTTCGTAAATCGTTCAAAAAATTTACAATTATTTTAATTAGGATTTGGACCTCATTGAAACTGAAAAGCAAAAAAGAAATGATGATGTGTATCAATTGTTTAAAATAATAAATATTATTAAAAATATATATGTACTTATGCAGTCTATTCTTTAAGTGACTTACCTATTCAATCAAATAACCAAAAGCCTGACTGCAAAATAGTTTTTTTTTTAATTGGTAAATGAAATAATTTAAAAAATCTACATTTCTATTTCCGGTACAGTAATCGTAACCACGATCTGTTCAATGCGTCCGATTGTGGCGTCAAATGCGCGCTTAATGTCCTACGTATTGTTGTGACATGTGGGTTGATTCCAATTTTTATTTATCTATACTAATATTATAAAGCTAAAGAGTTTGTTTGTTTAAACACGCTAATCTCAGGAACCGATGGTCCGATTTGAACATTTTTTTCAGTGTGGCATAGTCCAATGATTGAGGAAGGCTATATAGCATCGAGCTAGGACTTATAACAGCGTTGCGTAAATGACCGCATTTGCTACATTGAACACTACTGTGCGTCACGTCCTATGATGAACTTCCACGGATATTAGAAGTTGTAGACGAAGAATATGAGGCTGTTATCGGAGACACTTCTGACGAAGGAAATGAGTTTAAAGTACGTGTATATTTACTATTTCTATTTTTAGATATTTCAATTGACTGTTCCTGTTATAAAGGAAAACGTATGATCGATATTTTTTAAATTTTGATTTTCTTGATAATAATTCTTGATAAAAAATCTAATTTCTTAAAAATATGTAAAGAAATAATATTTCTTTAATTTTTGAACGACATTGAATGACATTGACATCTGACAAGCGCTAGAGTCTGAGGTCAATGGTCAGTTGAGAGGTTAAATAGATTAAATAGAATTAAAATAGATAAATAAGAATAATTGGTGGAAGAATAGACTAAAAAAATGATAATCGATATAAATAATATGATTTAACGTGAGAGTCTAGTGTAGATTTTACGTGTTGCTCATTAATAGGAAATCGTACGATAAATGGTCTGTAATATTGTAGTGGCGTTGGAGGTCAAATAGGTGAAATTTTACTAATCGGCTGATCAGAACTGAAAATAGTCAAGCGTCATTAAACCGCACGACACGGGAGGTCAAATCACGGGCTATGGGGTTACCTGACGCTATCCCTACTTCCCTACTTAATATTATAAATGCGAAAGTAACTCTGTCTGTCTGTCTGTCTGTTACGCTTTCCGGGTTAAACCTCTCAACCGATTTTGATGAAATCTGGCATAGACAATCTTTAGACCTTAAGAAAGGACATAGGCTATTTTTGAACTCGAAATAAGGGTTGTAAGGGGTTGCAAGGGGGGATGAAAAGTTGTTTGCATGGATCGCTATTTTTAGAGCTAGAAACTTAAAACTTATTTTTCAGGCCATTGATTCGATATAAATAAACGTGACATTCAAAGTTTATATAATTTGAAGTAAATAGGTATGGTACCCAAAAAACTATTCCACGCGGACGAAGTCGCGGGCACAGCTAGTATTCAATAAATCTATTATGTCTTACCGTCTTGTTGAAACCACAACTCCTGCACTTCACCCCAGAACCGACAGATGGCGGTATATCCATCCGAAACAGTTCAACTCAAATGAAAGCTGCGCTCTGTGATTGCCAACACGCTTGCCAATTACGGGCAAAAATCCTCCATTCTTGGAAAGGCCTATGTCCAGCAGTGGACTTTTAATGGCTGGTATAATAATGAAGATGACGAGAACACGTAAAAAATATCATCATCATATCAGCAATAAGATGTCCACTGCTGGACCAAGGCCTCCCCAAATAATCTCCAATAGGACCGGTTGTATGCGGCCTGTGTCCGGCGCGATCCTGCGGTTTTAGTCAGATCGTCTGTCCATCTTGCGGGTGGACGCCCTATGCTGCGCTTGCCGGTACGTGGTCTCCATTCCAGAATCTTACGACTCCATCGGCCATAGGTTCTACGTACTAAATGCCTAGCCCACTGCCACTTCAACTTACTAATCCACCAGGCAATGTCGGTAACTTTGGTTCTGTTACGAATCTCCTCATTCATGATTCGATCGCGCAAAGAAACTCCGAGCATTGCCCTCTCCATAGCTCGTAGAGCTACTTTCAGTTTTCCAATAAGGCCAATGGTAAAACAGTAAAAAATATTTTCATGATTTCGAAATTTTCATAATACTTCGCTACCAAAGTAGCGGGTATGGGCCTGTCTCTAGTAATTTATCATTCAATAACAAACAACTCCGTATTCATGAGAAATCGCAGCACTCGATTAAATTCTATTGAAAGCGGGTACTATAGTTGAAGATACCTTTGTGCCGAACTATACCTATTATACTCCACTAGCGTTCCATTACAGGGTAGTACCTTTTACGTAATGACTGTGCTAGACACCTGCGCAGTAACAAACACCTGTAGTGCCGCTCCCGTTCATGTCTGTGATAAAGTAGGTTTTCTATTGACACATGACGTACGAATCAAATGATAATTTTCTAGCCAATTTCAATTGAGAACTGTACTATATTACTATAACCTATTTAATTATTTCTACGTACATATTGAAAATGCTGAAAATTTTGTGTTGCCGTCTGGTGCCGGGAGGCTAGTTTTAAAGTAGGTAATACAATATTCACAAAAACTTATGCATTGACCTGAGGTAATTCGCTTAAAAGTGTTCTGTGTTACGGACATCAAACAACCGAGGAATCACAAATATAATACTTAAATACATATTTTTAGCACCCAGATATAGAGACAATATCAATACAAATATTTGTCCTAGGAAGGAATCGCAACCACGACCCTTTGCACATAAGATAGGATCACTATCAACTGCATCTGCGTTCGATCACTTGAAATATAATAATAGTAATTATTATTTTTATAGAGTAGGTCTATCAATGACCATTTCTTTTTCAAATGACCCTTACAAACCTATAAAATTTATATATAATAAATATAATATTTATAGAAAAAATATTGTGTGTTTTGACCAACTAAAATTTGATATGAACCTAAATTTATAAAGAGTTGTCTTTTCTTAATTTATTAACGATAAATTTAAATAAAATGTTTTTGCATGTTAGCTTAAGGTGTCAGTTAATATTCAGCTTTAATGGTTGGGTTTAGAGTTCATATTATGCTTTATATATTTGAGTTTGATCTGAAACCGTGTGTAGATAAACAAATTATGAAAGCACATGCCTTACCGTGAGGTATTGGCAGAGTAGTAGTACCTCCTCCTTTAACAAGTGTCGTTAACGGCGACTAAGGTACCAGAATTGACAGATGGCGGTATATCAATCCGAATCAGTGTAGCTTAAATGCACAGTTCGGAGATGGGCAGCAGCATAAAAATCCAATTCCAATAAACAGCACGCCAATTATGGGCACTTTCCCCCTTTTTCTTTGGGAGGCTTAGTGACTTCAAATGGCTGATATGATGATGATGATGATCTTAGCCTTACATGTAAAATGTTAGTTGCATAAGTTGCATCTCGCCATTAAACTATTTTTTTACATTATATACTCGATTTCAGAACAACAATCTCTTGGTGATATTCAAAATGCGCACACCTGGCTCGCCTTTTACCGGCATGACATTGCAAGTAATTACAGTTCATTTGAAAATACACTTCGTTTATTTACGTTAGATGGCTTTATTGGGTTATGAATGAAACTTTGGACGGTCATAAAGTCATATTTGGCATACAAATAAATACTTTGGCATACTGTCATTTTGAATATCTCTATAAATGCGCTTTCTTAGTTGCAAAATCTGAGTATTTTTATATCACAAGTTGAGAAAGGTCAACGGTCCGTGTGACAGTAACATGACTGCAGCCTATAGATGCAGGTATGAGTAGAATAGTACCTCCACCTGTATCATCTGTCGTAAGAGACGCATTTCGCTGCGCCAACACGCTTGCTCAACGCGGCAACTATGGGCAAAGTTCCCCGTATCTTGGGGAGGCATATGTCCAGCAGTGGACTTCTAATGGCTAATATGATGAAAGTATATTTAATATAAGGAGCTACAGGGCCATGATAATGATAATAATATACTCTTTGTTGTACATCAATGAAAACAACACAAGAACATCACAAAAACATGGAATAGTATTATATATATAGCAATTTCTTACAGGCAACCTTTGTATCATATAATACACATACATTCAAATACATATAAAAGATAAAGTTACAGAACAAGAAAAGTGACAAAATCTAAAAGCAAAATCAAAGTGACTGATAATACTCCTTCACCATTCTCTTAAGAATAGAAAGAGAACGAGCAGATCTCACTTCAAGGGGGAGCGCATTACAAACGATCAGCTTGAACTATAACTGTTGATATGAGATATTTAACCATTATTTTAAGAACTTCTGTATGCTAACATGTGCAACTAATGTAATGTACTCCTTGGTTAAGTAAAGTGCGTCCA
This sequence comes from Heortia vitessoides, assembly GCA_020976665.1. Taxonomy (NCBI): domain Eukaryota; kingdom Metazoa; phylum Arthropoda; class Insecta; order Lepidoptera; family Crambidae; genus Heortia; species Heortia vitessoides. The sequence goes on from JACJUM010002809.1 coordinate 12,399,210, forward strand.
GGTCGCCCTATACCAAGTCTTCCTTTGATTTCAGCTTTAAACATTTGTGCAGATATTCTACTTTCATCCATTCTACATGTCCAAACCATCTTAACAATCCTTCCTCTATTGTTGTCAGAACATGATCTTTCACAACACATCGATCTTTAATTAAGATGTATTCGCAAACCTTATTATTTAACTCTACATTTTGTATGTAAATGATGTAAGGTAATGCACATAACGATTCAGGTTAATACTTACATTATGTAAATCAGTATATAAACATATGTAAATTCTTATTGTCTTCCTACCGTCGTCCGTGTGGGTCCTATTGTCCCGTGTAGTGTCCTATTCGATGGGCTTATTGCACTATTTTGATAGTCTGATTTCAGTGCGCAGATAGTAGTGATCTATCTTGTGCGCCAAAGGCCATGGGTCGTGGGTTCGATCCCCCCCCCCCCTCTCAAACAAATATTTATATGATGATATTTGTGTTTGTTCTTTGTTTGTGTGTTAAATATATATAGTATATTTGTGTTTCCTCTGTTGTCTGGCGACTGTAACACAAGTGGCCTCAGGTCAATGTATGAGATGTTGTGGAAATTTATTGATATTTTAATTTGAATTTTTTGATGTATGTATAATAAAGTATATTTATTTTTATGGATTGATAAACAATGAGAGACAAATTTAAAATAACATGATTAGAAAATCGGACACAATTTCGTGTTACAGCATCTTAACACTCAAAACTGAATTACATATAAGTACTACTATAGATAATAAATTTAAAAACCCATTCCTCTCGTAAAACACTATACCGTGTCTATGGCACAATCACACACTATTTGTTTCAATTGTTTTATTTGGCGATGGCCATGATTCATAAGATATCACAAAACTACTGTTGCTTCAATTTCTTTATGACTGGCAAGATATGCATTTTTATCATCATATAAGCCATAAGACGTCCAACTCTGGACATAGGCCTCCCAATAGAACCGGTTGTATACGGCCTGTGTCCAGCGCAATCCTGCGGTTTCTTGGAGTCATGTCAATGTATGATATGTTGTGGGCATTTATTTATTTACACAGTAACTGCTTCACGCGACTAGTTTTCGTTCAAACAACATTTTTTTTAATACAAAAATCAAACAGTTGCAAATACAAAACAAGTTTGATAAGGACGTTTTATAATTTTAACTGCAGTGTCATCCATTTAGATGTTTCAGAATTGGATACTTTAAACACTTAGTGAATCCTTACCTCTATTGTTCTCTTCGTTAAAGATGGCACCGACAGCGACAATCTCAAGTATACACTCAGACTTGAGTAGGCGTGTACAGACATGGGGGCCGGATAGGTCATACCCACCCGAGGATGGTCTAGTGCCCACCCCAGGCTTTTGGGCTATCGAAATGTACTTACATTGAGTGTCAACTGCGTCAGGATCATCGCGTTGCCCCCCCCCCCCCCCGAAAATTAAAATTAAATTAAAATTAAACCCAAGGTACGCCAGCCTTGAGTTGGCAACATTAAAGAATAATGTCATATTTTTTATTATTTTTGTTAAATTCCTGTAGTAGCATGTGAACTTATAGCACGATGGCTTAGCAAAATGTTCGTGCCATGTAAGAAAAAGATTAGAAAAATTATGCATTATTTTTTCTGCCAATCGATTTTAAACTCTACATTCGAAACATTGAGTTTCTAGTTGATTGTAAATTTTAATCAATGATTTGGTAATCTGTCGCCTTGTGTAGGTCCACTAAGTAGCGGATTAAACTACACAAATCTGTCAATATTTCGCAATAGTAATTAAGAAAGTGACATTTAGCTCAAAATTTGTCTATGAAATTTTGACAGCATTGTTTCGATTGGTCTGTTGCCTTGTGTATCACGTTATGATGGGGTTGCCAGCATGCGATACTCTGGACAAACAGTACTATCAACATTTAACTTATTAACGTAGTCTAAAATTTAACAGGTATGTAATATTCCCTCCACTTAAATCACGACAATAAAACGCAAACCATTTTTTCTATTACTGCATTATATATTTTTTACAGAATTAAACTGATTTTGTCAGCTAAAAAGTTCATAAATTTCACAGTCTTTTTTTTCTTATTTTGCTGTAATTACTACACGGACAATTTTTTACAAAAAAAGGATGTGTCTGGAATGTTCCAAATAAATCAATCACAAACAATATAACTTTTCAGCTAACTTATGACTAAATTAAATATTTTATTAAATAATTTAAGATTAAAAAAAATATATTAAAAATAATATTTGATTTTTTTTATTCACGTGTGCCGAATACCTTATAATTACAACTTATAATACATACAAACAAATGTATATGTATGTTTTTATTTATGAAATTATTATCTTTTCTTAAATATGTACTTTATAATATTTTACAAAATACAACCAAGCCAATCTTCTCGATTCTACAAAATGAGTGAAATAAACATAAATGCTGTTTATGCTAAATGCAAAAAATATCAAAATAATCTATTATTACCATTAAAATTAAACGTAGTGATTGCTTAAGAAAAATTGCTACAATGTCAATAACAAACAATTAACACAGAACAAAATGTATTTTATTATGAAATACTTCACGATCTTTTTTGGACGATATTATTGTGTAATTTTTTTATATTATAATTTTGTTATTCTAACTATGATAAAATTAAATACACATACCTCTTACACAAAGTATTTTAATAAAATACCAATCATACCAATCTGAAGACATCTCGACATTAATTAAGAAATTCGTTTTTATTATTTATTTTTACTGAATTGTTAACATAAATATTCGACATGATTAACTTAAAAGAACAATTTTGTTATATAAAAACCTACAATTGAAATATAAAATAACAACAATATTAGTTAAAACATGAATTTACAAATAACGGTTACGAATATACAGTTACATAGCTTTAATAAAAATGTTATTTATAACAGTTATTGCGTACAAAACATATAACGAATTACCGTTAATACTAGTATAAAAAGCTATCTATCAATAATTAAATTACAAAGCTCATGATTTACGTACTTTATATATTGTATCGATTTTAAATTACATTAGGTTAAATAAACCTCTTTTTCCAAAACTACTTACCACACCACCGATACTTCCGGTAAGGCTGCTGTAAAATTCCATAAGGAAAACATAGACAAGTAGGTTTAGATTAAGGGTTAAATCCAGGAAAGCCAAAACTGTCTTTACTCCAGCAAATTAAATCAAAAAGAAAATGTAATAGTATTATCATTAATTTCAAGGTTATGATCGTACATTGAACTGCACCACAATCTTTGCTAACCTTAAATACCTGAAGAAGACGACAGTTCAGACAGACAATCCAACATTTAAGTAACCATTTGAAAGTTTTACAGAAATATAGAGTTTTGTACATTCTTGACAAACTCCGAATACACATAATACTAAAATTAGGAAACCATATAAATTAAATATTGTATGTAGATATATATAATTAATTCATATTATTATAAAACATAATAAATATAAGTACTAAAAATAATTATGTTTTAAATTCGTCAATTTAATGAAGGTGAATAGTAAAGAAGTAAAAATATAATAAAATATTAAACAGAGTATGAAGTTTTGAAATAATTGAGCAAAGTAAAAGGTGTCAAATAACCTTCAAGGAAAACAATTTCGAATAAAAAACACTAAGAACCGTATATATCAACTGACAGTATCAAGGCCTATTCTACCAGGAAGTCCAACTTATCGACTCGCCCGACACTTATCACTCTTTATGTTCTCAACCCTTTAGCCACATGAAAATGTCACGGCACGCTACATCTTCCCAAAACGCAATGCTTTAAAAACTTAGCACTACAATAAATTATAAATGTTTCAGAATACGTTTTATAATGTCAAAAATATGCTATAAAACACCTATGTCAAAAATTTAGGAAGTAAGGACTCTAAAACGGTAACATTAAAAAAAAAATGAAGTTAGCATCTGGTATTCAGAAATAAAAAAGTTTTCATATGTCGTACTTTTTTATGGAAACTATTTACTTTACTACTAGATATTATATTGAAACATTATTAATTCAACATCGAACAAATCTCGGGCAACGCTTAATATTTATAAATTTCCCTTTTCTTTGAATTCATTTTAAGAGTCTAAGAAAGCGAAATCTCTTTTGCCCTTCAAGAATTCCCAATACGCTGAGAACGTTAAAATACGGTATGTGTGACCGTCATATATAATAATTTACCCTTACCGGAATTCAGGGACACTGGAATCTTGAGCGTCCCTCGAACCGTCTTGAAAGATCCTCCGGGACACGCTGGCCGGAATCCTTTGAGTCGTGTTCCTTAGGCTATTAATGAAATGCATTAATATTTTAAAGGTCCTCTAATTTTACACAGTCCGTAACGTACCCACTGTTAAGCAGCTTATGTCAAACAAATGTTTGTTAGTTAAACTGATATTTTAGTATTTTTAAATAGAGAGTAACGTATTTTAACATTTAAAATGTCAATCTCAATTCTATGTAGACGGTGGCGCCGCTCCATTGAAGGCGGAAGTAAAATAAACTACATTTTGACGTTAATTTTATAGTAATGACATAAGTTTACCTGGGAAGTTAATTTTTACAGACTTTAGAGATAAAAAAATCTTTCGGCGCTTTCTTTTTTCTCAAAAGTGAGCTAGAAATCGAAAGTACAGTATTATCAATATTTGACTCAAGTGTAAAGGTTTTAAAACAAATAGTAAATGAGTCATTTTCATTTCTTTGTATATACAAAGAAAAATTGAATATGTACTTTATCGATTTACAACAGACACGAGACTGTATGTAATCAGATCGGATGTTTTGCGGCTTGCAGAAAAAAAACAGACAACAAAGAAAGATTTCGATCTTTAAAATATCAAAGCATCCACATTTATCTTGCTACCATCACATGCATACACGCCTGCTACAATCTGCTTCCATTTCCCGACGAGTCCTCAAAGGGCGAAATCTCCCGAAGGTCAGAATATCACGCTAAGCCCTCAGGCGTCTTAGAGGGCTGATATGAAACACGTTTCACGAGGCAAGTTACAGAAAAGATATAATACAATAGCATACTTTATTCAGAAAAATGTATTTTTAAAATGCATTTTCTTGGATAAACTTTAAGATCAAGACTTTTATGTTATGCGATTGTTAACTTAAGTAAAACGATCTTAGCGTGAAGGATTTTCCTAAAATCTATTGTAGGTTGTAGCCAGTTATTGTAGTCTAAAGTGACTATTTCTATTGTTAACATTTTTTTGTTGATTTCTTATATAATTAAAGATATAAAGATAATCCAACAATCGAACAAATTAATACATTTTACACTTCATAAATCTATCAACGCCATAAGTAATTTTATAAACTTCTCCTACAGTAGCTCTCAATCATATTATTCTATAAAGGCAGTAAAATTAACGATGACTATATGTTAAATGTTTATGGTGAACAAAAACAAGACAATTAACCAGTCGCCATTTTAAAATCGATACAATGTCCGCCATACTCGCTTACAAAAATCTGAAGAATCGATTAGTCTTAAAAATATAAAAGAAGTAATTAACGCAACACATGTTTCTAATTTTAAACAATATTAAGGATTAACAATTATATTAAAACTGTATATGAAAACACAATGTACCTATAAATTTGACAACAATAATATTTAAACAAAATAGACTTTGTAAGCGAGTATATTATAATAAAATTACTACTTTTCACAACAACACCTTCGTACAAAATCTTTTCGGATGTACAAATATATAAAAAACGTGCATAAAATGTTCCAAAAATGTGTATCAACAACCCATTGATCCGCAACTACCTGCTAAATTTTTATCTATACATAGCAAAAGAAATACAACAACTACAATGTATGATTTGATGTATAAATTGGATATTCAATCTACGTATGTATAATATAAGCTCTATTTTTATATAAGCATCACTTTCGTATCGGAAATAAATAAATAGTTCGACCATTTACCAATTTAAATCGGCACCAATATTTTACCCGGGAATTTACAAAAAACAAAATGGCTGTATAAATATTAACCATAGACAAAAGTATTCGTTCAAAAACAGTATTTCGGTTCTGCATGTTTACACATACACATAACCGATGGAGATTATTTGGCCCAACACTTACACGGGCCGATGACCTAAAAAGGGGTTGAGACGTGATCGGCAGTGGAACGTGTCCAAAACTGGGTAAACACGATCGATTCATTCATACAACTACGCCTATACAATCCCCGAGCCAAACGCTACAGCCATATTGCCGCAGAAAAAAATCTAGATACAGCCAGGGTAATAGCACTTTTGACAACAGCCTAACCATTAATAATTTTGACAGATAGGTCGAAAATCGCCGATAAAATTGCATTTGTATCTTTGGTTTTTATATCTGGTTTGAAATCACTGTCCTATATTAGTTCTGTTGAACTCATAAGTCACTGTGGTATTATTATTTTTACCTGTTCACCATTCACGGTTCAAGAACAATACAAAAGTACAGTAGTACTAACTAAGAATTTCTGTTAACTATTTATGTAATGAATAACATTGCTTGTTATGTAATGAAAATAGGCCATCTATCACTTTAATATGTAAGATCGATTCCGAGGCGAGCCGTTCGCGTTTGATATCTGCCTAGAATAACTGTTTGTGTGGGTAAGAAAAACAAACGTACTAATTCTTAGATATGGCAACAATTAAAATTTTTCCAGTTATTTATTATACTTATTTCATAACAGTGATGACTTAAATTATGTAGGTGTGATGGTCGAAATATTTACTTTTTTTCAATTAAGATATCTTATTTCCTAATATACTGTGAGCTTGGCATCGCTTGCGTGTTTTTTTAGCTACAGGGTCTAATAGATATATATCTGATAGTACTAAGACGGGAAAATATTTGTGCACAGGTAAATCGCATATTCTTATTTGAATATTAGTATATTAACAATCCCCATAAACGTATGTTATGTACAAAGGATACCTACAATGATTTCCATATAAACACTAAAAGCAAAATATCTTGGAATTAGATAAAAAGGATTTTTATCTGTCCCTAATAAGAAAATTAAAATATCATGTTTATTTAGATAGCAGACGCCTTAAAGTAACACAAGTGCTGTGTCAGTCAGGGAATCGAACCTGACTCTTTCAAATCCCCAACCACAGCTTAAGGATCGTTGACAAATTCGAAATCAAGGCCCTCACAACGCCATAGTAAATCAGACACTAATATATCATCGGTAAGTACCAAAGCAACTAATACCCTTAATTCGAAACACAGGTAATAAATAAAAAATCAGAAAGTCCCTCCACAATATAAATAGATGTCAAACATCAAGTCGTCGCGTGACTTTCGGCAGTTCAAGGGCATTCTAACAGAATTACCTTGACTTATTTCCATATGAAAGAACTATGAAAATTGTGGTAACGTTACAAGATTAATGCGATTTCATTTCGACGGCAATGGAATTTTTCTGTACTCTGTTTCACATCAATAAAGACCTAGGTTTTTAGTAGATGATAAATGTACTTTTTCTACAAGACTTTATTTTTGATATATCAATTATCTAAAAGAATTAGATCCGAGACAATTAGAACTAATACCACGAATCTGTATTTTTCTAATGAAACAAATTTTTTACCGGTTTTAAAATCCGAACATTTTTCTATATTTTGAAGACAGAATTGTCAATTAACACGAAAAACCGCGTTTTGAGGCCGATAAAAGTATGCTGTCTCTCACTATGTGCAAGTTTTATAAGGTTTCAGATTTTAGATACTCTATCTATCTATCATTCCTAGAGATTTAGGTTTATGTTATTCATTTTTTAAGCGCTATAATAATGGTTTGTTATTACGACGCAAGGTTAGTATATACGTCATTGAGACTAACATTTGTTCTGGCACTACAGTATCCAATACGAAGGGCAAAGGTGGCTTCCTTGGGTCATTATTTTGTGACACGACACCTCCTTAACCGCAGTAGCTTACGCAAGCGACGCCTCTATCACATCTTCTTTTATATTAACAACCACTTTATTTCACACATTTTGCAAAGTACGCCAAGCGGGGTTCAAAACGAAACATTTCACAACTAATTAGGAACATTTTAATATAAATAAAAAATACTTATAGACTACATATCTAATAACACCTTACTCGGTAACTCTCTCCTTTATCTATAAAAAAGCACATTCAGTCAGTGGCACCAATATTTTATTATAAAAAATTTATCAGTCACTAGTTACCACGGATGCTATATCTCATCCGAGTCGGACCTTATCGAGTCGTAATTGGACGTTTTGCTTCTAAGCATCCTCAGGAAGGAGCCCACAGCGAAAATCGTTCGTCTATGCCTGTGGAATATTCCCTGGTACAGCGCTTCCCTGAGAGCCTTCCTGTCATCCGTAATTGACGGCTGCGTGCTCAGGGTTATGTCCGAGTGAGCCCCGATCGCCTTCTGGTGCCTTAGACCCCCGTGTTTCTTTTCCAACGACTTCTGATTAGGCAGACTCATCGTAGACTCGATCGAGGAGTTCTTCGTCTTCCGCAAATTCAGTATCTTCTTACCCGATGATTGGGTTTCGGACGAGGACCTGGTAGGCGCCAGCTTGGACCGATGCAGAGGGTTGTTCGAAGCCTCCGGGTGGACCATGATTTCTACGGATTTCTGGCTGACTGCACTGGACCGCGTAAGGGTCCTTTGCGATGAGGTCGGCTCCACCTTCGGGACCCTGTCGTCCTTTGGCATCGACGGCTGTTCAGCTTCTATAGCGATCATTTTGTTGATTAAAGGCGCGCCGTGTGTGATTGTCGGGATAATTTAATGAGATGATCGAGGTCACGTCATAGGCGGGCGCGCCTCGTCAATGCTGTCAATGGAGGGCACGGCCAAATGTATGACTACTTCGGGATTGTTCGGCCGGTCGCTTTTTGCGTAGCCCTCGCAACAATTACTGAATGTTATCGTCGGTAGTTTCGCATCACTGTCCAGTTTCACGGAGTTAAGGTTTTGTGCTAGGCAATCTATGTTCGGGTCCTTGTTCCGAACGCCGCAATCATCGGGATTCGCGTTCATAATCGGAGAGAGCCATTCCTCGTTTGTTAGCTCCTTCTCAGGTTCCGGCGATAAGCCGTTGCGTCCCAGCACTGGGGAGAATCCTTCCCCGCTCACGTGCAGGTCGATGAGACCCGCTAGGTTGACGTTGAAATTCTTATTCCTCGTACCCTGATACTCTTCATCTAATTTGACTTCGTCAGCGATAATTCTGTCAGTTATCGTTTCGATCTCATGCCGTAGAGCCTGATCGTCTTCGTAGAACTCCGATAGGTCTTGGAGATTTTCGTACCAGTTCCTGCCGAGAAGACTGTCAGGGATGTCGGACTTCTTCTCCGCGTCCTGCCTGTATTTGTCGATGAGGGGCTGGAGAGACTCCTCGTGCTGCCGGAAGAGGTACTGGTACGCCTGGCTCACTGTGTAGAGGGAGTAGGCGGAGCGGGGGCGCGGCGCCACGGCCGCAGATGTCGCATTCGCGAGGCAGCGCCGCCACACGTGCCCGAGAGCGCGCTCGCTCTGTATTGCATTAGAATTAAGAATCCTTTCAAAGTCAGACACTTGTTTGGCTTCGCTGATCTGCAACAACAGCTTGTTCTCCGTCTCTTTCCCTCGGCCGACAGTGTGGCACAGCCTCTTGTTGTCGCTGACCTGTTTAGGAGGATTACGGGGCTTAGTCTTGTTACTATCGATTACATTGGAGGGTGAATATCTAGGCTTGTGAATGTGATCTGCATATTTCATAGGTATAGAGAGGTTCTGGACGGAAACCGCGCATGGTATTTTCTCTACAGGTTTCCTGTTTTGTAGTTTGACCGCGATGCTTGGTGTTTGTGGTTGTTTCTTAGTGTTTGTTTTCGAGTGGGGTCTTTGTTGAAAGTATTTGTCGGCGTACCGGCGCCGATTTGGTTCCGCGGAGCGTACGTTCCGAGCATATTGCGAGCGAGGCCTCTCAGAGAGAGAGACACTTTTCGCTCGTAAAGGGATATCGTTTCGCGCGTCCCTAGGGACCCCTGCCAGCTTGGAGTCGATTGGAGTACCGGGGCGGGCGGGAGACGAGTGTCGTGCGGCTGAGTTTAAGAGTGACTGCTTGCGAACCGGTCATGCATAGCTTTCTTCGAATTCTGTGAAGTAGCGTAAAAAGTAATTTATCGCGGTGGCGTGCCGACTCCGATCGATCCCTTTGTTCGCAAACCTCGTCTAATAAAATGCGGGCGACGTATGCCACGATTGGTCCGCTGACAGATATACAAGTATTGCTTATTGCGATTTTATTTTTGAATTCTACTTATGGAAGCATTGGAATTGGAACGGAAGGAAAGTTCGGAAACGTTGATATTTTTTAATACTTCTTTGGTTTTTAAAATAATCTCAATGAGACTGATAGTTTATTTTTTTTGTATCTAGATCTCGTCTGTAATGTTGGAACAGTGGGTAAGTCAATTTGAGTCAACTACTGGGATGTTAAACAATCGTAAACAATTCAAACAGCAAACATCAGATGATCTTAAAAGACATAAAAAAAAAATGATGTTTTATATATAATTCTTATTTAAAGCATTATTTATTTACCATTAATAGCATTAAAAACTCTATTTTCATAATGACAATAATGACTAAATTATTCTCATTTTTATATTGATGACTAGCTTTTGAATAAATAGATAAACAATTCCTATCTACGTCATCATCATCACAATAGCATAACGACAATAGCAGAACAAAAAAGCCTCCCCAAAAAAAGGTCAATTTTGCCCAAAACTGCCAAGCTGGGCAAGCGTGTTGGCAATCTTAATTTGAACAAAATAGAACTATACAATATTTAAACATTCACAAAATTATCGTAAACTGTAGCGTCTCTAATTATTAAATCAAATCTTAATTAATATGTATTAATATTATAAAGATGAAATATTAAATTGTTGTTGGTACGAAATTTACTAGACCAATTTGAATAATACTTTCACCTTTAGAAAACAAAAAAACCTTCTTTCTTGGAGAGGCCTAGGTCCAGAAGCGCACTTTTAATGGCTGGTATGATAATAATATTTTATTCCAGTATTTTTGTGGTAATAGGAACTCCGCGGGTAAATCCGCGGGGCAATTGACGGGCCCGATGGCGCAGATGGTAGTGATCCTGTCTTGTGCACCAGGGGTCGTGGGTTCGATTCCCACCCAGAGCAAATATTTATATGATGATATTTGTGTTTGCTCTGTGTATGGGTGTAAAATATATGTATTTAAGTAGTATATTTGTGATTCCTCTGTTGTCTGGCATTCGTAACACAAGTGCTTTAAGCGACTTACCACAGACTCAGGTCAATGTATGAGATGTTGTGGGAATTTATTAAAAAAAAAAAATGCTAGTAAAAAATAATTACGTTATACCAATACACTAAGACATACTATTAATTCTCTATTATCCATTGCTAACAAATTCGCTGGTTCAGGTTTACGCATGGCGTAAGTAGATTGCTTAATCAAGCCCAGATAATCAATTGCTCCACTAATTTCGTTTTGGTCTATTCTAGGTATGCCTAGGCTTGAATGTGTTCTAATGAATACGACCATCTCGCAGTTGGAGCGAGTGTTGATTGAAATTCCACCAATAAGAAGTAGAATAAGAATGTACATCTGTATGGATATAAAGTAACAAACATGTTGCTCTTTCATACACAACTATAATGTAATGTAAATAAATATATCTGATACGATGACCTGATTGACCTGACGAGGTAAGTCACTTAAATCACGTGTTTTACAGAAATCAGCCGATAAATGAATCACAAATGTAATACTTGAAGTATTCATTATATCTAGACACAGAACAAACACAAAAATCGCCATGCCACGACTATCTGGCACTAGACCACGAGCCTATCATCGTTTGTCGTCAATTTATCTAGTCAATAATTGTATTCTTGTTATGTTTGTTAGTAGAAGTGTTGGTATAGGACATTCTAGGAATATATCTAGAATATACCATAGAAGAGGTATTAAAGAAGGGCCTGGTCAGAAGTAACAAGAATAAACGAGCGTGTTTAAAAGGACTAATGCAAGTGAAGGAATCGAGAGAGGTATGCCAAGATCGTAACAAGTGATAAAACTACCTGGGATTAAATTGATCTAACCGCAACAGTTAGCGCCGACCTCGGTCCTGCTAAAAGGGGGTTATTAGGGGGCATTATTAGGAATTCTACTAACACTAACTATATAGTATTGATGGAACCTTTATTACCAAAAGTTTTCGTTGTAAGTTCCTACCTGGTCACTCGTGAATTGATCCTGCATTAAACTTAGTTTTAATTGCCGTCTAGTGCCAGCAGAGTAGTCTAAGGTAGGCCTGATTTATATGTTAGATGACTTTTATGACCCCGTGGGGCCATCAGGGTCATTAATGATATGAGTATAATACAAATTAGTAATTAATATTTTCTAAATAAAATTGTTATATTTATTATTTTTGACGATTTGAAAGTGCTTGTACATTACAAGCACTTTCGCCTGCTTGAATAAAGAATATTTTTATTTTAGTGGAGATCCATAGAGTCTGCCTACCCCGATGGTAAACAGGCGTGATTGATGTATGTATGTAAATAAATTCATACATTACAAACATAAATACAAACCTTTTCAGTATAGATTAATCTATCAATCCAGTGCAGATTTCTCAAAAATCAAAGCCATATGTACAGTCAGCTATCCAGTTCACGATAAAAATCAACCGCCAAGAAGCCTCCAACCCCCACCTTCCAAATAGAGCCAGCATTGCATAACCGCTACACCTGCTACTTCTAGCTTTATTTTATACCCACTTAACTCCCCTTTCCATGATACCACAGGGATACAATATGTTACGTATGTCACTTGCTGATAATGTAATTTTCTATTCATGAAACTTTTTAAAACGAGTTCAGTAAATTCTGTTTACTGAACTTAAATCAAATAGTTTATTTATTACTTCTGTCCCGTTACACCTCCAACCCTAAATGTTATATATGTTATATATATATCAGCCATATGTTGCATTTTTTAAAATATAAATATAAATTTACGTACTCTACCACCACAAAGAGAGTAGATAAATAATGCGAAAGTTCGACATCTGTCAAATATAACACCAAGGCACCTCTTTTATTCACAATTTTAAGAAGATGGCATAGACAATTGTCTATGCCTGCTACCATAAATATGAGCAATCATTTTTAACGTGTTTATAGCGAGAATATAGGGACACAAGTTCCAGCGAGTGTCTCCGCGGGCAACAGCTAGTTTCAAACAATTACGAACACAGCCTGACATTAACGAAATTAAACTCAGGTGAAATAAAAGGCATCAGATGTGAGCGGCCAACTATAGGACCCCAGTTTCTTCACCCCGTAAAGGTCCCAGAGGTCAAAGTTAAATCAATATTTTAGTAATCGTTTGGAGAACCTTTCGTGTTACGGTTTAATATCAGCAAATCGAAGAAGAAGTTCAATTTGTTTTTAGAAATCACCTGATATATATATTAAAGCTGTGGGGTATCGGCAGAGGAGAATAGTACCTCCCTTAAAATAGTACTGGCAGAGTAGAATAGCCAAAGATAGTCCACTGCCGGACAGAGGCCTTGCAAAGAAAGATAGAGGTTTTTTACCTTAATTGCCGCGTTGGGCAGGCGTGGTTGCAATCGCAGAGCGCAACTTCGCGACGAGGATGATGCTGCTCAACGTCAGCCTGGAGTATTTGAGCTGTGCTGTTACAGATGGGTGTAATTGTAATCTAAGTTTAATTGATGGACTTGGCGCTAGAATTAAGCGCTAGTAAGAGGACGAAAATAAGTGATCTGATTATTATACTTATTGTGAAGTCTACACAGTCTAGGAATCGGGGAATTAGAACCAAAAACGGTCATTCGTAAGTGATAATATATAAGTGAATCGTATTATTTTCCGTGAGGTACCGGCAGAGAAGAATAGTACCTCCCCCTGTATCAGGTGTCGTAAAAGGCGACTAAGGCACCACAACCGACCGTTTATCCATGCAAAAAAGTCAGCTCATTTGCCCATCGCTGCCCTGTACAAATGTACAGGGCAGCGATGAGCAGCAGCATCTCCGTCGCGAAAGCTGCGCTCTGCGATTGCCAACACGCTAGCACAGCGCGGCAATTATGGGCAACATGGGGTATGTTTTTTATCTTTGATGACACGAGCATCAAATATCAAGCGGACCATATATGTTATATATATTACTTTATATATCCAGTCTGCTGACTTGGTTATATAAGAAAACCCACGACCTTCGCACAAGATAGGATCACTTGGTGGCCCGACTATAAAACAAACAAATCTACATTATCAATGTAAGCCTTATAGCAGTGGTCTCATAATTTATGCATCGTCTATTGATTCTTACTAGCTTAGGTTACTTGGAAGTTCGACTACTGTTTTTTACTTGGTACAATCCCTATACTACATATACATCCACGCTTCGATCGGATTTGTTGGCATTAGAAGTCCCCTAGTAACTCTAGAATTGATGTCTTATCTATACTAATATAATAAAGAGGAAATATTTGATTGTTTGATACAAGCCATGTGGTACCGGCAGAGTAGAATAGAAGTATTTTATCGCAACCGACAGATGGCGGTATATCCGAACAGTGCACAGGACGAGGATGGGCAGCAGCATCCCCGTCGCAAAAGCTACAATCTGCATTTGCCAACACGCTTGCCTAGCGCGGCATTTTTAGGCAAAATTCCCCTTTTTCTTGGTGAGGCCTGTGTCCAAGTTTAAATGGTCGGTATGATGATTGTTTGATCAACTCGATCAAAACTACGAACAAAATCTACTCGATCTAAATAAATAAAAAGCAGCGGTTTTACCAGCGTAAAATTATAGACTTTTATGTTAAAGGGAACTTTGTGCTCCTGTTTTACCCCTAGAGGTAAAATATTCACAAATTCTTAGTGCTCCTCTACATTATAAAAGGAACCATAGGCCAAAATTTAAAATTTCTAACACATATTTTAGGCCCAGTGTTGATATGTCAGTCAGACAGTTGATATGTCAGTGTTATAATATATATTTATATATATATACATCCATATATCTCATTGGCATGACATCTCTGACATGGCATTTATATTATCATCGTAATAATCATATCAGCCACGGACGTCTGTCCACTGCTGGACATACCCCCCCCCCCCCAAGTAATTCTAATGATTTCAAAATTTAATTTAAAAAAATTACTTCATATTATAAAGCGGCCATATTCAGTTGTTTGTTTATTGTTGTCACACATCATCTTTTACATCACACTATTCTTTAGTCCATCTCTCAAACCAACACTATACATACTTCGAAGTGCTCTCATTTCAAAAGCATTTATTCTACTCGCGTGCTTCTTCTGCCATACCCAACCTTCACTACCATGTCATTGTTGGAACCAAGAAACCTCTATGAACAGCCAGTCAAAAAGGCCACCTTTTTGTCACATTTTGGCTGCCCATAAAAGCATGTAAGGTTCCATTGACATTCCAGCTGTCACGGAGAGTGACAGCTGGAAATAGACTTCCACAGATACACAAACTCTTTCACTTGTTCAACGTTCAACAATTTGTCATACTTTCCTCCTTTTCAATCATACGTGTACTTTATATTTAAAAAAAAAAATGTTTTATTTTAATTGCAACGATTCGAAAGTTCTTGTAATGGGCTTTCTTGAATAAAGAACAAATGGCGAAATAAAAACGGAACAAATACGAAATATTAATTTATGTATTAATTGTGATTTCTCTGTTATCTGATGTCTGTAACACAAGTGGAAAAGCGACTTATCTTGGAGTCAGGTCAGTATCTGAGATATTGTATGCATTATTATTACATTCGTTTCCAAATAAGTATGCGAATTGTGTCGTGACGTACCTACCGACAGAGTGGAACTGCACCAGGTGTCGTAAGAGGCGACTAAGGTGCCAGAACCGACAGGACATCCGAAACATTGCAGTTAAAATGCACAGGGCGGGAGTGGGCAGCAGCATCCATGTCGCGAAAGCTGCGCTTTGCGATTGCCAACATGATTGCCCAGCGCGGCAATTATAGGCAAAAAATCTCCTTTCTTGGAGAGTCCTATGTCCAGCAATGGACTTCTATTGGCTGGTATGATAATGATTTCTTGTAGTCGTAATCAAGAGGTGGGTATTGTTGGTCGGTAGAAATAGGTATTGTAAGAATTATTTTTGTAACCGACATTCATTCGTACGTCGATCGTGGATTATCCAGTTCAAAATAAAACTTAAAAATAGTTTTCCCTCTCCAACTAATCGCAAAGGAAATGAGTACACGTCCGAGATTTTCAGACGAATTCTCATTTTGGCGTAATTATGATTAAGAATTTCGAATATGAGCAAGCATTCCTGGGAAAGTGCAGTTATGACGTTTACTTAGAACTAGTAACGCTTCGCTTCCATCGCGTATTTCCTGATGCCGTAATAAAAGAAACCTAAGTTACTTCTCATAAGTTCAGCTATCAGCCAGTGAAAGTCCACTTAAAATCGGTCCAGCCCTTTCAGAGTTTACCTCGAACAGACAAGACACAAAAAATATTTTGGCCCCATACATGCATTCACCCGCTTATTTGAAAAAGCTGTAAATTTGAAATTACAAACAGACTTCAATTTTATTTAAATGTATAGGTAAATATAAACCTTGTGATTGATTGATTTATTTATTATATTATTTATTTATTTATTATATACACTAACAGATTACTGTCATACATACTAATATTTATAATTAGATATAATATTACCTAGGAGATGTGTACACGACATTTTTTTAATTATATTTTTATTTAAAAAATACAACTATGATATTTTCTGTGGAGGCTGAAGATGTCTCGATTATTAACTCTATTGGTCTCTTTTAGTTCGTCCTCAGAATTACCTTGAGAATATTTCTCATTTGTCTAACTAAAGCTTGTTGCAGGAACCCTAAATTTGTTTAGTTTCATTTTGCATGAGGTACCTGAGTTTACATAGTACCTCCTCTGTACCAGGTGTCGTAAGAGGCGACTGAGGTACTGAAACAGTACTAAATTTCGTGGCATCACTTATGATCAACATTTATGTCAATACACATAAATAGAATTGGAGAGTCTGTGTTATTTTGATATTATAATAATAACTTATTTTTACTAAATTCATGTGGGTGTATATACGGTACATATAAATTTTTTTTGTCTGCCTATCTGTCTGTTTGTTTGAGATAATCTCTGCAACGGTTGGACCGATTTTGATGATACATTTACTGGCAGACAGCTGATATAAAAAGGAGTAACTTAGGCTATATAATATCACGCTGATACTAATAGGAACGGAGCATCAATCAAAAATGTGGCAATAACGGGCGGAAAATATACGTTTTGAAGAGAGTATGCTGCCCAAAATCAGTCCTGTCCACGTCCACGCGGATGAAGTCGCGGGCATAGCTAGTGATAAATGTTTGTGTTTGTTCTATACCTGTTTCTATGTTAAATATGTATATCAGTATTATGTTCCTAATAATAATAAATTCCTCTTTTGTCTGATGTTGGTAACACAAATGCACACCACACATAGGTCTAGTATTCGGTGGTGGAATTGACATCTGAGTAGTCCAGCAATAGCTTCGTCCGAAAAAAAAAGAAAAACACCCGGGCACGAAAAAATACGAAATAATAATTTATGTTATGTTATGTTTATATATGTGTTTCCTGTGTTATCTGATGTCCGTATCACAAGTGGATAAGCGACTTATCTTGGACTCAGGTATGGTCAGAAAGGAGTCATTTCTTGTATGAGCATGTGAATTTATTATTATATCAAACGGAAATAAGAGATTAAGAAAATTATAATAAAAAAATCATTCACCAAAAATGGTCAAAGATTCTTCTATTTTATTTTTTAATAAGTAGGAGCATAGATAAATAACGCGGAATGAAATTGAATGGGATCGGGAACGTCTCGCTCTTTCATTCGCACACCGCACCTGTAAACGTGACGTCACGTATTTTGTTTCATGCTTAAACATAATATTATAGGCGGGCGCGACGACGCAATTGGTAGAGTTCGTATCTTGTGCGCCCAGGGTGGTGGGTATGATTTTAACCCAAATTAATCATTTTAATGATGATATTTGTGTTTGTTCTGTAGCTGGATATGGTATATGTATTTAAGTATTACAGTCAAACCGATTATAACGACATCGTCTACAACGACCGATCGGTTATTACGACCAGATTGTAAGGTCCTGGCCGAGTCTGCAGTCAACTGTTCAGTAAACATACCGCCTACAACAACATCGGATATAGCGACATATCGTTTATATTGATATTTATCGATAAAAACGATCAACCGCAATTAGTTCCACCAAAACAAAACAATACGAACGATCTTAGATCTTATTACTAAGCATTGAAGTAATATTTAGGCGTATTTATACCTACGCTCTTTCTCCCACCCTATTCGTACCACTACCCGGCTATTTGACCTTGCAAATTTATTGTTTAGTGCGCTATTATCAACTATTTGCGAGGCTCTCAGCGCTATAACAGTTTTGCAAAAAATTTATACCTTTAAGAGGGGCTTAAAAAAAATTTATTGACTGATTACTCTAAAAACTAGTGTAAGTCTTATAGTGCAATATAAGTACACCTTGTATCTCAAATTATTTCTTAATTAAAATTGTAATTTATTTTTTTGACATTTGTGTTAAAAAGAACAATATTTTAATTTATATTAGATATATATGAACTTATGATAAATTAACTACTTATGCTATGTATTGCTAATAGCAACTATCGGATATAACGTCGGAAATATACGGTCCCTTCAATGACGCTATATCCGGTGTTGACTGTATTATATTTATCTCTATCTTTATAAATACAAAAATACGTACTTATATTGATAATAAAAATAATACACCATTGTACACCTAAATTTACCTAAAGACAATAATATATCCAGTTATACATATTGAGGTACAATTGGCGGTCTTATCGCATGGCGGGCAAAAAACCTCCTTTCTTGGAGACGCTTATGTCCAGCAGTGGACTTCCAATGGCTGATATGATGAATAATAATTCACATCTGACTCCAAGGACTTAAAGCACAGAGGAACCACATACATAATACTTAAATACATATTTTAACACTTAGATACAGGAGATACATAAATATCATTATATAAGTATTTTACCTGGAAGGGGATCGAACACCCAATCCATGGCGCACAAGGTGGGATCACTACCATCTGCGCCATTGGGTCTGTAGAAATTTTTGAATAAACACACAATATCTCATACTTATCTCCGAGATAAATCTTAAAACACTTGTTATTCATCATAAAAATATTTATCCTGGGTGGGAATCAAACTCTCGACCCCTAGCGTACAAGACAAGATCACAACCAACTGCGCCATCGGGCCCGTCAGAAAAAAAGCAGTCACGCGGCTCACGCGTGTAAAATAAAACAAATCGCGAGTCTATGATGCTTATAAATAAATCAAGCAATATTTTCTTTGAATAATAACGAGGATTATCTTAAAATAAGTCGACTGACATCCCACGCAACGTTATGGTACGCAGTCGAGAAATATCGTTTCATAATCGGCCTAGTATCTGTGTTATCCAGTTGACGGGCCGATGGCGCAGGGTCATAGCGAGTCAACCTTAAAAGATAGACATACATTAAAATTGTTCGTTTCTGCACATTTTTTTTGATTTTCGCAGATTTAAAAGCTCCGCTTTTATAAGTCGAAGATGTTTTTTAGCCTAAGTCATTCATTATTATATCAGCTATCACTGTTTTATTGCACCTGAAAACAATATGGGAGTCATTGTGTTCATATATGAACCTAAAAAAGAATTTGACATCAATAGAGAAAGGAATTGAGATGATTTCGACATGAAGATAGAATAGTAGAAAGTATGGATTCTGCAGCTATGATGAATATAGAGCGGAATTGAACGGAAGAGTTTGGGATAAAACGACCTAAACATACTTATGGTAGAAGAGGCATTAAGCCAGGTCAGAAGTATCGAGAATAAACGAGCGTGTATGAGAAATAATGCGAGTAAAGGAAGCGAGAGAGTTATGCCGAGATCGTAGCAAGAGATCCATGGTCTCTGCTTACCCCGATGGGGCACAGGCGTGATGTATGTACGTATTTTCTTTATCGGCAAGTAGAAATCCTTCTGGACTGTTATGAGCGTGTAATAGAAAAATAATGCATTGTAACAATTTCGCGTAGGCAGTCTATTTAAATCTCGTTGTTTTGGTTCTGTGTTACTATTTTTAGATATATCATAGTATAAAACGCGTCGGGTGTAAGTCTGAAAATGTTTTTCAGCCTATACATCAAAATAAATGGATAGCCACGATGGCGTAATTGGTATTTATCATACCAGTCATTGGAAGTCCACTGTTGGACATAAGCATCTCCAAGAAAGAAGGCTTATTGCCCATAATTGTTGGGCAAGCGTGTTGGCAATTAAAGAGCAGCTACCGCGGCGGGGATGTTGCTGCCCATCCCCGCCCTTTGCATTTTAGCTGCACTGTTTCGGATGGATATCTGTCCGTTCTGGTACCTTAGTCGCCTCCTTCGACTCCTGGTGCAGTGCAGTTCTATTCTGCCGGTACCTCACGGCGCTGTTTGTATTAGTATTGCTATTATCTCTATCTTACACGCCTTGGGCACTGGCAGAGAAAAGTATTTCCCTCTCTACCAGATGTCGTAAGGGCGACTGGGGTACCGGAACCGATATGTGGCGATATATCCATCCGAAACAGTGCAGGTAAAATACTAAAGGGTGGGCATGGGCACTAGCATCATCTTCGCAATTGCGCCCTGCGATTGCCACCACGCCTGCCCAGCGCGGCAATTATGGGCAAAATTGCCCTTAACTTGGGAAAACCTATGACCAGCAGTGGACGTTTTACGGCTGCTATGATAATGATTAAGATTAAGATCAACTATATCAAATTGGATAATTACTTTTTTGTTATGTTTGTGATTGTCAGGCACAGGTTTGTATGGAAACAACTTGATAAATATTTAAAAAAATATGTATTACCTAAGGTAGGTGCTAGCTACTAGTATGCAGGTATGTATATAGGTTGGAGATCCAAAAGTGGGGTTGAAAGTCCCTTTGTACCGGGATAACATTTTAAAAATGTATCCTTATGATGACCTTCATCATCATCATACCAGCCATTAGAAGTCCACTGCTGGACATAGGCCTCTCCAAGAAAGGAGAAATTTTGCCCATAGTGGTCGCGCTGGGCAAGCGTGTTGGCAATCGCAGAGCGCAGCTTTCGCAACAGGGATTCTGCTGCCCATCCCCGCCCTGTGTATTTGAGCTGCACTGTTCCGGATAGATATACCACCATCTGTTGGGACTGGCACCTTAGTCGCCAATTGCGACACCTGGTGCAGTGGTAGGTACTATTCTACTTTTCCGGTACCTCACGGCACTATGACCTAATATTTTTAAATGTTTAAGTTTGTAAGAATGTTTGGATGTAAGTTTGTTACTCTTTCACGCAAAAACTACTAAATAAATTAATTATGAAACTACAATAATATAGCTCATATATCGGAATAACACATAAATTATAATTTATAAACATTATTGCAAAATATAATAATATTTCTTATTTGCGTCCCAAATGCTTGTTAAGATCTATCCGCGAATCCGCTCATCGTCGTGTTTTGTTAAAGATGTAGACAGGAACCAACATTTTTCTTTATATAAAAACACTTATTAGTGGAATCTCACTCTATAACACCAAATTTGTAGAATTTCCTTCGAAAATCATAACAGCTTGTGTGTTGTGACATTACTGGAGAAATAATTTTGATAAATTTTAGTACCTATGTGTATATGGATTGAAAAAGAAAACAGGCTACGGCGATGTATTCTGCGTATGATTATAGTCAAAATATAAGAATATTTAAAAAGAAAAGAAAAAATGTGGTTTCCCGCCAATTGTGTTTAAGCTTTATGTAACAGTTTTATCATCTGTGCAAAAAAACATTAATGATCATAGATGATGTTAAACAGCCATAATTTGTCAAAGACCCCGACAATCAAGAAGTTTGTGATCCTAATAAAAATGCGTCGCCATCTTAAATTATCAATTGCGCACCAATTGGAAATTGTATCTTTGGAACAGCTCTAAGATATTGTTTATGTTTTAATAGTTGCAGTCGGTAATAGATAGATAGATACCATAACTACGTGTGTTATTAATCAAAGTCACCGTCGCGGTATATTTGTTATTTTTTTTTTTAATAACGCGATGATGGCATTCAGACACGGGCTGCATCATGGTAAGCGGTTGTTTTGAAATAAAATAATGCCAAATATATTTTCATAAGTTTTGTATCAATTTATATGAGGACTACATACAAAGGTCGTCTGCATTAGTATTCACACTAACCTCATGTAAACTTACCTATATCGACATTCCTAGTAAATATCTAAATGTTCAATTTAGGTTTACATAAACCTTTAGGTAACCTGATCAATATTTAAATTCGGAACACTTTAAGACATAAACAGATAGATAAATGCAGAAATTCTATATATAGAGCAAAGGCCTCAAAGAAAAGTAGTGTACATATTTTATGTAAACAAATAAATGTGATTTACTAGCTTTCTGCCGCGACTTCTGTCAATTGTTCTCTAGATCTTTATCGCAGGTACTCTTGTTACTCCGATAAGAAACTGCACCTGACAGCTGAACTGTTCAAAAGTCGTGCCGATTCCACAGAGTTAAAAAAGCATATCCATCCCATGTGTTACTTCCGACTGTCAATAATATTTGTATTAAAAATCATCTAGATCTGTTCCGCCGTTCCATCGTGTTAGAGTAACAAACATTTATCCAGACATCCACATATCGACACATCCATACTCACAAATTTTGGTACCAACATGAATGATAAATAAAATTTTAAAAAAACATCCGTTCCAAATATGCCCTTTTATTTTCTGCCATATCTAAACTATTCTTCGAATAAAACAAATAAAGGATAATATTATTTAGTAGATATTATGTATTTATTTTAACACATACATATTATTTTTTGTTTAAAGTAAGCGTTTCTAAAAAATAGGATAAAGACAAATCCAAGACAATAGATGTACCTTACTTATGACGTACATGAAACGTGCGTATCTCAATACATTTTAAATATTCATTAGGGCTTTACAACAAAAATGCGTCATAGCTTTAAATATTTATTATTAAAAAACACAATTTTCTAAACATCGCAATTCAGTTCGCAGACATCTACATACTTTCTAATTATAAATAGGTACCTATATAATTTGCTTTATTAATTTATCGTAATTCTAACATATACCTAATAACCTAAAAATATTTCAATTATATGAATGAAATAAAAATATTCTTTACTACAGCCATTTTTTATTAATTAGATTTTGAGTAAAATAAATCAAACTATAATTTGTAATTTGAACGATTCGTAAGAAAAATCATGTTAGATATATTATTAAAAATGTATCGAAATGGTCTAAAATCTTGTATTACGTTCTATCATCATTTAATGTGCTCCGTTTATTTAAATCTTTAATGGCTTCATAAAGTAACTGTTTCTCTGCATTAAAACACTCGGCAACGATATCAAAATCAATAATAAATCGGATGGACATAAATCTGAACCGCTGCTTATTTTGATGTCGATAAAAACAGACGCAAATACAACACGTTATGTAAAATCGTAAAAACGAGGTCTTATTTACGACGGAGCTCGTAGTTTTCGTTTAGTTTTTTAATAAAATCGTGGAACCCTGTGCCAGGCACATATTATGGGATCACAAATCAATATTCCACAGCCTTCCGTAAACAAAAACAACATTCAACCTCCAATTTCCGAACCTTTTTGCTGTCACTAATTTTTACCGCGTACTTATTTTTTTTTATTAAAAAACATCGGTTTATCAATCAATCATTGACCCACTTACCGGCTTTGATGCAGCAATCTACCAACCTAAAAATACAAAAACACTTGCAAAGGCACTGTTTTTTTTTCTATTATTATAAAAACCACTGCCACAACACGTATTGACGGAGAGGACTGTCGTGCGATACAAAATTAACAGACTGTTGCGCCGAAAATCAATAAGACCGCCATTCGTGGGACGGCTCTAGAATCTGTCTTCAGTCCATTCAATACGGCGAGATGAGACATGCGTAGAGGGCGTCTCGGAAAACGCGTTGACGTAAACGCGGGAAAAGTGACGTTTGTTTTTTTTTATTCAGAGATACGTGCGTTCTGAGCAACTGCGGTATGCTAATGGACAACAAAGAGTTTGTTCGCTGATAATGTCAGACATGTTTTCGTAAAACAAAGCTTAAACAATTATTGCACTGCGATGTACTTGTTTATCGAAACCACAAACGGTTTGTTTGTTTTGAACACAATATAAACAGAAATATCTGTTACTGAATTAGCGTATACATTTTAACAATTATAGAAGCAACGCAAAAAAGTGACCTTAGATACGAACAAATTAAAATTTTAGACTTTTTATTACAAATGATTAATAAAACATGTAATTAAAGTATATAATAAGCATATCGTAACCTTTTTTTAACTATTTTTTTGATATTGCCTTTTCATTAATTAATTAACTACATTGTTAAATATTAAAATAAGGGTTAATATTGTGCTACATAATTGTAATATTCGCGATCGAAAAAACAAATATGCAGAAACTTTTTCTTTTTTTATGCAGTACTCAAAATTAAAACTGTTAAAAAATAATCTTTCGCTTAATAATTATTATGGTTATTTAGCATATACATAGAGATAAAAAATGATTTTTTTTTATCATGCCATTAATCCGCATTCCATATATTTCTCAGTAGAATGTGTGTCAGGGAAAAGAGCATAAGAAGACCACATTTCCAGCTGGTTTAAATCAATGTGGAAATGAAATTCTTGGCGTATCCGTAGGTCAGTACTCCTGTGACCCGAATGCGGATTTCCTATCGCCACTGAGTCGAATAAAGCTAGCAAAATACCTATTGTATTACAGAGCAAAAGCTATTGTTTTTCAGATACACAAAACTGATCTCTTCTCTTTTACTTTATTTCTGTACACAAAGATATCAAGAGTTATTGTAGGCTTCATTTAATTAGCGGCAATCGTGTACGCAGATTTATGTATATATATGTATTGTCCTCTATAATAATATTATAGACTATAGCTAATTTAGTTCTTAATAATATTATAGACGTGAAATTTTGTTAGTATGAATATAGATGTATGGATTAATGTTTATTGCCCTTTCACGACGGAACGGCTGTATAGATCTAAATAAAATTTTGTATAGAGTTTATTGATAGTCTGGAGTTGCCTCCAGGCTACTCCAAATGCTACTTTTTACCCCAAAAATGTATTCCCGTGTTATACATATATCTGGTTTTTTATTTTTCTCTTAAAAAGCAGTAAGATTGATTGCACTGATGTTTCGGTGAGAAGGAGTCTTATTTTTAGACCTCAGGAATATATTCACAGACCTCACCTTATACATTGACTTAAAGCACTTGTGTTACGGATATCAGACAATAGAGTAATCACAAATATAATACTTGGAAACATTATTAACAATATTTTTACACCCAGACACAGAACAAACATAAATATTGTCGTTTGTCTTGGGTATGGGTCGGATCCATGACTCTTGGTGCATAAGATAGGATCACTACCATCTGCTCCATCGAGCCCGTCAAATAGATGTAAAAACCTTTCAGACAACGTCGCGGACAGAAAGCTAGCGAGTAAATAAGATAAGAATTTAGTATGTATATAGTTTTATTGCAGCATTATCAACCTTTCTATTATCAAGGAGGCCATTTTAAGCTACATATTTTTAAGCGTAGAAGCATAAATATTTTTATATATATTATTTATAAAAAAAACTAAAAAAAATAGTATATTTTTAAATTCTACTAATAAGGTCGTTAAATGAGGTGTTATATGTTAACATTTCAAGCATAGTTTTTTCATAATACATATAACATTATCTCTATAAAAAGAGCGAAAGTCATAGCGACACATATTTTTACTAGCGACGCCCTGCGGATTCACCCATGTATTTACGGTTCCCGTGAGAATCCTACTAATATTATAAATGTGAAAGTTAGCGGCACTAAGTAGATTACTTAGTGTGTGGTACCGGCAGAGTAGAACAGTACCTCCCCCTGTACCAGGTGTCGTAAGAGGCGACTAAGTTACCAGAACCGACAGAAAGCTGTAAATCCATTCGAAACAGTGCATCCCAAAATCCCGAAAAGAACCCAAAAAGAACAGTGCAGCATATTCGTTTTTCTTTAAAGTCTAAACGGGCCTTATGGCGCCAATATTCCTATATTCTGTGACAAAGCTCGGGTTCGAGCCCCACCCAGAGTAAATATTTATGGTATATTTATTTATTTTATATATATTTAGGTATTATATTTGTGATTCCTCTGCTGTTTGATATCAATAGCACAAGTGTTGTAAGCTACTTATCTCTGAGGCAAGTTAATGTATGAGAAATCGGGTGAATTAATTTATATATTAATGTCTTTTATTTTGTCAATATTTATATTTGTATTGCACGAACTTAAATCCAGTATTGTAAGGTCTTTACTCATCTCATCATCATCATTATAACAGCCATTGTAAATCCACTGCTGGATATAGGCCTTCCCAAGGAAGGGGGAATTTCGCCTATAATTGCCGACTAAGCAAGCGTGTTGGGAATCGCTGAGCGCAGCTTCCACGATCGGTAGTAATAAGGATTGAACTCACGATCCTTCGTCACAAGATAGAATCACTACCATCTGCGCTATCGGGCTCGCCATTACAATACAACATTATATACAATTATTTTTAGGAAAATCTAATGCGAAAGGATATACATACATTATGTTGCACAAAATTAGATAATTCTATGGAAATAGTAAACGAAAATGTTCATGCCATGTACTTATAGCTCAAAATAAAACTACTTTTCGACGGATTAAAAACACCGCATATTTTAAGAGTGACACTTATGTAGTTATTGTTAAGAAAAACGCATTTTAAAGCCTTTAATATTAGATTTACTAAAAGGATTTCTTGTAGTATTTCTACTGAGTACAAAGCCCAGTACGTTAAAGCGCAATGTGGATTGTAAATAGCCGTCCACACAGCTCGGTAAAAACAACCAGTCGTGCCCTATTATATCACACTGTCTTGTCTACAAGACAGATACATTCAGTAACTAAAGAGGTCTATATGGAATAACAATTTTATTTTTCTGGGTAAGATACAGGCAGGTTAGAATAGCGCCTGTTTGTACCAGGTGAGGAAAGAAGCCGTGAGGTATCCAGAGTAGAATAGTATCTCCTGTATCAGATGTTGTAAGAGCGACAAATGTACCAGAACCGACAGATGGCGGTATATCCATCCGCAGCACTGTAGCAATACACAGGGCGGCGATGGGCAGCAGCATCTCGTCGCGATAGCTTCGCTCCGGGATTGTGCGATTGATAACACGCATGCCCAGCGCGGCAATTACGAGCAAAATTCTCCCTGTCTTGGGGAGGACTATGTCTAGCAGAAGACTTCCAATGGCTGACATGATGATGATAAATAATTATATAACAGATGAGGCGACTGAGGTATCTTAATCAGATAGATATATATAATAAAAACTTTATAAAAAGGTTATCTACACCAACTATTTCTACCGCGAAACATCAGTGTTCGCATTGCTGTGTTCCGGTTTGAAGGGTGAGAGAGGCAGTGAAATTGCTGGGTATTGTGACATAATATTTTTGATTCATAGTGCCGATGCGGTAGTGATATCCTTGTGTTGAAAATTCGGAACGTGGGCTGATTGCTAGTATCACTACATAGTATAAATAAAATCTTTTTCGCTGTCTGTCTGTCCTTATGTATGCTTAGATCAGTAGCAACAGATTTCAATGCGGTTTCTTTTAAATAGATTATATGTACATCTTAGAAGTTTCCAATGTGATGTCGTAAATAAACATAATTTTATTGCAATTGCAAACACTGACTGAACACGACCACATAGATCAGAATAATATACTTCAGTATTGTACACCAAAAACAGTACGCGATGGCATATGTATATCTCTTGGTAATAACCGACAATCCCCGTTTTTTATTTCTTATTGCACCCGTGCGAAGCCGGGGTGGGTTGCTAGTCGCTTTTTTTAATTAATGCTACATTTGCATAAAACTTTGCCGTTTTTGAAGTTATTAGAATGAAATTTCTTCATTGATAGTCATGAAACACGAGTAAATCATTTTTTTCAAAAATCATCCCTTAATGAGGAGTGCTGTTACTATGAGTTCTACAACTTAACGCTTCCAGTTTTAAACATGTTTTTAATTTACATTTAATTGCGAGTTGGAAGAGAACATTAGCGACATGCACTTCTGCTCGCACACCCACTGTGCCTGCTACAGAGGTCGGTGACCCATAAATTAGGGGTCGATAGGGTGCCATAAACACCTCGCCACGGTTATGGCTGCGGAATAGCTCAATCAACCCGTTACTGCTATGTCGAATTGCTTATCTTTATTGGGCATTAACATGGCCCCTGACTTCTTCTATGTTTAAATATTTAGAAGCCGTTTTACGACTTCGTCTGCATGTTCTTCAGTGTATACCGCGAACCTCCTTCCTAATAATAATAAATAAATGCACACAACATCTTATAAAATTGTCCTGACTCCGAGAGAAGGCTCTTAAAGCATATGTGTTACAGATATCAGACAACAGAGGAACAACAGATATAATATCTAAATACATATATAAAACACTGTCACAGAACCAACACAAGTATTCACCATACAAATGATGATGATAATGAACTATTAAGTGAAAAAAAACAAATCTGTTAATATCTATAGATAAATCTTTGACAAAGAAACATATCAGGCGATTAAAGTACTAGAACCGATGGATGGCTGTATGTCCATCCGAAAGAATATATTTATATGCACAGGGCGGGGATGGGCAGCAGCATCCCTGTCGCAAAAGCTGTGCTCTGTAATTGCCAGAACGCTTGCCTAGATGGGTAATTATTCAGCCGCAGAATTCAGGAGCAGAACTCCATCTTTCTTGGGGAGGCTTATGTCCAGCAGTGGGCTTCCAATGGCTGATATGATTATATACATTTACTATAAAAAAAAAACAATTTGTTCCAGAAGTCAGGCGGAATTTGAACTTGCCTCTTTCGCATACCAGCGGAATGCACACCTTTTTTTCTAGTAAATATTATATTAAATAGCATTTTCTATCCATGAAACCTCTCAAAGTAATAAACTTATGAAGTACTCTACTGACATATGACACAGATAACTTAAGCCTTTAATAAATCTAATATAGGTTTTGACTTACATAAGAATCGGATTTCCAAATTCATGAAATTTCATTTTATCTTAATTTCGGAATCTTACCTTTCCTTAATTACATGTAACTTAAATTACACTCTATAACATCAACTATCTACTAAAGGAAATCTCGTCTAAATCGGTGCAACCGTTTCTAAAAAATTAGTACAAACATACAGATAAAATGGTACAAAAGTCTGCACTCTTTGTACAAACCTAATACCTAGGTACCGGCGGAATAGAATATTACCTCCCACTGCACCAGGTGTCGCAAGAGGTGACTAAGGTATCAGAACCGACAGACGGCGGTATATCCATCCGAAACAGTGCAACTCAAATGCACAGGATGGGGATGGACAGCAGCATCCCTGTCGCGAAAGCTAACGCTCTGCGACTGCCAACAGCCATTGGAAGTCCACTGCTTAAGCTCCTCCAAGAAAGGAGGTTTTATACCCGTAATTGCCGCGCTGGGCAAACGTGTTGGCAATCGCAGAACGCAGCTATCGCGACTGAGATGCTGCTGCCCATCCCTGCCCTTTGCATTTAAGCTGCGCTGTTTCGGTTGGGTATACCGCCATCTGTCGGTTCTGGTACCTTAGTCGCCTCTTAGGAGACCTGGTGTAGTGGGAGGTAATATTTTATTTTGCCTGAGGTACCGGCATACCGGCCTCAAATTGTAGTTAATAAATCGATATTCATAGATTAGGGAGTTAAGTGTGACCTAAATAAAAATATATTTGACATTGACCTTGACTTTGTTTGCTCGAGGGACTGCACGCGTGTGCAGAACACAGTGATACCTGATGATGACACGCTCCAAAACGTGTCAGGGTCTGGATTGGCGGTCACAGACTTTCCATTATATACTTGGCGTCTCAAGTTTCTGTGGGTTTACACGATTGGATGCCCTATCGAAATAACAACAGACATTTATGAACTCACTGGATAAACCAGGATATGTGTTAATGACTCCAATTGGCCAATTATACCGGTCAATAGCTAGATCTGTTGACTCTGATGCTAGAAGACAACAGGAAGACGAGTTGTGTGTAATTGCAGGTCGCGTGGGGCGAGTTATCTGCACATTTGCATGATATAGACTCCCAAACTACTTAGTCTGGAGACATATCAGTTGAAAGGGGAAATTCTTTTTTTGAGAAATTTTCCTATCTAATGCAGGAGGTATGGTTTTGGCGATATTTTACATGAAGTAGACCTAATGCAAAAGGTCGCCGCATTGGTACCTTAATCTCACCTGTTTCTACCGCCAAATAACAGTGTTCGTATTGCTGTGTTGCGGTCTGAAGGGTGAGAGAGGCTGTGAATTTACTGGGTAATGTGGCATAATATCCTCAAGTCACAAGGTTGGCATCGCGTTAGTGATATCCTTGTGATATTACGAGCGACTATTGTCTGCAGTGCTTACTATCACGCGGTCTGTATGATTGTTTGTCGACCTGGTACCTATAATAAAAAAAATGCTCTCAGATATTTACTAAGTACTACATTAGATAGCGTGTGTACCACCAAGATAATGACCGTGAGGTACTGGCGGAGTAGAATAGTACCTACCTCTCCATGTAAGGTATCATAAAAAAGGACGTACAAAATTACAAATCCTGAAACGAATGCAGAATCTTCACATAAATCACAAGTTAGGATCACTACCATCTGCGCAATCGTGCACGTCAAAATTTGGCAAGTGGATACCTCAAGTTCTAGGAAAGAACAAGTTTGATTCAGGAAAAGTCCTCGCAGGTTTTTTATTAAGACCGGCAGAGTATAATAGTACCTCCCCCTGTACCAGGTGTCGTAATAGGCTACTAAGGCACCAGATCCGACAGATGGCAGTATATCCATCTCAGACAGCGCAGCTAAAATGCATAGGGCAGATATTATGATGATGATGAGGTCGACAACGTAATAGTCAACGTCAGCGCAGCCTATACACGCTCGGTTTATCACAAGGATATCACTAGCCTACTACTCCTACTACTACTACTACACTACTACACTAGACTATCATTCCCAACCTTGTGACTTGATGATATTATAACATATTACCCGGTAATTTTGTAAAGTTACTGGGTAATGTTTCATAATAGATCTACCTCTAGTAAAGGTATACAGCGTTAATCAACTTGCAAGCGGAGCCGAGGCGAGATGTTTGTATAATCTAGATACAAAAACATATTTTATTTATCAAAATTTATTCCACAAAGTAATAAATACAAAATGAACAAATAGCGGACTTTATGCCAACTGGCATTATCTCCCAGTCATCCATTAGACAAATAAGAAAATAAATAATATGGCGGTGCAGAAAATATCACAACATAACATAAAACTAAGTTGCTTCCCACTGTCTGTCAGTACCGATGTATGCTTACATCTTTAACATTTCGCAACGGATTATAAGGCGATGTTTTTATTATTCTAGAAGGTTTACATCCCTACTAATATTATAAATGCGAAAGTAACTCTGTCTGTCTGTCTGTCTGTCTGTTACGCTTTCCCGGTTAAACCTCTCAACCGATTTTGATGAAATCTGGCATAGACAATCTTTAGACCTTGAGAAAGGACATAGGCTATTTTTGAACTCGAAATAAGGGTTGTCAGGGGTTGCAAGGGGGGATGAAAAGTTGTTTGCATGGATCGCTATTTTAGAGCTAGAAACTTAAAACTTATTTTTCAGGCCATTGATTCGATATAAATAAACGTGACATTCAAAGTTTATATAATTCGAAGTAAATAGGTATGGTACCCAAAAAACTATTCCACGCGGACGAAGTCGCGGGCACAGCTAGTTAATAATAAAGTAGAGGAACACTGGTCATTTTAAATACAAAGTCACACATTTTTTTGCGTTAACATTGAGAAGTTGGAGCGGAACTCTAGTAAATAACTACTAAAAGAAGTAAGTATTACATGCCTTGAAGTATCGGCAGAGTAGAATAGTATTTCTCTTTGTACCAGGTGTCGTAAGAGGCGACTAAGATACTAAAACCGACAGATGGCGGTATATCCATGCGAAACAGTGATGGGCAGCAAAATCCCCATCGCAAAGGCTCTGCAATTGCCAACATGCTTGTCTAACGCAGCAATTATGGGCAAAATTCCTGGGGAGGCGTCCAGCAATAGACTTCCAATAGCTGTAATAATGATGATAATGAAGACGAGATGAGATTTATAAGTATAATAAAATAAAACATCAGAAATAGTGTCTTATCGTTTTAGAAGCATCAGTAAAGAGAGAACGGAGCCATGACAACTGCAGCGTTATTTCACACAAAAAGGCACAGTGTGGTAATATTATTTCCCAACTAGACTACTCATTAGACATATTTGCACAGAGTTATCAACGCCAAGTCCAATCAACTCCGCAAACATTCTATTGTTACAACTGACACGCCAAATATTTGTCGGCTAAATTGTTTTAGCGTGCTTTTTAACGTGCATTACGGTATATTTGCGGTTGGAATGTCAACATTCGGTATAATTAGCAGTGTATAGCAAACATAACTTTATGTCAGTTAATTTAAAAAAGTAAGTGTCAGTAAAATTGACATTTATTTACCTTTCCTTGTTAACTCCTTTTGAATATAGGTTGATTAGAATGACAGCTGTCAATGTAGCGTCACCGCACTAGTTTTTTTTAGTGGCATTGAAACTTAGTAAATATTAATAAAATAATTATTAAAATCGGTCCAGTACTTTTTAAGTTTATTCGCTACATACAAAAATACAAATCTTCCCTCTTTATAATATTAGTGTAGATATCACATTAGAATTAAATTATTAAAACTACCTCTATTTGAAAATCGCATCTAAATCCCTTGTTTCTTTTAAAGCTCTGAGCATACATAGGGACGGACAGACAGCAGGAAGTGACCTTGTTTTATACTATGTAGTTACTAGCTGATTTAACTAACGTTGTCATGTCGTAATTATTTATTTATAAATGTCTTTACTTGTATGACGGACCCGGCATTGGTGGTGTTTCAGGCGCCAACGCTCGTGGGTTCAAATATTTATTTAATCAACTGTCTCTGTGTGTTAAATATATACTGAAAGTATAAGTGAATATATTGTTAAAAATATATATATTGAAGCATTATATTTTTTTTTCTCTGCCTGATCCTGTCTGTTTCTGATTTCAGTAACACAAGTGCTTTCAGCAACTTATATCGGAGTAGAGGTAGTACATTCAATAATGTAAGCATGAAGTATTCCATGAATTTATTTATTGATGTACATATTTTGACGCGGCAATTATATAAATCCTTCTATCGAGGAGAGGTTTCTGTCCAACAGTGGACTGTGGAGTAATGATAACTGACATCATGATAACGTATGTATGATATTATTCCCACAGATAATCTATTTATAATTAACGATGCCTAGTTACGGTGCGCATTCTATCAAGTCACATTAGAATAGTTCATATTGTTAAAAGAGCTAAAGCATTTTAAACGTAAAAATGACACTTGAGTTTTCTTAATTTGTGAAAAATTTCGAGCAAATTTGATCGGAAGTTGATTGTTCCATTTTTTTATTTCATAAGAATTTTCTTCTGTAAGTAACCAACATAAATAAATGAAATAAAAGACATGCCTTTAATATACATTTAAATATATTTATTTTATTAAAAAAAATTAAAATCACAATGTACAAAAAATACTAGTAGTATTTTAAAAAACTCTATGGTCAACGTAAAATATTGCAGAACGCACCCCACGCCTTTTCCAGATTTACACTAGTATATTTTGTTTATCATTATTTTCACTTTGTTATAAAGACTATAGTTTAAAAGCGTGTATTTTAGTTTTTAAAACTAGGTATATTTTATTTTTCTCTTTATAGGTTGATTTATTGACTTTATTAGGAAGACTACGCATGCGCAAGCTGCGTGGTCTCACCTGCTCTTACACAGAGGAATTTCTTCCATCCTGAGGATCCTGATCAGGATAATGATAATCTTTGTATTGGCGCCGACTTTTTATTATGTGTGCGAAGTTTCCATTAGATCTGTCTGTCTAAAGTGGGTCAAAATCGACTTCGAATGAGTCGATTACAAACATACCCACATACATACATAGATTTAAATGAAGGTAATATAAAGCCTGTAAAATCGATCCAGCCATTCATGCATGATGCCGATATTCTTTATTGTATGTATGATTGATCATATCGATCGTATGATCGATTGATCATTGAAGTATCAATACTCCTTAGAGTTATTATTACCATTTACTCCTTGGTCTTGGACAAAAATGCAATTGCATGACAATGCCGCCCATTGTACTTTTTAAATCAATCAATCTTTTTGAAATTGTATTGCATACGCAATCCAAGAAAGAGATAATACACAAATAAAACAAATGTTAGCATGTTTCTATGATTCGGGCAGTCAAGAAAAGCCGCGTGTGGATGCTAGTAAAGCAATAGACAAACAAGCTTTGTGCCTCGTCTAATCCGCAACTGCCCTTGAACGCAATTGCATTTGATTGGATAATAGCAATGCACACCGCGTGCGGTACAAAAGGAAGGCCACGAGACTGCATGAGTGCCGAATGATAGAAATATAATATGAAAACAACCGTCGTTTCCCGTGGGAAGTATGTGACATTACTTTGTGTTTAGTTTTGTTCAAGGAGTCTGTATTGCTTCTTATGTCGCAAGGAATATAATAATAATACATTTTCACAATTAAACCTGCATTGGTACCTACCTTACTCTCATCTATTTCTACCGCTAAATAACAGTGTCCGCATTGCTGTGTTCCGGTTTGAAGGGTGAGAGACGCAGTGGGTTTATTGGGTAATGTGACATAATATACTCAAATCACAAGGTTGACAACGCGGTAGTGATATCTTTATGATATTACGAGCGTCTATAGGCTGTTTTGACGCTTATCCCGCTGTAGGTATACTCGTTTGTCGACCTAGTCCAATAAAATCAATAAAAATAGTAGACCACCTCGCAAAAAACGCCGTCAACACCATACTGCCTTTGACACCCGATTGTGTTGACTCATATGAGTGGCCAATTTAATAAGCAGCGAGTCGGTGTGACAGATGTCCGTAGTCTCAAGCTATCATTTCACCAGTCCATCGATATCCCAACCCTATGACGGATTTATTTTAATCTGTTTTTTATATTTTGCAAAAACTCTTGCATCTTAAAAGTGTTTTTTCTGGGTTAATTGTCCATATTCATCGAGAGATGGCACCCGGTAGATGTGCTCACTCCAAAGTCGTATAAATGCCGTAAGATACCGGCAAACTAGAATAGCTTACTTACATACTTCCCTCTTTATCGCGTGTCGTAAAAGGTGACTATGGTACCAGAACCGACAGATGGTGGTATATCCATACAAAACAGTGTGGCACAAATGCACAGAGCAGGGATGGACAGCATCCCCGTCGGGAAAGCTGCGCTCTGTGATTACGAACACGATTGCCTAGCGCAGGAATGGGCAAAATTAACCTTTCTTGGGTCTAGACTAGACTTCCAAAGGCTGATATGATGATGATGATAAAGTCGTCTATGTCTAGCTTGGATAATAAGATATTACTGTGGACTTCATAGTTTCTTCACTAAGGTACTGTATTTCGTCAAAATCAATTAAGCAGTTGTGAAAGCAATACAGACAGAAAGGCAAAGTCAATTTCGACTTTATATTGCTACAATAATACATACAAGTATTATTATTATATGTATATATATATATATATATATAGATAATCCATGCGCCGGCCAGCTTCGCTTCCTTTCGCCGGCCTTACGCGTAAATTTTGTTGCGGAGTTATTTTAAAATAATATCTTCTAAGATGTTGATTGAAATCCAGTTATGTCAAGGGCAACTTTATTCACAATTTAATACTTGTGATGTTTGGATAAGAATTAATTAATACACATACATACGCCTGTTTCCCATCGGGGTGGGCAGAAATCTCCACTTGCTACGATCTTGGCATACCTCTCTCGTTTTAGTCTATTCATACACGCTTGTTTATTCTTGACACTTATCTAATAAGAAAAAGACGGGTGATAAAAAAATGCAAATTGATTTTGAAATAAAAAAAATATTGTTTAGATTTTTGATAAATTTTTATGTAACTTTTTTTTCGTATCCCAACTGCAGGCAAATGTGTGTCGCATGCGTGAAAACGTGACCGTTCAGAAATATAATCAATTGGGAGCTTCGTGGAAGCACTCTTCTTTTATTACTTGCATCAGTTTTTTATGGACCTAAATGGAGTTAATAAAATTGTTTGCAAAATTTTATTGCTCGCTTTGAATGTCAAACAAAGTCGAATTATGCCCGATTGATTGAGGACCGGTTTCAAAATTTATAAGTAACTAGCTGACCCGGCAAACGATGTTCTGCCATATAAATTAGTATAATGATTCAATAACAAAAATGAGTATTTAAAAATAGGGGCCGATAGAAGGGTCACAGGGAACATTCAGGGAGATTTATATTTTTTAATGCCACAGTAATGTTATTGGTGTCAACCTTATTATTTAGAGGTATGAATGTCAGATTCTCATATAAAATATGTGCATATACTGAACATGCATATATTTTATAAAAATCAGTCAAGCCGTTTCGGAGGTGTATCGTAACTAATACTGTGATACGAAAATTTTATGTCTAATACTACACTTCTTTAGATTTTATCGATAATAAGCTGCGCCCCACGGTTTCACCCGCGCTAAATTGTAGTACTTTAAAACGAACTTTGCACCCTCCTATTAGCCACTGTGGGATGATTTAAAAATATATATATATACACGTATAAACGTAATAAATATATACACGTGTTTGGCGACTTAATAAAGATCCCACATATTGAATTTCCTTCGAATAAGTTAATGAATAACAAAGTTACATACTAACTTTGCAAACCCGTTTTACCCCTTTAAGGGGTGTATTTTTAAAAATCCTTTTATTTGCTCCCCTATGTTATGAAAGTAATCCTTGTGCAAAAATTTCAAGTTTCTACCCCTTATAGTTTGACTCTGCTCCTCTTTATATGCAGATAAAGACTAAATTGCATCAGTGTTTATTTAACGAGGCAAAACTTCAGTGATTATTTGTGTACCTAAATCACAAAGAATTAATTATTATTCTGGGATGTCAGTAGTTCAGTGGGGTTCGATTCCCATTCGAGCCTTCGGGGACGAGTTAATTTTTCTAAAAACAATTTCCGGTGAACAACTAATGAGCGAGCGATAACCGACCGAGCAGAAGTGCGGTTGGAAGCACTCGGACTGAGTGTTCTTTAGCACAAAGTAAAAAACCCGTAAAATCCAAAAATATTTTATTATTTCGCAAGAATTATAACTTAAATCTAATATAATAAATTACAATATAAACTAGACATACATATTAGTCAAACATTAATTTGAAACTATCCTCTAGATCATACTTTTAATTAAAAAAAAATTATAAATATAAAAATAAAAATCATATTAAAAATAAATTAATCAATTATTGAAATGTCATGGGTCATGTAAGAATAATTAAAATCAATTAATACTCTAAAAAAAGTAATAAAAAATATTTAACATCTAAACACTTACATTTATTCTTCATTTAAACTATACATAAAATATTATGCTTTGGAATTACTTTGGCTTCCATCTTAATATTGGGTTTGAAATAAACCTCAAGTTACACAAAGATAGACAAATACACTAAATGATTACTTATTTAACCATTATCAGTAACAAAATTAAATTTAAGTAAAAAAATAATTATGTCTTTCAGACAGGTTAACAATACAGGAACATAAAAAAGCCAGTTTATATTCTTACTTAGAAGGCAAGCGTTCCTCAGAGGCAATGACAGGTCGACATGACTTATGTACCTTTCATCATCATCATATCACCCATTGGCAGTCCACTGGTGGACATGTGCCTTCTCAAGAAAGAGGGAATTTTACCTATAACTGCACTCCCTAGAGGAACTGGGTTGGCAAGAGTATGACTATCAATACAGAGTTTACATAGACATTGGGTTGGGTATATCTGTCACATATTCTGTTGTAAAAACTTTCGTTCATTTATACAGTTCTCCAGCTCGTCATGGTACTCTTCAATTTTTGCATTGAACCCTGGACTCTGTATATCATAATCAAAACTGTTTCCAGTGATAACCTTCTCTTGATTCAGTGTTGAATCAAAACGGACCTTCTTTCCCGGAGTAACTGGCTTGTTTTGAGAAATGTCAGGAGTATTCTCATCTCTTTCTCTCAACGGTGTAACATTGGTATTAAGTCTTGTATTCCTTAATGTTTTAACTGTTTCATACTGATGCTCTTCATCGTCAATCTCCTCAATTTCAATTTCGTCCGAATTATCTAAATTTAAAGCAGGATTTTCAATGCCTGTTTCTTTTGGTATGATTTTCGACTTTGGTGGTTTCCTAGGAACTTCGTATGGGTTTAATGTTGAGTTATGTTCTACCTTTTCATGCTTGAATGTCTTTTTCAATGTTTTTAAAACTTTTTTTGACAATTTGTTGCTCACTTTCAGAAATTGGTGCTTTAAATCTTTCTTACTGTCATTGGATTCGTTTGAGCTGTTGCCTTCACAGATTTTATTTAAATTCATTATATCATAAGCACTGAATCGTGATACATCATGTCCAAGTATTTTGCTTTGTTTGTTAAAGTTTGTATCATTCAGTTCTCCATTAATATTTTCGTATATCGGACTCTCTGATCTATAGCTGTCAATATTTTCATACTCATGTTGGTCTGTGTTGATAGATTCATTCACAGTTGATATAGTACTGTTTGTATCACTGTTAAATAGCCTACGAGGTAAGAGATTGCTTTCTGGAAATATT
The DNA here is from genome assembly GCA_020976665.1 of Heortia vitessoides. NCBI lineage: Eukaryota > Metazoa > Arthropoda > Insecta > Lepidoptera > Crambidae > Heortia > Heortia vitessoides. The sequence goes on from JACJUM010002809.1 coordinate 12,438,643, forward strand.
TGACCTTCAACAGGTCTATTGATAGCTTCATCATGGTACTCAATCTCAGATTTGGAAGGTTCTTCGGTTTGAAATGGATTCTCTGTTGATAGTATACAGTTCTCATTTCCATTTGCAATTAAAAATGGATTAGTGTTCCTCTTTTTTTCAATAACTCTTTTCTTTTTTGTGATAATTGTAATTGTTTTTATCTCCATAATATTACTTTCATTAAGATCATCGTCAAGGTAAAGTGATTGGTTTGATAAATTTGGTGAATCCAGTGCAAGGCGGTCAATAAAACTTAGGTTTATATTGCTTGTGTTATTTATGATAACTTGGTTAGTCACGTTTTTTTGTATGTTTGTGTTCATATTTGAGTCTGTAACATCATATATTTGACTAGAAGTGGCAGTATTCAGAGATTTCTGTTCCAAGACGGATATTCCAGAATCCATTTCAATTTCACTAATATCTGGTTCAAATAATGATATCTCCATATCTTGTCTTGCTGTACCATTATCCATTGTGGTTTCATCAACATGAATACTATGGGGTAGAGATACATCTGTTAAATTTGCATAAACTGGTTCTTCTACTAGAATATCAGGTGTGTTGATTGTTGCTTGGCTTTCCCTGTCAGAGGATGTAGTTTCACAAGTTTTAACATTTTTTCGTACATTCTCTAGCTCTCTGACTAGAAACTCATTAATGGCAGCTTTACTAATTCCTAAGTCTAGTCCAGTATTCTCGAATGCTGCTATGTCACAGCTTTTGGTCCGCTTACGTTTCTTATTTGGGACAATTTCCATAGCGGTGTTGCATATAGGATCCTCGTTGGCGAGAAGGTCTAACCCAGGGTTTAGATAGGCGTTGGGACACGGTGTAGTAATTTTCCTTTTATTTTTCGAATTCGGTTTCACTTCAAATAAGTTGTTGTCAATGGAGCTCATTATGCACTGGAAATAGACAAAAATATAACATTAAAACTTAATACCAATAAAAATTAAATTTGTTATCATAAAATGCATTGTTGCATACAAAAATTACGCCGTAAAGAGACTGTTGGTACCATTACAGAGATTAATTATAACTTTGTAATTACTTAGTATGTTTACCCACCTTGTGCGTCGGATAAAATTGAAGTAAACATTGGAAAAATATTATCTCCCATCAATAAATATAGTAGTCTTCAATATTTAATTCAGTCAATTTTATTTTAAGATAACTTTTATTCATAACTTTCCGTTTTTCAACAGTAAACAAAAACCCGGAGGCAGGTGTTCAACGACGGTTATAAATTCTGACAGTTTGTTTTTTTTTAACGATAGCGGCTTCGAGCATCAGTACGGTTGCCAGTTACTAAGTTTCACTTCAGATATAAATATTTTTGGATTATGTTGGACGGGCCGCTAGTATTGTAATAAAGTCACTATAACCACATTAATATAAAACTAGCGGCCCGTCTCAGCTTTGCACGGGTAGACATAAATAGGTACATATATTTAAGTAATAAGCATGCTTATTAAAAAGACCATGAATCCCTAATTTGAAAAAAAATTGTATGCTTATCTTAAAGCTTCCCTGTACACTACGTTGAGAGCCTACTCAAGAAAGTGCCAAATACAATTGCTCTAGTCGAGTTAGTTACTCGATGCACTGCGTGGCGGCCGCTGCCGGCATGTATTTTTATTTTAATTTCATGATATCTTTTAAATGGGATGTCCGATTTCAATCATTCAAAAAATTATCATCAGGTATTAAGCCAGTTTTGAATATTAAATTATTTATTTGGATAAATAAATATAAATGGTATGGATAACACGGTCGGATTTTGATCGTCATTTCTATCAATTTGTTAAATGTAAAAAAGTAGTTATAGTGACGTAACTACAATAGTTAGACATATGGTATCGCGAAGTTTCTTGTAGATATTGATATATTCTATAATATTGTCAAGCAATTTTTGTCCTATCATTAATATTCTTCGCAGCGTATGCCATGAAAGACATTTTATGGCTAATTTTTTTACACCTTCGGTTGGTTTTAATAGAAATTTCCAAAGTAATCTAGTACTAAATATAGCCTATGTTACTCAATGATAATGTAGCTTTCTAATGAAAAAAAGAATGATTAAAATCGGTCCAGTACTTTTTAAGTTTATTCGTTACATACAAAAATACGAATCTTTCCTGTTTATAATATTAGTGTAGATATCTTTTCAAAAACTATACTGACAGGCCCGATGGCGCAAGTTGTAGTCTCCTTTGTAAATTCTATCTTATGAGCCATGGGTTGTGAGTTTAATCTTCACTCAGGACAAATATTTATATGATGATATCTGTAGGTATTTGTCCTGTGTCTTGGTGTTAAAAATATGTATTAACCACGGAGTCAGGTCAATGAAGTTGCTGTATGAATAATATGTGTTAGACCTACTTTAAAAAAGAGTCTAAAGTTATGTATTGTATATTATATATATAATATACAATGCCTTAAAGACCATGTTATTCATGTCTTTATTTTTATCCTTATCCAAATAAAATATTGTTTACTTAAGATTGTCTTAATACTTGTAGATTACCTACTTAAATGATAAAAATCGACTATTGAATTGAAAATATATTACGAGTTTAAAAATTTTAATCTGAACACAATATGGCGCTCGCTTCGAGATGTGGAGTGTGCGGGCTATGCGGGGAAGAAAGGGACATGGGACTATTTAATACAACATAGAAGATACAGTGCACTATTCCCAAGAAGTTCTCAACTTACTTAACTTAGTAAATAAATGTAAATAAGCCTCAAAATAAAAATCTTCTATAAAGTGTATCATCTGCCCTTGAACAAAAGATATTTCTTTCTATAAGATTTTTGATTCTAAGTTAGATCGTTCGCTCTATAATAAACCCCCTGGCGTTATGGCGCTGGAATTGATGTTGGTGTAGTCCAGAATGAGGTTCTCCAAAAAAATAAAAGCGCCTATCTGTCTGACAAATTCAATTTTAAAATATTCATATTAATAATTGTTATTCTATGTTCTTTAAAAGTTAAATACACTTTGAACCAACATAGTTACCCAATGATTAAATATAAAAAGTTAATGTTATGTTATTTTATATATTATCCAATTTTGATGTATTCAAAGCCTTACGCGTGAATGATTTGCATAAATTCCATATTCCATGCCCTATTGCTAGAATAACAACAACAATATTAATGTAAATAAAATTATATATGTAAACTAGCTAATAAAATCAATAAAATTAAATATAAACTGTCCTATCTCACAATTAGATTAAAGTGTCCAACAATGAAACACCAAAAAATCAATTAGGTATTAAATTGCATAAAGCTTATTTAATTAGGTATAAAATTGCATTAATCGTTTTCATAATTATTAAATTCAAATCTCACAAAAAGGTTTTATTTGAAAAATTTAAAATGTTTTGTTGTGTCCGCCTGGGTGTACACAGTGAAACGCCCTTTATTCAACAATGAAACAGTATTTTATACTAATTGTTTTGAATTTAATGTTGACGTTTGAACAAGTAAATGATACAAAACATATAATTATAAATCAAAAAATCCACAGAAAGACAAATGAACTTTTAATAACATAATATTTTTCAGACCTTTAGTCACAACAACACAATAATCTCTTATGACTCTGGTGTTAAAAAAACACTTAAATAATTAGTTAACAATTGAAGTTCGTAGTTACAAAGATTTATAAGTCTTCAGTTACAAAAATCACATTAAGCTGTAGGCACAGATGTACGTTAAATATAAACACTTAATAGTGAAAATAGTCTTTATATTAATTAGTCTCAAAGTAACAAATATCGTAATTATTATCGAACTTATGGCATTGAGAACCAAGTAGGTGCCTAGTAGTGATGAATTACTATGATATAAAAATACGACGAATCCACTTAACGCAACTTTATGCTTGGTGATACACGGACAGGAAAAACAAAGGTTGAATTCCGGATTTTAGTACCATTGATTTGCGGATACGGAAGAATCATTTTTACATTTTTGATATCAATTTCCGAAAGATCAGGTTGAAATATCAATGGCATGCGGAATTGCATCATGTCTTTAACTTTCAGTCTCATAAACGGAACCCCAAATATATTAGACCCCATTACTTCAATTATCTTTGCGAAGTAATAAACATTTGGTTTTTTAAGAATCCAATAAAACCAGCACGTAATCATTTTCCACAGGTTCACGATTAAGTTTTTTAAAATTTTCTGTAGTCAAAGGCAAATTATTCTCAACAAGCTCTTTCAACGTCTAGTGCATTCAAATCAGTTTTACTTAAGCACTTATTTTCAGGTTTATCTTTTTTGGTACTTGTTTTAGGATCTGGTTCAGTCTTAGCCTTTTTAGATTTCCTTATTCCCTTTTTATCAGATAAAACCGGTCGCTTGATTGCTTTTGCCGCAGGTTTTTTTTGTGCCTTTTTACGATTACGAGTTATCTGGTCTTTTTCTGGGGAAACCGTTGCAATCATGCTTTTACCGAGCTTTCTTGATTTACGCTTTCCAGTTTGTGGCCCAGCATTCAAAGCAGGGATAAACTCAGGAGTTACAAATTTAGATTGAATACTAGAACTTCCAGGTTTTGCTTCAACGGGTGGCAGTATCGAGTCTCTGTTCAGTTCACTCCTAGAAATTTCTTCGGACCGCGATGTCATCACTATATTTGAAGAACTAGATCCTGGTTCAGGAGTCACACCTGCCAGAATTTCCTGGAGTAGTGATGTTGTGGTTCCGTTAAGTGAATTAGAGTCTGGTTTGTGTAGCTCCTGTAAAGGCTTTGCGAAATTCTCAACGGCTACCAGTAAAGACGGTAAGACCTAAGAGTCCACATGTCACATCCGATGAAGGACTTCAACAAGTCTCTCTATGTTGTAGTTCCTCAGGAGTGGCAGTAGATACAGATCTATCTGTGACTGATGATCGCATAAAGTCTGATTCTGTAAATATGTCGTCGTCATACGGATAAATTCCGATTTTCTGAAGCCAGATAAAATATTTGTTAGGGTCATGGATTTCGCATATGCTTGACCTACGCACTCTGCGATATTGTAGATACTCATCGGTTTTCCAGGGTTCCTCATCAACCATGAATTCACAGCGCTGTTGTAATAGATTTTGGATGGACCATACAATCCAACATCAAGTGGCTGCATCTTTGCAGTGGTATGAGCGTGCAGTGTAAGAATCGTTACTCCAGATTGTTTGGCTAGATCTGATGCCTGAATACTGATTCATGATTGTCCATGATCAATAGAGCAGGGTTCTCTAGGCCTGCAGACGTGTGTTTAATAAAATGCTTCATTACTTAAAGAAAGAGTTCCGCATTCATCCACACAGGTGGAGCCGCTATTCCGAGAGATCCTGGCGCAGTTAAGCATAAAATGTTTGAATTTTTTTCTCGGGAAAACAAGAACCGGTGGTAATGCTTGCCCCGATGCGCATACGATGCAACATGTTGTGACTCGTGTCCCCCTTTCACCGCTAGTTATTTTTCCAATATTCTGTCTCCCTTTTGGTGCCAAGACTTTCTGTAGTTTTTGTACTGTGGAGGTAGCAGTTTCATCAAGGTTGTATACTCTACATCCATTACCAAAATCGGGATGACGTTCCATAACATTTTTCAGATTACTGAAGAAATTCTTGACGGATTCTCTTTAAAAGCTGTTGCACGAGCCAGACTATATGCCTCAAGTCTTTTCAGTGATAGATCTACATGCCGTGACTTGAAAGAGCGAAGCCATTCTTTACCTGCCATTTGTTCTTTCTCCCAAGAGTCAGGACATTTGATATTATTTGTTTTCGCCATTCGGTAGACGACACGGTGTACGTCTCTACTAGTTAGTCCATAAAACTTAAGTGCACAGTCAATCACATAAATTCGGAGCGCTTCTTGAGCGTCGGTAAAAATTTTGTTGACGTCATAGTTGGGAGTTAGTCTATGAGTTTGTAATAATGCAGTACTGATGCTTTAATTTTTTTAATATATCGAAATAATGTAGCATTTTCTACATCACATTCTTTGGCCGCTTTTCTTACGCTTAATCCCTGTCTGTTTAATTGAATAGATTGAAGGATGTTTTTTGCCGTGTTGTCCCCCTTTTTTTTTGTAGATTTAGTGCGCAGCATCTTTGGCAAAAGAGAAAATAATGTAACTACTTAAATGTAATTAGCATTAATATAAGATAAAATTTTACTAAGTGCAAAAATTTAAACCATGTTTCTACTTACCATTTATCACATTTCTACTAATTTAAAAAGATTATCATTAGATAATTGCTAATTTATAAAGCAGATATAAACTACACATAAAAAAATAAAATCATTATGAATAACCACATTAATTATGATAGTGTTATAGAATAAAACAAGGTAGTATACAATGAAACATTGTTTCATTGTGACCATCCCCAAACTGTTTCATTGTTGACCACTCGGGTTATATTTTAAAAACCTGAAAAATTATCGATTGAAACGGAACGGATTAATATTTCATGTAAACCACGTAAATGTATGATACTTGTACATTACCACGGTATTCTCGGAAATACGGAACATGCTTGTATATTTTTATGAAAAATGTATAAACACAATAGAAAATTCGATGTCGAGGAATCGCAAAAATTTCCACGAACATGTTCTCTTCCAAGCGGCGTGCACCCAAACTGCGCTGGTGCAGGGGGATCAAAAAAGGGTCCGGACATGACATGGCAAGCAATTTCGCAACCCCGCTTTTTTGATATATCGAGCTGTTTCATTGTGTCCGACTGTTTCACTGTTGGACACCCTACCATACACAATAAGCATAAATTAATTATATTAATTGTGTACGTCTTCATCGGGTTCAGTAGTTTAAAAGTTTATCCCGGACGAACACTGTGACACGTAATATTTATATTTACATTAGCTGACGCGACAGAAATAGTTTTGTCTTATATAGTTAAGTTTTCACTATTCGTATGTTTATTACAAAAACAAAAAAAACATTTATATAAATAAAAAATAAAATTGAATCGGTTCTACCCTGAAATTGAATATTAAGTACATCTCGTACAAACAACCCGACACGAAATTTATACCAGTATATATAATTAGATTATTAACCGTCAATTGATAAGATGGCGTTATTCAAAATAACGAAGGGTTTAAAAAAATTACTATTCTTCTAATCTTTCAAATCTAACAATAAAACAGCACGTTAGTGAACTTTAACTAACTATTATTATGCAATCACTTTGAATCGTCTAATTCTGAACAGACTTGGTGATTAAATCTGTATTTTTAACTTGTAATTTAAACATAAAATGGCCATCAAATATCACGGATAAAAAATAAAACACGTTTCAACGCTCAATAAAAATATATTGCTAAGAATCAGATCACACAACCAGTTCTCTGAACTGATAAAAAATTTAACTACGCATTATCACACAAACCTTTGATACGGAAACGAAAGATATCTCTTTAAGCTTAATAATTAACAACCGCCACCAAAAACAGTTTACAAATAATTGACACTAGGTAACTAGGAAAATAGGTCCTTGAGATGCAGGGTGTCCTCTAGGCTGACAGTGAGCGTGTCTTTGCTTTCTTATATTATAAAACAGCTGTCACCCACACAATATTATTTCAATATTATTATACACAAAGCAACAGATCAACCTACATAAATGTTTTAATTTCGCAGGCGATTTTGAACTTAAAAGCTTACACTTAAAGACAAAAGTTGGTTGCGAAATTTTTAGCAAAATATGAATTGTACCTCCTGTACCAGGTTTCTTATGAGGCGATTGAGGTATCAGAACCGATAGATGGCGCTCAAATGAAAAAAGGAATTAGCTGGACAGTATTCCTATCACGAAGCAAGCAATTATGAACAAAAATCCCCCATTCTTGGCGAGGCCAATCTCCAGCATTGGACGTTCTACAGCTGCTTTGATGCCGATGTATAAATGTATCCGTAAATCTTGTGTGCCTACGCAGTTTGCAGTCTCATTCTTTTTTGCTCAACCCGCGTAATCCGCTATCTTTTCCCGCCATTTACGACAACGACAGATGCACCGCTTACTGACAGCTTAAGGAGGATTTAGCCCAAATATGAATATACTTTGTCAAGCTGGCGTACCTTGTTTTCATATAAATAACGATACACGTCACTCAGTCACCCTCGGTAATCCTATATGCCTATATCATTAGATAGTGCTTACAATATTTTTTTTGTAGGTCGTCCACTGCTGTACTTAGACAGCTTCAAATGATTTCCAATAGAACTGGTTGCAAGCGGCATGCTGCCATTGAGCTATCTATCCAGCCTCTGGGAGAACCACCAATGCTTTAATTCTTATACAGATTTCAATCATGACACGATCAGCAAAGAGACAACCAAACATTAATTTCTCCGTAGCTTGTTATGTTACTTAGAGTTGGCACATGAGGCCAATAGTAGACCACGTTTTAATGCCATTATGTCATTGCTGCTAACGGAATGTCGGAGTAGATGTTTCGCAGTTCTTGAATGCTTTTCAAACGTATTGATTTAATTAGTTTTTTCAAACTTGCATAACATATGTCTTACAACATTACTAAACCTACGATAACTAATTAAGAAAAAAACCGCTAACATTAGTTAGATTCATAAATATCATTGTATGTCGAGGGGTACCGAAACAGCGTAGTTCTAATGCAACAGGGCGGGGCTGGGCAGCACATTCCCTTTGCGAAATTAATTTCCTTCCAATAATAAAAAAAAAACGGAGGTACTAATATGAAGGTCATATGGGGTCGGGGGTTATGTATGGAGGCCACCCACCAGCCAATGCACCGTAGGACATCTACACACGTTCTTACTAGAACCGCTTACATCCGGTCCTATCACCATAGTCACTTGGTAAAGTATCTGTCCAGTGGACGTCCTTCGCAATACCACTACATCCAATACCGACTGCGAACACATTTATTGCGTGATCTAGAAACTGTTTTAATTAGATACAGTAAAAAAACATCTTGCAAGAATACCAAAGGATTATGGAAAGCTTTCGGGTTCGTTAAACTTCCAAGTATAAAATATAGGGACCTCCTAAACTTTAGAGATCGGCGAAATCAAGCACAACTAAGTACAATATTTTCTTCTAAATATACATAAAATAAATTTTTACTCTGGCAGTAAAAAGGGCGTTCTAAATTGTACTCACAAACATGGTAACATTTTATATGGTAACATTATCTGCGTGTTTTTTTTAAATAGTTGCCAGTAAAAAAGAGATATTGCGGAAATTCTACTATTACAATTATTTTTATATCTATTACCTTTTTATGTCGTGCTGTTTATTGTCATGGTGATAAATAATAAAAAAAATATTGATAAAACATTTTTAAAGCACATAAAATTTAAATTCACAACCAATTATCTGATAGTACACAAATTATAAAGACAGTTTAGTAACTTCTAACATTAACTGTAACATTAAAAAATATATAGCCCACCCGCAAATGCATACAGATACTATTATTCATGACATACTTTCCTTGCATTCACAATGTACGACGGATGAACATGGACCACAAAAGATCTGAGATTAAGCGCGTATTCAAATTGTTTAACGTATTTCATACAAACAGAATATAACGTTTACAAATATAATGCAGTTACAGAGATTTTGTCAGAGCAAACACATGTTTGAGGATTAAACCCATAACCCTTGGCGCATAAGATAGAAAACTACTGATCGGGCCCGTCAAAGAAAAGACAACTGCACGAACATCCCCTAATACGCTATACATTGACTGCTAATATAGCACTATTCACATGAATTCGCATATCAATTTTGCATTCTACACCTTGATCACAATTTACATCCTCTTTGTATGAGACAAAGGTCGTCTGCATTGGTGCATCACTCTCACCTATTTCCGGCAAACAGCAATGTTCGCATTGCTGTGTTCCGGTTTGAAGGGTGGACGGCTATGGAATTACTGGGTAATGTGACATTAAACCTTCAGTTCACACAGCGACACGCTAGTGATATCTTTGTGATGACACGAGTGTCTATAGACTGCGGTCACATTTATCATTACGCAACCCGTTTCCTTACGCTTTTGCAGACTTCATAATATATACAAAAAAATGATTGTCTGTAAAGTCGGTTTACTGTCGATAATTGAACGTGACAACGTCATAAGAAAATACTGATGGAATGGTTGCAGTTTTTAAAAGAACGTTTTAATTTTATTTATGAAAATGTATTATTGTATAGTAGCTGTCCGCGCGGGCGTATCGCTAACTCGAGTACGAGAGAGACAGATGTCGAACGCTGCCGAAGGAGCCGATTATGCCTCTTTGTCGCTCGTCCCGCGCTCTCGCTTGCACTTCAAGCCTTAGACGGAACGCCTCAGAGCGAGGTAACGCCGCATGAGTCATGTTTTTTCGTGCGTGCAGCCGATTCCATCGAATTATAACAAGTTGTCACGTCAAAAACGATCTACAACAACATTCATGACAATACACATACTGTCAGTAATGAAAATCCACAATTTATCACCATGACATTCGAAAGTGTCACTAAAAAATCACTAAGGTCACCTAATACTATTTATAGTTACTCGGAGAAGCTTATATTACAGATGGAATTAACAACAATTGATATACTTTAAACACTGGCTTGTATATACTTTTTTTTCCAAAAAATATATGGGAAACTAAATCAAGTGTATATATTAGTTACTGTAATTAAATAGCTATTATATATAAAAACAAAATTAACTAAACAATGTGACAATTTACTCACAATATTCTATATAAATTGGCTAGTTAATTTTGTGTCACAAAACATAATTTCACAAATAATAAGTATTTGAAAAATCAACAAAATTTAAATAACACAGGTTTCATAAATGTTTTACTTCAGAAATATTTCAACTTTTAATATATTTTATTTTTGTGGTTCGTTTCAGTTGACCCTACACACATTATATTGTGAAATAATGTTCTTGAATTTATTGGAAAAAATATTCAGGTATCAGGCGGGACTAGAACCTGCATGTTTCCCATGCCGGGGGAATCCCTTACCGTTACGCTACCGAGACCTCAGCAGACGTGTCGAATATTGCCTAGTGTTTCAACTTTTACAAGTATGAAGCAACCTGAGGCAGTTGATATTTATGATACATTTGTATAAATTGATCTGTGACTACACAGAAATCCCTCTATTTTACAATTTCGTCGATAATAGTACAATACCGCGTAAGTAGCAGTTGCAAATAAAGTTGAAAATTCAATTATAAGAGATGGAAAATGGACCTTATTAACTTAAGCTTTATGTGTAAATAGTGTCTCTATCTCCTTCTGTCCGATGCACCTAGATAGAGACGTGAATACTTTTAACACTTTTACAACATATATCTATTTTGAAGGCTATACATCTAGATTACTAACAGTTTTCGGAACTTCCTATTCCTATTGAAGTTATAGTGCTGGTATATATTTAAGAATATTCTCATAGTGTCAAGTAGCATCACTGCTGTGCTCTCTACGCGTCAACGTCCCCAAACACTCGCCAATAGAGTTCGCTTATACAGATTTGTCATTTGTTAATTGACTCTCAGTGATACAATGTCCTAATTAGATACATTCAGTGGTAGTTTACATAACTCTATATATAAGTGCAGTATATACATAAACTCTTATATATATTCTATGTACTATCAACGCTTTTTATTTAAAATTCGAAACAATCAATTGGATACCATTACCAACCATTATAAGCAATACAATTTGAAAATATAATTAAAAAAATTACAGTCAATTTGGGTAACATTGGTCTATTTGAGAAACTTTGAATCATCCATTATCGTAGACTATAAAACGAATTTAACCGAAATTAAGGTTTTAATCGACTGTAAAAACTGTCTTCGTGGTAAATCCGATATGTTAAAGATTAATAAACTTATTCTATAAAAAGGTCTGGTCAATGTTACCCGGATTGTTCAATGTTACCCATATTGACTGTAAGTATCTGTTCGATAAATCAAAGTTCCTTTACGTAAATGCATAATATAAATGTACACAACGCTTCCAATAAGTGTGTCAGAAATATTAAAACATGTAATTGTATACACAATCTGATGAACGAAGTCGAGTAAACATCTAGTATAAATATGGTTCAAGTCTCAAAATCTCCAAGTAGATAAAACTGAATCAAAGGTATATCTGAAATAAAGATCAAAATTTATAATAATATATTTACTTAGCATCCAAACACAACAACAGCAAGGAATTTTTTACAAATATCGCGGTGCCAAAAAGGTGTTGTCGTATCTAGGGTTAATTTTCCTCAGATCTCAGTTTCAGAGCGTCTTGAGAAGTTGGGTCAACGTGGGGAGGTCGGAGTGCTAGAAAGAACAAAATGGAACACCTTCAAGCACAAAATATAATGAAGATATCTCGAGACTTGAACGGAGACAAAATACAACAGAACCGCACCCACTAATAAATGAACAACAAACTGTTGCTTATCTTCCTCTCACATCATTACAAAAAAAGAGACAGATACAATCACTAATATAGATTAACATCACAACTGTCAAACAAATACACAAACATGCGGGACTTCTGTGTAAATAGTGTCTCTATCTTTTTCCGTCTGACGCAGCTAGATAGAGACGTGAATACTTTTAGCACGTGCATTTAAAAAGGGATCAGTAAATAGTATATTTTATATACAAAGCCACTCTATCCTGGTAACAATGGCTATTGCTCCTAAAACACATAAGGTTACCTAATCAATGTCTAGATTCTTGAAAGCCTTCTCCATAGCCTTGTCCCGCTTCTTGTCAGGGAGGGCGTTAATCCTCTGCTCTTCTTCAGCTTTAAAGTAAGGCTCCAGTGTCTGAAGAGAATAGGGTACCACGTTAAATCAAAGTATAGCTCATGGGTCACATAGGTTCTGTACGGTACCGGCAGGGTAGAATAGTATACCCCAGGAATACCTCATACAAAGGTCATCTGCATTGGTATCTCAATCTCACCTAGCAGTAAACAGCAGTGTTCGCATTGCTGTGTTCTGGTTTGAAAGGTGTTAGAGGCAGTGAATTTACTAAGTATAGTGATATAGTATCATCAGTTGGCGACACGCTAATGATATCTTTGTGATGACACGAGTATCTATAGGATGCGGTCACGTTTACCTGTAAATGGACCATACATCCACCAACCTATCTTGGTTAGGAGTTTGTTTTGACACGAGTTGGCAAACAAGTCAGTACCCTGCAAGGAATAATCTCGCTCTTAAGGGGTTTTTTTCGGAGTACCTAATGCTGGTCTACTCTGGCGTCTATTCCAGCACTACCGGAGGAGGGGAGTGAGGACCCTAAGCCCGATTCTAAGGTATAATTGGCGTTCACCTGAGAGAGTCACCTGGTCGAACTAGGCTCGGGTGGCTATCGTTGGGGATCGTTTTATTAATATTTACAAGTTATTGTTCCAGGGGGCCGATACGTGGTGTACTGCTGCTCGAAAGAAATGTGTGTGAACTGTATTTGATTGTGAAGTGCCAGTGGGAGGGCGACGGAAAGGAGTTATCAAGGAGGTCTAGAAGCTACCTTCTTCTTGTAATAAGAAACTGAGGTATTGAAACTGGTAGATGCCGGTATATCCACCAGAAACATCGCAAATGCAACAGATCGAGGGTGGGCAATAGCATTCCTGTCGCTAAGTTCAGGTTCAGGTTGGCAATTACGGGCAACGGGGAAAGACCATGTTCAGCAGTGGCCGTTTAATAGCTGCTGAGATGAGGATCCCATGCAGACGATTCCTATCTGAGTAATTCTACTTTGTATTCTGAGCAATATCGCATTTATCCATTCCACATCCTCATACCTGAAGCTGCTGCATGCACTTCTTGTGCAGGGTCTGTGTATCTGGTAAAGAGCCGCCGTGGTCTTGGGGCACGCAGGAGCGCGGGATCACCGTCTCGAAGAACTGCTCTAGATTCTCATCCTTGTGGTGGAAGTTCAGCTGAAATTTTAAATCAGGGTTTTGTGAACAAATCTAATTTATTTTCTATTTATAGGATTTATTTTGTGGTTTTTCTTTTTTTATTGAAGCAAGTAGTAAAAATGTTATCTAGAATTACCTATTCCTTATCTATAATAATTAATATATTCACATAATATTTAATAATTTTACACATTAACCGGAGTCCGTAACGGATATCAGACAACAGATGTATCATGAATATAATACTTTAATATTGTATATACATAACACCTAGACATAGAATAAACAAAAATGATCATTATATATTGTTTTGGGTGGGGGTCGAACTCAGGACCTTTGGCGCACAAGACAGAAACACTATCGAATGAGCCACCGAGCCCAATCTCTGTAATCCATAGAAATTCAAATGCCAGTTTGTAAATCTAATTGAAGATAATTGTCAGGTGCAATGTGTTTATTTAAAATAAAAACAACTATTTCTTTTTATTTGTATGTCTGTCTGTTTTTTCCAGCTAATCTCAAACGGCTGGCCCGATAATTAAAGCTAATAAAAATGTCAAATAGTATCTAAAAATATACAATTAAATTAAAAGAGTACCTCCCCTTGTACCTACGTTAGTGTCGTAAGAGGCGACTGAGGTACTAAAACCGACAGATGGCGGTATATCCCCTTCGAAACTTTAATTAAGTTGTATTTAAAAGGTAATGCGGGGATGGGAAGCAGTAATCAAGTCACGAAGCTACGCTTAAAGATTGAAATCACGCCTGTCTAGGCAATTAAGGGCTAAATTCCCCCTTTCTTGGGGAAAACTGCAGTGGATGATTTATGGCTGCAATGATAAAGTTTATTAGCGAGAATGATGTCCTTACTTTATTTATATCTCATCATCATTAACTGTGTAAATAGTCGTGGTCTATTTCTTTAAACTAAAAGAAGCTAGATCTAACATACGGGAACATGTTTTTGTGATAAAATGTACTCGATGTGTTATTCCAATTTATATTCATCAGTGTGAAAAAGTAACGAACATCCAATCACACAAACTTTCACATTTATCTTGATCATCATAGCAGCCACACAAAGTCCACTGCTGGACATAGGCCTCCCCAAGAAAGGGGCAGTTAAGGCTGTAACTGCCACGCTTGACAGGCATAACGGCAATCGAAGAGCATAGCTTAGTGACAAATGCTGCTGCCTGACCTGCTTCATTTGAGCTACATTCTTTACGGTACATATACCGCCATCTGTCGATTCCAGTACCTCAGTCGCCTCTTACGACACCTCGTGCAGAGGGAGGTACTATTCTACACAGCCCGCGGCAATAATAATAATAATAATGATAATAGCATAAACAATACGACTTGTAAAGTGAACCGGTTTTTTATCGACATCCCAATTACTATTGCTTCAATTGAATTGATTGTGACAAAAATATATTTTTCCTATTAATGGGCGTGATGAGGATGTTAAGTGGCTATAGTAAGATCTTTAAGTAAGAATTAAACGCCATTGTAGTTATTTATAGCTGAATGATATCATTATAGCAGCATAGCTGCGCGGTTTCACCCACGTGTTCAGAAACCAGTTGAAAAACCGGAATGAAAAGCTTCTGAAACCGTTGGTCTTTTATTTTTATAAGACCACCTTGGCACTTGTGAAGGTCTTCAGCGCGGTACCCGATAACGGACCAAGTACCTTCATCTGCCACGCTTCCCTGCTTATTGTCATCGTCGCTACAACGGCCGCCGGGGAAGGTCTTGTCCAATGTTTTGGACGAGGATCCCTCGCTCCGACACCCATGCGAGCAGTGATCAAGCGTGTGGTGCAATGGTAGCATGACGTCTACTCCATGTAAACTAAAGTAGGTGATCACCCCACAGATAGCGAGTGATGTGATGATGAAAAGAATCCGTTGGCATCGTGTCCAATAATTCCTCAGAACACAGATAATTGCATACATAGAGTACAGATCTCATCAACAACCCTCCCACAGAGGGTTAAGTTTCTGGACGTTAGAAACTTTAAGTTACTTTACGGTTATCAGATATGATGATGACGGGATATGATCATGATAGCGCAGACGCTAGTAATTCTTGTGCTCTAAGGACATGGATTCGATTCCTACCCAGGATAAATGTTTTTATGATGATATTTATGTTTGTTTTGTGTCTGGGTGTCAAATATATGTATTAAAGTATTTTATGATTCATTCTTTTGCCTGTTATCAGTAAATGTATATTTTTTCAGAGTCAGGCGATATATATGACGATATATGCGTTGTGTGAATTTATTTAAAAAAAAGGATATAACATGATTGTCCTTATGCAGATCGCACTCACGTCTCTTGGGAAATAAGACAGGGACACTATAGAAAACGCAAATAATGGGCAAAATTCCCCCTTTCTTGGAGACTTCCTATGCTGTTATGATATATGTATATCGGAAGTACCAAGAGTAAATGAGCGTAAATGAACTAATGCGAGTAAGGCCAGCGAGAGAGGGAAGCCAAGATCGTTACAATTGAAGATCCATAATCTCTGCTTACCCCGATGGGACACATGCATGATGTATGCATTCCCAGTATACCCATTAATTTCACTGTCTCTCTCACCATAATTGCCGTGCTGGGCAAGCATGTTGGCAATCGCAGAGCGCAGCTTTCGCGACGGGGATGCAGCTGCCCATCTCCACCCTATACATTTGAGCTACACTGCTTCGGATGGATATATCGCCTGTCTGTTCTGGTACCTTAGTCGCCTCTTACGACACCTGGTACAGAGGGAGGTGTTATTCTTTGCCGGTGCCTCACGGCACTATATACCGGGGATACTTTGTGATAATACGAGCGCCTATAGGCTGTGGTGACTTAGGCTTACAATCACGCGGATGGTATACTTGATGCGACCTGGTCTAAAAAATAATAACAAAATCCCTCAACGCTTAATTCAATAGGAAATACGAGGTGGCCCATGACGTCAACAAACGTCCTTGTTAATGACGATGATGATTTCTAGTCAGTTCAAGGCAACACAGTAATCAAGTCACACTGGTAACCGGTTAAAATTTAAATAACCCCGAACTGAAGCTGTTAGACGAATATTCGTTTCGCGACGCCATACTGTCAGAACACAGCACGAAACTCGTCAAAGGACATATAAATTCAAATGTCACACGTTCGATCAACAATGGACGGTACACAAGTCTGTTTTTATTCAAGTGTACACTTCCGCCACCTCTGCATGAGGAGCAGTGGATTTTTATCGGCGCGATTTAGTTTAAAAACTAATCGTTACATAGTAACGGGTTCTGGTTTGTCGGTCAGAATTGATAGCATCTGGTGCTTGGTACTTGTCCACAAATATCAGGGACATTTATGAACATAGTTTATTTCCATTCGCGGTTGGTAGAGCTCATACGAAGGTAGCCTGCATTGGTACCTCACGTTCACCTATTTTTACTGCCAAACAGCAGTGCTGGCATTGCTGTGTTCCGGTGAGAGAGGTAGTGAAATTACTAGTTAACATAATATCTTCAAGTCGCATGGTTGGCGACGCGCAAGTGATATCCTTGTGATCATCATTTTCATCATACCAGCCATTGATAGTCCACTGCTGGACATAAGCCTCTTGCAATCGCAGAGCGCAGTTATTGCGACGGTAATGCTGCTACCCATCCCCGCCCTGTACATTTGAGCTGCACTGTATCGGATGGATTTATCAGTGGGAGGTACTATTCTATTCTGCCGGTACCTCGCGGCACCTCGTGATACCAGCGTGTATAGGCTGCGGTGACGCTTACTATTACGCGGACCCTATGCTTGTCTATATAGAAAATATGTAATATAGAAAAAATACGCGATTATAGCCTTAAATAAATTATGGTAAACTTTATATTAATGTCTTTTTAACATTACACACTTTACACACTTTTGACGGGCATTAGACTATAGAGATATCACAAATATAACACTATTTTTTTAACACCCAGACACAAAACAAAGACCAATATTTTCACAAAAATTGTCTTCGCTGGGGATCGAAGTCACGAACTCTGGCGCGTAAGACAGGATCATCACCGTCTGCACCAACGAGCCCGTCAGTTTTAATTTGATGATTCGTAAGCATCGTACAAGGAGGTCGTTCGACGTCTACATATATGAAACGTTGCGTAAATGAACATTATTTCAAAACAAAAGTGTCACAAATAGGTACTTAGATTATAAACTAGACGTTGCCGCAACTTCGTCCGCGTCAATGTCAGTTTAAAAGAATATCAGACAACAAAGGAATCACAAATATACTACTTAAATACATATATTTGTCCTAGATGCGGATCGAACCCACAACCTTTGGCATACAAGCTAGGGTCATTACCATCTGCGCCAACATACATACATCTACATCTATACAACATACATCTGGGCCAGTCAATACAATAATTTTGAAGCATACATTATCCTCAAGGGAAAGGTAACTGCTGGGTGTTAAGTATGTATAAGTTCTCACCATGTCATAAAACTTCTTCTCCATGAAGGGCTTGATGATCATCAGCAGCTTGTCCAGGATCGGCTCCGTGTTGAGCACGTGGACGGCGCGCATGCGCACCGGCAGCGCCTCCTGGAGGTACACGAAGAACTTGCGGAAGCCCCTGGAAGCACCAATTCACGATATACTTTGAAGGGCCTGGAGGCATATTCAGGAATTCCTATCTCACGCGCTGAAGGCCTGGACTTCGATGGCCAGGACATATTTATGTGATTAACATGTAATCTTTAGTATTATTTTTCCTCTAATGTAATTCCTCTGTCGTCTGATGTCCGTAACACGAGTGGGTTAAGAAGGTCAATGGATGAGATGTTGTGTGAACAATTTCATTTTTCATACCATTAAAAGTCTACTGTTAGACATAGTCCTCCCCAAGAAAGGGGGATTTTTGCCCATAAATTGCTGCACTGGGCAAGCTTGTTGGTAATCGCAGAGCGCAAGTTACGCGACGGGAAAGCTGCTGCCCATCCCCACCCTGTGCACCCTGTGCTGTTGGCGGTATATCAACGCAAAACAGTGTAGATCAAATGCACAGGGTGGCGATTGCAAAAACGCTTGCCCAGCTCGGAAATTATGGGTTAATTCCCCTTTCTTGGGGAAGTTTATGTCCAGAAGTGGACTTTATAAGGGCCGTATTGATAAAAAAATAATTTTATATGTGTACGCGTATTTGATTAGGACGATTGCACCGAATTGGATAAAAAATGTATAACCAAAGTTTATATGCAGTTTGGTAAACTTCATAAGGATCAAGAGGATACAATTTTAGCCAGAAGTGTGTTATATACAAATAAATAAAGAATACATTATATTGTATTGTAATATATATATTATTAAAATGTGTTAATTTATTTTATTATGAATAAATACTTGTTTGAGGTAGACTTCATTCAAGGTCGACTACTTCACTGTCACATAACTCTATCGCCATAGATTGATCGCATTGCGGGTTCCGTGTTATAGGGTGACAGAGGCAGTGAAATAACCGGGCAAGGTGATATAATATCTTCAAGTCACAAGGTTGGGGAAACGCTAGTGATATCCTTGTGATATTACGAGCGTGTGTAGGCTGCGGTGACGCTTACTATCATACCTGGTATTATGAAAAAAAAATTTTTTTACGACATTGTAATAGAAACTTTCAAAATTATCAGTGTTTCTCTACTATATTATGCATGTATTATACATATTGTTGCGAGGTACCGGCTGAATAGAATAGTACCTCCCACTGCACCAGGTCTCGTAAGGGGCGACTAAGGTACCAGAACTGATAGTTGGCGGTATATCTATCTGAAACAGTGCAGCTAAAATACACTGGGCGGGGATGGACAGCAGTATCCTCGTCGCGATAGTTGCGCTCTATGATTGCCAACTTGAAGATATTTTGTCACATATCCAGTAATTTCATTGCCTCTTTCACCCTTTTAAACCGGAACAAAGTCATGCGATCACTGCTATTTGGCGATAGAAATGGGTGAGAGTGCGGTACCAATGCAGATGACTTATCGTTTGAGGTCTACCT
Organism: Heortia vitessoides; assembly: GCA_020976665.1. NCBI lineage: Eukaryota > Metazoa > Arthropoda > Insecta > Lepidoptera > Crambidae > Heortia > Heortia vitessoides. The sequence continues at coordinate 12,458,729 of JACJUM010002809.1, forward strand.
CGTGTAATTTGATGAGATTAAATTATAATTTATACTTATAACATAATCATGAGAAAAGATTTAATTGTTTATATGTCACGATTTAACTAGAAATCTACTAGATATATTTAAAAAAATATTTTATCATCAGAGATCTACGTTTTTACCGAATAACATAGGATGTTATATTTTCACAAAAGTAGGGGGCGCTTACTAAAATAGAACTATGTAAACAGGACCTGTATTTTTGTACGTTTGTAACAGATAAACTCAGAAATTACTGAAAACATTTCCAAAACTCTTTCATGAACAGAAAATAACATTATCAGCAATTGACATAGGTTACACATATTGTATCTTCATATTGTCACGGGGAGGGGGATTACATCAGTAAAACTGCGAATAAATATGTTAAGACAATAACTTATACATTGACCTGACTTCGATATAAGCTGCTTCACATAATACTCAAATACATACATATTATCATCAGTCATTGGTCAGCCACTGCCTGCCCAAGAAAGGGGGAATTTTGCCCATAATTGCCACGCTGGGCAAGCGTTTGCTGCGTCCCATCCCCGTCCTGTACATTTGAACTGCACTATTTCAGAACGATATACCGCCTTCTGTCGGTTCTGGTACCTCAGTTGCTTCTTACGACACCTGGTGCCGTGGGAGGTACTATTCGACTCTGCCGGTACCTCACGGCAGATGTACTTATTATAAAACTCAAATACATATTCCACATACACAAATAGAACAAACAAAAATATTCATCATAAAAAGAATTGTACGGGATGGGAATCGATCCCACGACCATTGGCGCACAAGATACGGGCACTAAATAAAGCGCTAATGCATCCGTCATTATAAAAATTTAGAAACTCAGATCGAGCTCACTCTTAATAAATCTGATGGAATCGTACCTAGATATCTACACTCGATTTGATCAAATTGAACAAATTGACCATGCATAACAATCTATTTGTTTGGATATAATTATGCCACATGGATGAACTCAAATAGAAAATACATTTAAACATACTGTATTAAAATATATCTATATATAAAATGACAAGCACACCGACTGACATATCAATGCAGGACTTAAACGATAAGGGTTAGAATCTTGCAACTCTGCACGAAGCGTATCGGTTCCTTTTGTAAGAAAGAGAGAGAGATATTTAGAAGAGGTATTAAAGAAGGGCCAGGTCAGAAGTACCAAGAATAAACGAACGTGTATGAATAGACTAATGCGAGTAAGGAAGCGGGAGAGGTTTGCCAAGATCGTAGCAAGTGGAGATCCATAGTCTTTGCCTTCCGTGATGGGACACAGGCGTGATGGATGTATGTACATATGGTTATCATCATCTTTATATAAACCGTTAAAATGTCCACTGCTGGACATAGACCTCCCCAAGAAAGGGGAAAATTCACGACGGGAATGATACTGCCCATCCCCGCCCAGTTGCATTTGATCTACATTGTTTTGAGTGGATATACCGCCATCTTTCGTTTCTCTTTCAAGGAGGTATCGGCTCATTCCTCTTACGACTCCTGGTAAAGGGTGATGTATATTGTATTCTATTCTGACCACACACACACACACATATATATATATATACCAAGTCGACAAACAAGCGTACAGTCCGCGTGATAGTAAGCGTCACTGCCGCCTATAAACGCTCGTAATATCACAAGGATACCACTAGCGCTTCGCCAACCTTGTGACTTGAATAATTTATTACCCCAAAACCAGGACATAGCAACGCAAACACTGCTGTTTGGCAGTAGAAATATGTGAGAGTGAGCTACCAATACAGACGACATTTGTATGAGATCTCCATATCCACGGAAAACCGGGTGGCGATGCTAGTATAGACTCTACTTTCTTCCTCCACCATTTATGGCATCTCAGGTGACATGTCCATTAGCAAATGTTCGTAATATGTTAGTAGTTCGTAGTTGCATAAGTTAGAACAATTTATACACGATCAGTGACGCAATCTCCGAGATGGACTAGAAAATAAACTAGATAACAATTAACTTTTACTACTTAAAGTCTTTAATTTAACAATAAATTCCCACAACATCTCATACATTGACCTAACTCCGTGGTAAGTCGCTTAACTTTCTACTACCGGTTGCTCCAAGCTCCTGACACGTGAGGGAGCCAAGTCGTCACACCACTATGTAAAACAAATTACAATTCAAATTGCTAGGAAATAATCACCACAGCATCCTCAGCGGTGAACCGACTTATAAAAATAACAAATAAAACGCAATACATACTAGTTCCTTGCGTTGTAATCGTCAGCAATAACAATTAATTAACATTTTAACAATAGTTATACACATTCTAACATTAAATTGGGCCTAAAATGTTATTTTTTATTATCACTAATATATTTTTAGGACGAAGAACATTAAGCAATAAACCGGAAGCACATTCAACAGTCACGGTAGCCATAATATATTCTGAATAATATTTAGTAAAAGAATTCAACTAGTCTCAGGCTTCAAACAAGACTTGAACCTGTATTTTTACCTTACCGGAGGACTGAACTACCGTTGTGGTACCGAGACCTTCATGGATCAGTTATTTATTTTATTACACTGGGTCGACAAACAAACATAGAGTTCGCGTAATAGAAAGCGACAGTGCAAGGGACGTTGCCAAACTTGTGACTTGAAGATATTACGTCACATTAGACAGTAATTTTACTGCCTCTCTCACCCTTCAAACTGCTATTTGTCGGCAGAAATAGGTAAAGGTAATCAATAAAGACAACCTCTGTATAAGGTCTACCTTATGTAAAACTATTTCCGAATGTTCTTTTTTTCCTTTAAATATAATCTTTAAAATAAAATGTTCTTTTTTACCTATTATTAGGCATTATGCATGAACAGGTATGAAACTATAGTTTAAGCACTACATCGCATCCCTAGGGAATTTCCTGGAATGAAAATTCCTTCCCCAGTGCTCGAGCTATCAATATGGCCTTCCCAAGAATATAATTGCCGCGCTGGGCAAGGGTGTTGGGAATCGCAGAGCGCAGCTTTCACGACAGGGATGCTGCTGCCCATCCCCTGTACATTTGAGCTACACTATTGTGGGTAGATATATCGCCATATGTCAGTTCTGGTTACCTTAGTTGTCTTTTGCGACAACTGATATAAAGTAAGGTCCTATTGCACTGATTGAATATCTTAATTTAAGATCTAGGAAACCTACGTGACTATATAAATGACTGATAAATGACCGGATGTTTATAATATTCTTGATTATTTTAATCAGAAAAATCTATTATAATTAAATGATAATAAAATCAACAAAGAATGAGATGTTATTTGTATTACTTTAGAGATTATGTTTTACCAAGCTTATTATTATGATAAATTGAAATGCCATATGTTTATATTGTAGTAGAGTTACCGACATGCGAGCAAATTTGAAAGATAAACGATACAACACAATATCAATCAAAATTCAAAAAGATATTTATAATCTTAAATATATAAAGATATATAAATAAATATTTATAACCACAACCCAAGTTTTATTTTAGAATTTCGGGTACATTAGAGTTCATCGACACAACTCTAGACACGACACGACTTCTTGCAACAGGGCGAAATGTGAATCAACAAAAATCTCTCATACATCGATCTGTCTCCAGAACAAATCGCTAGAATAACTTGTGTTACGGACATTAAACAACAGGGGAATCACAAATATTCAACATATAAATGTTTGCCCTGGCCGGGGATCGAACCCACGACTCACAAGACAGAAACACTACCATTCGTGACATTGCACAAATTTATTAGTATTTAAAGGTTTCGCGTAAAAAATATTTTCCCATTCAATTTGTAATTAAGTCAAGAGTTGTTTTTAATTACGAACAACAAAAAACGCGCGCGTCCTTTGTTACCTTTGTTTATCCTTTTGAAAGCTATAAAAAAATAATTTCAAACATTAATAACCATAATAAATAAATGCACAATATTTCAACAGAAACATCAATGTCAATCATTAAACATCAATTAAATATAATCCTTTATTAATAACGAACAATAATGATTTATAACACATATACTTAATTATCTGTTGTTGAAACAATGGAGCTTGAGAATAAAGAAATGTAATAAGATATCGATGTGGTTTGTAAGTTGTTATGACAGCAATAGAGAAAATATTTAAATTGTTTGAACATGTAGTACGGATCGGTGTAAGTAGAGTGACTGCACAAGTATATAGAATGGAAGTGAATGGAAGAGTTGGTATAGGTGACCTAGGTGATCATATTGTAACCAAGTAGAAGAGGTAAGAAAGGGCCACGTCAAAAGAACTAAGAGCAAACGAGCGAGTATGAAAGGCTGAGGAAGCGAGAGAAGTATGCCAATATAGTAGCAAGTAGTAAGCACATGTGAAAGAAGGTTCGGCTGTTAGGAGAGAATTATTTGAGGAACGATTTCTTAGATTTTTAGCTATTTCATGGTATAATTCAATGTCCGAATAAATAAAATATATAGATATATAGATGCTAGTTATTAAACCAAATCATTCAAACTATAGATCCCAGATAAAGAAAAAGAAACAACAAGTTATGTCACAACACATACCGACGGTAAGAAATTCAATTGTCGTAAGGGACATATGCCGTGAGGTACCGGAGAGTAGAATAGTACCTCCCCCTGTACCAGGTGTCGTAAGAAGCGACTAAGGTACTAAACCGACAGATGGCGGTATATCTATGCAAAAAAGTCAGCTCAAATGTAGCGGGCGCGGAAAGGCAGCATACTTCCCCTTCGCGAAAGCTGCACTCAGCCAATTGCCAACCCGCTTGCCCAGCGCGGCAATAATGGGCAACATACCCCTTTTCTTGGGGAGGCCTATGCCCGACAGTGGACTTGTAATGGCTGGTATGATGATGTTAATGATGATGATGAAGAGACATATGCGCAAAAAATTTTGTTTTTATATATTTCTGACTTTTGTTAATAGTTTCAAGTAAAAGAGGATTCAATAACAATAATATTTGTAAAAAACAGCTTAACTATAATAAAAAATGGTTTTTTAAATAATGAAGTTATAACGAATGAATTGTTTTTCTTTTCTTCCTGCACATTTTCCCTAACGATAGTTGAATTTATGACCGTCATTAATATGTACCAATTTTGCTCATGATTTCTGGTCACAAATGATTATTGTCGATATAAAGCTATCATATTATTTTGGTCCTTAGTTAAAAACGACATTCCCAGTTTTTTACCTGCATCCTTCAGAGTTTGTAATCATCAGGGACTTTAATTTTATAGCTCAAACTATGGCAAGAAATTCAAAGACGTAATCTATCCAGATAATAATAATATAAAATACGTTAATCTATATAATGTAACAAATATATAATAAATATAATTAACTTTATATAGTTTTAGAAATACATATTTATTACTCAAATAAATATTATAATTACTTTTTAATGGCTTTAACGCGGTTTATTTAACTTTTTCCATTTTCACGTTCGCAAGATTGACAAAGATGTTATATTAGGATTTGAAAGTATAATCACTGCCTGCACAACTTTTAATTTCTGTTGGTTTTTCAATTTTGTACGTTAGCGTTTTATCCACGTCGTGACGGTATCTTGTTATCCGGCAGTACTCCATGTTGGCCTTGGTTCATGATCAAACGTATGATCCCTCCCTTTCTTAAGTTTAATGGATATAATTTTAAATAAAACTACTTATTTAAAACCTTTAAATAAGTAGTTTTATACCTTGTAGCCAATTTTACAAACAGTTTTTAACATTGGCAACACTTAAAAGTGTTTAAACTTAATAACCTATAATGGCAATCATAAAGAAATTCAAAATTCTAGACAGAGGTAAAAATGGCGGCAACATTGTTATAAAAAAATATTATATGCCACTTACGATAATCCGCAACGTGCCAAATGCCCCAGTTTGAGTCCTCTCATGTCAAACAGGAATATAAGACCGTTTTGTGGACCCCTTTTGCTTAGACACATATCTGAAAAAAAAATAAGACACATTTAAAAACTACATACATACTCGTTAAAATACACACGACACGTGTGTCCCATCAGAATAGGTAGAGACTATGAATCTCCACTGCTACGATCTTCGCACACCTCTCTTGCTTCCCTCACTCGCATCAGTCCTTTCATACATGCTCGTTCTTGGAACTTCAGACCTGGCCCTACTTTAATACCTCTTCTGCCTAGTTAAGATATGTTGGCCGAGGTCGTTCTATAATCAATCTTGAATTAATTTCGTTCTATATAATTGTACAGTCATTCTACTTTCATCCATGCTTTCTACACGTCCAAGCCATCTCAACATTCCTTTCTCTATTGTTATCACAAACTTTTTTTTATCTTACTTAAACTCACACTATACAAAACTACTACGAAAGTAAATCTCTAATTAGTATGGCAACACCGGAGGACAAAAGTAGCAAAATCAATGCGCCCAAGGCCGTTGCGCGCGAAATTAAAAATGTTTTCCTTTTTCCTAGTTTCTTTGTTTATTTGACTCGGTGTAACCTTTCTTTAAACAGGTTATTGTGCACTTTATGAAGTTAAATAATTGAAAAATTGTTTCCTTAATTATTGGGTTATATAAGAAAAATGAGATACATTATTTATATACTTAAAATGTTATACATATATATATATATGCCTTTGTCAATATATATACATTGAAAAACTATAGAGATTGTAATCTCTATTTTTTGAATATTAAAAGCTAAGATTTTTACATACATTTGAAACAAATAAACTTTATAGCTACTAAACCGGTTACTACCACGGGAACAGGAATGAGCGGGAGAAATCGTAGGGCATATATACTATAACCAATGATCTGTAAAAGTAGCCTTGGTTTGATATTCTATTGCCGACGACGATGATAGACAAATATAACAAAAGAAGCGCACGTTTCTATTTGCGGTTCCCAATAATTAAAACCAACACTTGACTTTTAATAACAAATAACATACATACATAAATACATACATCACGCCTGTGTCCCATCGGGGTGGGCAAAGACTATGGATCTCCACTTGTTCTTGGCATACCTCTCTCGCTTCCCTTACTCGCATTAGTCCGTTCATACTCGTTTATTCTTGGTACTTCTGACCTAACCCTTCTTTAATATCTCTTCTACCTGGTTCAGAAATGTTCGCTAAGGTCGTTAAATTTTACAAATTAAATATAAAATTAATTCTTCGCGAAATCATTAAAAAACAAAAAAATATGTGACCTGATGTCACAGTGGGTTCAATCCACGCACAGGACAAACATTTATAAGATGAATATTTGTGTTTGTTCAGTGTCTGGGTGTTAAATATTTATTGAAGTATTATATTTGTGATTCTTCTTCTTTGTAGTACGTAAGACAATTGCTTTGACGGACATAACTCGGAATCAGGACAATGTACGAGGGGTCGTTTCGATTTTTCTTATTATTATTACCTATATATTTAATTTCTTATTGTGTCAACATTGTGCCCGCGTGACAGAAAAGAGGTTGACCTTTCCAGAGTTCAAATTACACCCCCATACTAAATATCTTGTTATATCGATTATTCAGAACGAAAAGGGAAGTTCATTGGTATATAAGCTTAATGCAATTATAAAGCAAATGTTTCCTAATAAAAAAAATCAGTTTATTTGTTATTCATTGATTTATGAACAAACAGACATATGTAATTGACATTATATATTTAACTAACTGTGCCTGCGGTTTCACCCGAGTTTATCTGAGAAACCAAGTAGCTTATGTTACACTTTCTAACATCATCTATCTGCCTGTCAAAGTCCTGTTAAAATCGGTGCAGCCGATTTAGAGATTTGCAAGAACAAACATATTTTTTTAAGTATGTACCTATATATATATTTATTTATTTTATTTATTATGCCAGATGGCATTATCTCTCAGTCAACCATTACACAAAACAGAAAAATATATATATATATATAGTGGTGCAGGCAATATATATACAAAATATATAAACGTGGCATACATATTTGTATAAATAAACGCAATAAATGCATATGATATAATATATATATATATATATACACGGAGCAAGGTTAATGTTTGAAATGTTGTGTAAATTTATTTTTATTATAAATAAATATAATATCAACTCTCTAGTGTCCCGAGATAAGAGATGGTTGTTCAGAAAAATAAAGGCACCAAACATCCAGACTCGACACAAACAAAATTTCAGGGTTCAGCCGTCTCACAACCAGTGCACCAAACTAGTTCACGTCTCGGAATTATAAACATACGTAAATGCAATGAAATAAATATGAGATTATCTTTTTGCCCTTCTTAAATGACACTACAATATTTTTGCAACCTTTAAATGGCAATGCCCTTTATGTTATTAAACAGGATATCTACTTGATTGCCCTTTGATTGCTAACTATGTTATCAACAACCGGCCAAGTTCGAGACGGCTTCGCTTACCGATTTTAGGTATCATCAGTTAAAAAAAATCATTATATACTAGAAGGTGGACCGCATAAAATCCTCTGGGTACCTCATCATCATCATACCAGCCGTTAAAAGTCCACTATTGGACGTTCCAAGAATGGGGGTATGTTGCCCATAATTGCCGCGCTGGGCAAGCGTGTTGGCAATCGTAGAGCGCAGCTTTCGCGATGGGCAAGCTGCTGCCCATCCCCGCCTGCACTATTAGACATAGGCCCTCCTAAGAAATCCCCACCTTGTGCATTTGAGCTACACTATTTTGGATGGATATACCGCCGGTTCTGGTATCTCCCTTCGACTTGTTATTCCGCTAATTATTTAATAAAATACGATCTTACAAATTATAAAAACTATTTCAGTGACGTTACATGTGTAAGTATTACGCAAATCACGTGTGTGATGTTTTGTAAGATTTCTTTTTCTCGACTAAGTAGTCACACAAACATGTGGTCCGCGTGCTAATAAGCGTGACCGCAGCCTATCCACGCTCGTATCACAAGGATATCACTAGCGAGTTGCCAATCTTGTGACATGAAGAAATGTCAACATCATCATCATTACAGGCAATCATAATCTACTGCTGGTCATAGGCCTTCCCAAAAGAGGCAGAATTTTGCCTGGACAAGCGTGTTTGCAATCGCAGAGCGCAGCTTACGCAACGGGAATGCTGCTGCCCATTCCAACCCTGTGCATTTAAACAACGCTGTTTTGGATGGATATACCGCCATCTGTCGGATCTGGTACCTTAGTCACTTCCTGTATACCGCTTACGACTCCTGGTACAGAGGGAGGTAACCGCTTGATGATGGTAGAATAATATTTATCATCGGATCAGCCATAGAAGGTCCACCGTTTAACATAGGTCTTTACGAAAAAGGAGAATCTTGGCCCTTAATTGCCACGCCGGGTATGCGTGGTGGCGATCGCAGAGCGCAACTTCGTGACGAGGACGCTGCCCATCTCCACTTAGTAGTATTTGATCTGCGCTGTTTCGGAATGATAAACCGCCCTATAGTAGTGAACCTGACGATATGTATATTTGTTCTGAGTCTGGGTGTTAAATACATATATATAGTATATTTGATTTAAGCGATTTATTACAATATGTGGTCAATGTATGAGATTCTGAGAGTAAAATCTGGTGGTCCCGGAACCTCAGTCGCCTCTTACTTAGTACAGAAGGAGGTACTATTCCACTCCGCCGCACTTCACGGATTAATTTGCTATTGCAAGCAATAATAACAGTACTGGCTGGCAATTTAACAGCAGTTCAAACATTTGACACGATTGCTGTTTCGAAATGAAAATACTATTTGCACCGAAATGTGCGAGATAATTTGAAGGTTTAATATAAGGCAGAGTACACGGTTCCATATTAATAAGAAACATATAAATTAGAATTAATGAGGAAGACCTAATACAAAGGTCATCAGCATTGGGTACCTCACTCTCACCTATTTCTACCGCCAAACAGCATTGTTTGCATTGCTTAAAGTGAGATCTGCTCGTTCTCTTTCTATTTTTGAGAGAATGGTGAAGGAGTATGTATTATCTGTCACTTTACTTGTTCTGTAACTACCTTATATATGTATTAGAATGTATACATATATATATTTCTTTTTTTTCTTTAGCATTATTTCTATCCAATGGTTGCCTGTAAGAGATTGCATTTAGCGATAAGGCCGCCTCTTGTACCTACTATTCCATGTTTTTGTGATGTTCTTGTGTTGTTTTTATTTGTGTACAATAATGAGTATATTATTATCATGTTCCGGTTTGAAGGGTGAGAGAGTCAGTAAAGTTACTGGGTAATGCAACATAATATCTTCATATCACAATTGACAACACGCTAGTGATAACCTTGTGAGATTACGAATATCTATAGTCTGCGGTGACAGTTACTATCACGCGAACTGTACGTTTGTATGTCGACCTTGTGTAATAAAAAAAGGTGCGATGCGTTGGACGTCCACCTAGAAGGTGCATACATCTGACTGGAGTAGTAGGACCGACCTGGATCCAGCTGCATGCAAGGAGTCCTGAAGGATTAACTAATATAGATAGGTGTACTATCATAAAGAATATTTTATTTATATCCCTATCATAAGGACTGGCTTTCTTGATATACACTAATATTATACAGTCAACATAATTGTATGTGTGTCTATAATGAAGAGGCTCAGAAACTACTGAAAGTATTTCAGAGAACTAACTGAAAGCAACATTTTTCAGGAGTAACATCACTGCATAGTGAAAAACAAAGTCGCTTTCCGCTGTCTGTCCGTATGTATGCTTAGATCTTTGAAACTACGCAACAGATTTTGATGCGGTTTTTTTTAATATTTAGAGTGATTCAAGAGGAAGGTTTATATGTATAACTAGCTGTGCCCGCGACTTCGTCCGCGTGGAATAGTTTTTTTGGGTACCATACCTATACTCTTTACCCCAACTTATATAAACTTTGAATGTCATGTTTATTTATATCGAATCAATGGCCTGAAAATTAAGTTTCAAGTTTCTAGCTCTAAAAATAGCGATACTTTTATACAACTTTTCATCCCCCTTTCAACCCCTTACAACCCTTATTTCGAATTAAAAAATGTCCTTTCTCAAGGTTGAAAGATTGTCTATGCCAAATTTCGTCAAAATCGGTTGAGAGGTTTAAGCGGGAAAGCGTAACACACAGACGGACAGAGTTACTTTCGCATTTATAATATTAGTAGGGATACATGCATAATACAGTAGAGAAACACTAATAATTTTAGAAGTTTCTAATGAGATGTGATAAAAAATAATTTTCTGCGATTACATTGCGAATGTCTAGCTAAACCCAACAAGATAGTCAAAATAATGTACTACAGTATTGTACACGATAAAAAAGTCTACTCAAAAGTCGAGCGATGGTATGTCATCTTAGACATAACCCACAATAACCATTTTTTATTTCATTGCATCCGTGCGAAGCCGGGGCGTGTCGCTAGTCCTTACTCCTTACTAATATTATAACTCTGTCTGTTTGTCTGTAACGCAATCACGTCTAAACTACTGAACCGATTTAAATGAAATTTGGATTACAGATAGTCTAAAGTCTTAGGAAATAGGCTACTCTTTGGTTCGACATTAGAACTGTAAGGGGTCGAAAGGGGGGACGATAAGTTGTATGAAATTATCGCTATTGTTAGAGCTAGAAGCTTAAAACTTATTATTTAAGCTATTGACTTGTATATATAGATAAATATAACATTCAAAGTTTATATAAGTTAAAGTAAAAAGGTATGCAAAGAAACTACTGCACGCGGACGAAGTCGCGGGCGCAGCTAGTAATCTATATTTTAACTCCATATTCTTATGTGGAAAGACACTACTCGGCGGAAACAGTGAAAACCGGAACGCTGCTAGTGGATTAGTAAAGAGCTCGGGTCATGAACCGCCACGTGGGTCCAACGCGGATTGCGGATATCAAAACTCTATATAAATCAATACACATAAAATTGGTGTGTCTGATTGTAATATTAAAACAACTACTTTTTATTAAATGCATATAGATACACGACAGATAAAACAATTTCTTTAAATTTTTGTCTGTTTGTTAGAGGTAATCTCTTAAACGCCTGGACCAATTTTGATAGGACTTTCACAGACTGATAGCTGATATAACAAGGAGTAACTTAGGCTATATATTACACTACGGTTAATAGGAGCAGAGCATCAGTTCAAAACGTGACAAAAACGGGCGGAATAGTACTTTGTGACAGCTTTCGTTGCCCGCGCTGCGTAAACGGTTGAAGTAACGCAAAAATAATGTAAGAACGCGGACGGGGTCGCGGGCTCAGCTGGTAAATATATAAAACTGAAGTGTCTGTCTATGCATAACCTCTTCACACAAAAGTACACACAATGGTACAAACAAAAAATGGTAAGCTATTACACAAAAGTCATGGACGAGTATCGAAATTAAGACTTTTACGTGTAGGGCATCGAATCCCACCACCCCAAGCAAAGTTGAGGAAATAAAAATTCTATATTTTATTGGTTTTTCATATGCCTCCCCTAAGAAGGGGGAATATTGCATATAATTGCCGCGCTGGGTGAGCGTCTTGGCAACCGTACGGAATGACTTTCGCGACGGGAATGCCGCTGCCTATGCCCTGGAACCTTAGTCGTCGTTAACGACCTCTGGTACAGAAGAAGGTACTACTCTACTCTACCGGTACACTATAGAAGATGGCATGTAATTTTCCATCAGTAAAAAGATATATCCTCTCCTGTATATCAAAACAGTGTAGCTCAATGCACTGAGCGGGGATAGGCAGGAGCATCTTCACCGCAAAGCTACGCTTTGCTACTGCCGCCGCACTTCATCATTATCATATCAGCCATTGGAAGTCAAGTATTGGACAGACTCCAAGGAAGGAGTTTTTTACTCAAAATTGCTGCCCATCGCGACAAGGATGGTGCCGCCCATCCCTGCCCTGTGCATTCGAGCTGCACTGTTTCGGATGGATATACCGCCATCTGTCAGTTTTAGTAGTGATATAATGATGATGATAATGACACCTCCCCGAGCAGATTTGTGTGAATACGCGCTTACGCAGTATTTGCGTTTGTAATGACCATAGTAAACACAATAATTTAACAACTTTACGCAATAGTGTCGCAACTGCAAAAACTGTTTAGTGTGGGCAAATATTATGATAATTGACTTAAGTACTTTTGGTACCTTGGGTTACCGGCAGAGTAGAATAGAACCTCCATACTTTCTACCATTAACGCGTTCACTATTAAACTAGTTTTTAACGGCTTTAAAACACGGTTCATTTAACTTTTTACATTTTTATTTCGTAATCTCGTTTTCCTTGCTTCATGATTTAAAAGTATACTTTCTGCTCTCACAAATATTTATTTACGTTTAGTCTTAAATTTTATACATTTGTATTACCGCACTAGATGCTGTATCTTGTAGGTAATCTGTGACAGGATCCCAGAATTAAGGCAAGTGGAATTTTTTTTTATTACACCAGGTCATCAATCAAGCGTAGTCTGTGTTAGCCTATAGACGCTCGCAATATCACAAGGATATCACTAGCGCGTTGCCAACCTTGTGACTTGAAGATATTATGTCATATTACCCAGTAATTTGACATATATCTTCACCCTGTGTCACCCTTCAAACCGGAGCACAGAAATGCGAAGACTGCTATTTGGCGGTGCAAATAAGTAAGAGTGAGGTATCAATACAGAAGACCTTTTGTATGAGGTCTATCTCAGGTGATTTATTTAAAACATCTTCTCTATTGAAATAGAGACGTTTTTATAAATTTAATAGAGTAAATTTCAATAAACACCTAGACATTGAACAAACACACAATTTCATCATATAAATATTGGTCCATAGTGAGGATTGAAGGATCACTATCATCTGCGTCATAATAAACCATCACAATAAACGGTGTGAACTCCGCTTTATATCGCGCCCCGCGGGAAATTTCCGGGAGATTAGGTATCCTATGTTAGGTACCCTAGGGTATTCAGCCATGACAAATATCATTGTAACTTGCATTTGAGCCGTAGATGCGTTACAAACGAACATACTATCGCATTCCTAATATCAATATGGAAATACTGGCTGCGCTCCGCATTTTCACTCGCCTAGTTCTCTTACCTGAGAAATAAGACTACCGGGATAAAATATAGCTTATGTCACTTGCTGACAATGTCACTTTCATTTAGTGAAAGTATATTTAAAATTCGTTTAATAGCTTTTAAATTTATTTGTTACAAACGTACAACAATATAAACATCTCGTTTACTGATTTTCCATTATATATTTATTTATTTATTTATTTATTTATTTATATAATGGAAATAATATTCAATTTAATGTACCTTTCTATTAGTGAAACGAACAAAATGTATTTTTGTTATAAACAAAAATTTTTCGTTACAAATTTCTCTCTTTATATTAGCACAGATTGATGAAATCAGACCCCAAAAATACGAAAATGTATTCGTGTTAAGCCAAGATACTAATTCAATGTGAGCAAAGTCGCAGGCACAAGCTAATTCACTTACAAAGCAAAATAAATAGTTGGCCCATGAGGGGATCGAACCCGCGACCTTCGCGTTATTAGCACGACGCTCTAACCAACTGAGCTAATGGGCCGATATACTGCAATTCAAAATTATCAGTGTTATCCTTTTATCTAGTATCTTCATAATGTATTATGTACATGCCAAAATACATATATGTATATAGGCAATGTATATACATAATATAAAAGTTGTATTTATTTAATTCTGAATTTTGTCCAACGTATCTATTAAAAGAGGATTCAGTTTAATAATATTTATTAAAAAAGAATAAACATAATAAAAATTGATTGTCAAAAATAAAGTCATAATGAATTATTTCCTTTTATTTTCTCTTTTGTTATTCTAGAAACCTCACATTGTTCGTTACTACAATTAAATTTAGGAATGTCAATTTGTAGTCTCATTTTGTACGAATAATCTGATATGAATTGACATGAATCAACTTATGTTATTCCCATCCAGTTAATATTATAGATTAGTTCGTTTAACATTCGCCTTGAATGGAGCGGCGCCACTATCTATGTAGAATACAAGCATTCAACTTTGCTGGTAAATAATTGTGTCTATTGAACGTAAATGGAGATTATAAAAACTAAAAAATACGCTATTAAATACATCAAAATAAAAAGTATTTTTTTTATATAAAGTGAAAATAATGATAACCAAAAAATACTTAAAGAATTCTGAAAAAAGCGTGGGTTGCTAAGGTCTAAGTTTTTTGTTCAACATAATTTTCACTTTGTTATAAAAAATATTTTTTACTATTTAGTATTTAGTATTAGGTGTTTTTTAGTTCTTTTTAACTATATTTTAATTTTTACTTCTAGTTCGGTTTATTGTTAAATAATATTAACTAGGTGAGTACGTAAGCTGGAACGGTACGTACGCACGCGCAGGCCGCGTGATGTCTTTTGCTCTTACACATGGGATTTCTTTCATCCTGAGGATACTGATCAGGATAATGAGATAATCTTATCGAAATGTTATATTGACACCGACCCCTGATATCAAAGTTTCAATTAAATCTGTCCGTCTAAGGAGGGTCGGTTACAAACACACACATACATACAACTGAAGCTAATATAAAGCATTAAGAACTCCACTGCTAGACAATAGGCTTCTTTAAGAAAGGAGGTTTTTTGCCCACAATTGCCGCGCTGTGCAAGCGTGTTGGCAAACTGATTGATTTTAGTTCATTTCTCGACTAAAAATATAAGTCATTAATCAACCAGAAAATGATATTTTCGATTATATTCGATAAGTTCAATAGTTGGTTCTGAAATTAATTTATAACTGGCTAACCAGACAGACGTTTTTTCTATCTTCACTGTATCTATTATATCAAGGAAAAATATCAACCAGAAAATGATATTTTCGATTTGACTGTATTTTCTGTGTTGGTTGTCTGATTGCTAGAAAACGGCGAGACCGATTCGGGGAATTATTTTTTTGTTTCAAAGGTAAATACAGTGAAGGATATATATGTATAGCAAAGGCAAACATCGTAAGTTTATTAAGGACCAGAACATCTTGACTGATTCAAATTTACAAACACCATTTTAAACTATCACTTCACTCAAAAATCACATGTGTGCACTCATTTAAAAATTAGTGAAGGAACACTACTTGTCATTATTTATTTTCTGGGTTGACTGTGGAATCGTTTAAATTATGATTTTTATATATTATTTGTTTTTTATATATTTATTATTTACTAAGCTGTACTTCAATACCAGTACAGTAGAATAGTACTCCTCCTCCTCCCGTACCAGGTGTCGTAAGAGGCGACTAAGGTACCAAAACCGACAGTTAGCGATATATTCACCCGAAACAGTGTAGCTCAAATGAACAAGACGGGGATGGCAATCAGCATCTCCGTCGCGTATACTCCGCTCTGCCATTTCCAACACGCTTGCCCATCGCGGCAATCTAGGGCAAAATACCTCCTTTCTTGGAGGTATACCTACGTTCTTGCGGAAGATATACCTACGTTAAAAACGTACTCGTTAAATGTTAAACATTCCCTTTGTGAATAATAAACTAGATTTTGCGATTATCTATATTGCACCTTGTATAATAAGATCCCACCAAAAACATAAATGTAACATTATAAGTTTCAATATTATAATATATGAGTAGAGAGATCGAAACGGGTGCCAAGTTCAATAGTTGGTCCTGAAATTAATTTATAACTGGGTAACCAGACAGACGCTTTTTTTATCTTCTCTGTATTTATTATTTCAAGAATAAATATAAAGATTATATATTAAGATATAAACTATACTATATTTCATATTGGATGAAACTGTAAGCAAAAATCGATTAGAATGAATTTAGATCATCCCGTCACTGACAAACATTGTATGGTTCGTTGTACGCGATAATGAAACTAGAAATTCTATTTCAATAATTCTTTCAGTGATGGATAGCCAATTTATCGAGGAAGGGTACAGGCTATATAAAATCACCAATAGGATCTACATGAGGTTATCTGCATTGGTACCTCACTCTCATATATTTCTACCGGCAAACAGCTGAAGGGTGAGAGAGATAGTGAATTTACTGGATAATGTGGCATAATATCCTGAAGTCACAAGCTAGTGATATTACGAGCGTCTATACCTGGTCTGATAAAAAAATGAACATAAATATTACTAAGTTTGTAACGGACGAAACCGCGGGCACAGCTAGTAAATTATATTTTTATCATTCACGTTAACTTTGTACGTTTAAAGAGGACTTCAACATGACTTCGCTATTGTAGGATGTTGATTCAATAGTCTATTAATGTCAGCAAATACTAAACACACCAAGCACATAAGTACCATACCTTATGAATAGTCAATAAGTATATATACTCATGTACCTTTTCGCATTTACTTTAAGTATGACGAGCTCGATGGCGCAAGCGGTAATGTTCCTATCTTATGCGCTAAGGGTCGTGCTTTCGATTCCCGCCCCGGGAAAATATTAATATTATGAGTTTAAATTTGTTCTGTGTCTGGGTGTGTTCTGGAATCATGTATTTGAATCTTATATTTGTGATGACTCGGTTGTCTGATGTCCCACAACATCTCATACATTGACTTGACGCCATGGTAAGGGGTTTAAATTATTTGTGTTACTCCAGACAAAGAGGACTCATAAATAAACTACTTAAATACATATATTCGCCCAGACACAGAACAAACACAAATATCATCAAATAAATATTTCCCTGGGTGAGTATCGAACCCACGACCCTTGGTGCACCAGATAGGGTCACTACCATCAACGCCATCAGACCCGTCCAATAATAGCCTTAATTGCATATACAATATCGTTCTGACGCAATAAATATTTGTATAGGGTCAAATCATTAAAAAGTTGAGAACAACGTTACCAATAGTCATGAAGAACAGCTTGATCCCCAGCTCAAAGTTGTACTTGGAGGGCTCGGTGTAGTGGAGCCTGTGGTATACGACGTCATAGCCCTCACATGACCTCCCAGGTAGCACCGAGAACTCTCTGCAACAAACGTCATGGTCAATATCATATAAAAAATCATCATTATTATATAAGCCACATCGGGAGTCCATTGCTGGACATAGGCCGCTTCAATAAAGTTTGAATTTTGCCCATAATTGCCGCGCTGGGCAAGCGTGTTAGTAACCGCAGAGCGCAACTTTCGCCATGGGGATGCTGTTCCCTATCCCCAGCCTGTGTATTTGAGCTATACTGCTCCATACATCGCGCCATCTGTCGGTTCTGGTACCTTAATCGCCTCTTAAGAGACCTGGTACAAGGAAGGTACTATTCTACTCTGTCGGTACCTCACGACTCTATAATAATATTCAAAGAACATCTTATACACTGACCTCACTTCGTAATAAGTCATTCGAAGCACTTGTGTTACGGATGCCAGACAACAGAGGAATCACAAATTTAACTACATAAACACATATATTCAACGCCCAGATACAGAACTAACACAAATATAAACATACAATATTACTCCAAGGTGGGGATCGAACTCTAACATCTGCGCTACCAGGCCCGTCTATCAAAATATCGATGTAGAGCGAAAGATGATGTCGTTACATGTAAATAGGATGGACGAAAGTAGAAAGTAGAATTACTGGACAAATATAAAGAGAAGTAAATGGAAGGTTTAGTATAGGACGACCGAGGCGAACATACCTGACCCAGGTAGAAAAGGTATTAAAAAAGGGCCAGGTCAGAAGTACCAGAGAAGAATTAACGAGCGTGTATCAAAGGGCTAATGCAAGCAAAGCAAGCAAGCGGGGTATGCTAGATCTTAGCAAGTGGAGATCCATATCTCTGCCTATCCCGATGGAACACAAGCCCTTTGAAATCTTAATAAAAATTAGCTAACTACAATATTTTTAAAACTACCAACGACCCTGATAACTTTATTAGTTATAATTTTCATTTAAACAAACTGACGTTTAAAGGTAAGGCCTAGTATGCCGGCACCATACGAGTCTTGGAATTAAGTTTACAGAAAGAAAAAGAAACCGTTACAATAAATGTTCAATATTTTCATTAATTCATTTAAAATCTTTTACTGGAGTCTTAGGGACTTCCAATCTGATCCCAAAGGAACTCTTGATATTCCTTGATGAAGTCTGTCTTAACCCCTGTCGGCAACAAGTACATGTCTTATTTATTATATGTATATCACAAAGAGGTCACCGCCATTTTTCCGATTCAATATAATTTTTTTTTTTAAATCTATTGTGTAGTTTTTTAATTAAATATTACCAAACAAGTATAAATCCTTGGTTTTACCCATAATTGAGTATGGTGACGTGTGCTGCACTAATATCTCTCAAGAACTCCTTAATAAATTGGATCGTCTATTAAACAACTGTCTTCGTTTCATTTTCGGTTTGCGTAAATACGATCATATTTCCTATTACCTCTTCTAATACTCTTTCGCTTTTAACTCCTTCTCATCACTCTAGTTTTTTGACAAACTCTTTTACAGTGACAGCTATACGACTCTGGAACGAGCTTCCGTTGAATATTAAGCAATCCCCAAACAAATTTATCCTGAAACGCTTTCTCCGTACTTTATTTACTGATGCTGCTTCTCTTACTTTATAACCCTATTTCTGATGTACATACGTTATTTTATATATTTTTGTATCATATGTATTTATTGCGTTTATTTATACAAATATGTATGTCACGTTTATCTATTTTGTATATATATTGTCTCCACCACTATATATATATATTTTCTGTTTTGTGTAATGGTTGACTGGGAGATAATGCCATCTGGCATTAAGTCCGCCATTTGTACATTTTGTAACATTTTGTGCAATAAAGTTAAATAAATAAATAAAAAATAAAATAAAGCATATTAAAAGTTTTTAACACAAATTCTTATGTTTTCAGGATGTAACTGGCGTATGTTATTCCAGACCACAAGCCCATTTTGAGCCGTTCCAGCGTGAAAGAGTCACAACTATACATACAAACTTTCACGTTTCTATTTTAGGAGGACTTCTTCCCTACTCTTTTAACATTACAGATAGCGTCCCAAAGAAAATCTTCTATTTTTATTCCCCAACGATAGCTATCCGAGCCTAGGTCGAGCCTCAGAGACGCCCTCGAGTGACAGTCATCGACCCCGCACAGATCCAGCGAGCCTTGCGTGAGCGCTAGTAGCTAAGCGCGCAGTCGCGCCGCGGGACACGCAAGTGAAAACGGGCACATGGTCGCCCATAAATGAGCAACCTCGCCTTCTCCCTGGTGGCGCTGAAATTGACATCCGAGTAGTCCAGGAAATGGTTTTCCGAAATAATAACCTTGTCGTACGGGACCTTAGGTTGACTTTATACTATGGGCATCACCGTCTTTGTCCGGGATCGTACTTGAATAGTACCCCGGTGATTCCATTACAAACTTCATTCCAATCATTTAACAAAAGGTAACCCGACCAAAGGTCGTCTGCTCCGGTACCTCACTCTCACCTGGAAAAGTGTTCGCTTCGCAGTTCCGATTTAAAGGGTCAGAGAGGCAGTGAAATCACTGGGTAGCATGAAATAATACCTTCAAGTCACAAGGTTGGCAACGCGCTAGTGATAAGATACCGGCAGAATAGAATAGTACCTCCCACTGCACCAGGTGTCGTAAGAGGCCACTAAGGTATCAGAACCGACAGATGACGGTATATCCATCCGAAACAGTGCAGCTCAAATGCACAGGGGGATGGGTAGCAGCATCCCTGTCGCGATAACTACACTCTGCGATTGCCAACACGCTTGCCCAGCGCGGCAATTATGGGCAAAAAACCTCCTTTTTATGTCCAGCAGTAGACTTCTAATGCTGGACATAGGCCCCAGGACATAAAACTTCAGTGACGCAACTCTGTGACAATTGCAAACACAATAAACTATGAGTAACAGCGTCTTTGTTCGAGATAAATAGTACCTCTTTGATCCTATTAAGTACAAACTTGATCCCGACAAATAAAAACTCAATACATTATAACTCGGAAAAAAAAGTCACCTATATACCAGAATAGAACAATACCTCCTCTGTACCAGGTGTCGCAAGAGGCGAATCAGGTATCGGAACCGATAGATGGCGGTATATCCACCGAAAGCAGCATGTGTGAATTAATTATGTTATTTTACAGACAACTTCGAATTGCCATAATAACAATATGTATAATTTTACAAGCAAATCGACAAAACTCTTAGCACGATTTTCAGCGCGATAACTGGATGATACATTGTTAGAAATAATAATGCACATTGTTTTATACCTCTCATTGTTTATTGTAAACAATATGGTGAGATCGCACAAATGGTTAATTGCACTTGGGACTTCGACTTAGCGTTATCGACATCTCATACGCTATGCCCGCGGTTTCGCCCGCGTTTTTAAATGTAACCTAAAATGGCAATGTAGAACAGTACCTCCCACTGTACCAGGCCTTGTGACCGACAATATCTTAGTCACAAGTTTTTTTTTCCCACTACATCTCATACATTGACCTGAGTCCGTGATAAGTCGCTTAAAGCACTTGTGTTACGGACATCAGACAATAGAGGAATCACAAATATACTACTTAAATATATATATTTAACACCCAGACACAAAACAAACATAAATATCACCATCTAAATACAATGTATAATAACAGAATTGTCTAGACAATATAATCATCATCATTACCATAGCCATTGGAAGTCCACTGCTGGACAACGGCTTCCCAAAGAAAAGGGCACTTTTCCTATAATAACCGCAGCAAATGTGGTGGCTATCGCAGAGCTCTGCTAACACACCGGGGATGCTGCTGCCCATCCCCGCCCTGTACATTTGAGGTACACTGTTGCGGATGGATATACCGCCATCTATCGGTACTGGTACCGTAGTCGCCTCTTACGACACCTAGTACAGTGGAGATACTATTCTACTCTGCCGGTACCTCTCGGCTTAAAAAAATCACTTTATATACACTTTCGACAGGCCCGACGGCGCAGATAGTAGAGTTCCTATCTTGTGCGCCAGGAGCCGTGGATTCGATTCCCACCCGGAGTAAGTATTTAAATATGATGATATTTGTATTTGATCTGGGTCTGAGTGTAAATAAATGTATTTAAGTAGTATATTCGCGACTCCTCTATTGTCTAGCGTCCGTAACACAAGTGCTTTAAGCGACTTTTGCGGAGTCAGGTCAATGATAAGATTCTGTGGGAATTTGTTATTTATTCATTCAATTATTATTATCTTCTAATACATATATACAATTCTCGTGTCACAGTGTTAGTTACACCATACTCCTCCGAAACGGCTAGACCGATTCTTTCGAAATTTTATATGCATACTCTGTAGGTCTGAGAATCAGATACTATCTATATACACGTAAGTGATAAGGGTTATCCAACCCTTACATTTTTATTTTTATTTTCGGACATTTTTTTTGTATATTTTATAATATGACATACAAAATACATACAACCCTAAATTTTCACCCTTCTATAACCAACCACTATTTTTAATAGACAAAAGTTTAATATTATTTATAATTTATAAGGCAGAACAACATTTGCCGGGACAGCTATTGTTATATAAAACTCTGCGTCACAAAAGATTATTTCACAAACATTTTTTAACAAGAAGCAAGGATAGAAGTGATTGTTTTCTTACCACAATTGCCATGCGAACGGAGCCGTGGGCAAGAACTAGTGACGACTAGATCTTATAATAATCTGCTGGAACTAAAGATAAGATTAGACCAGTAATCTTCTATACGAGAAAAACGTTGTGCCAACACGCGTGGAAGTTACCGCCACAAAAGATAAATGTTATATTTCTTTTATAAATTAATCTCTGTTATAAAGAATAATCTCTGTCTAAATTGCATAGACATAAAAAAGAGATGTGAGGTACTGGAGTAGAATAGTACCTCCCCCTGTACCAGGTGTCGTAAGAGGCGACTAAGGTACCAGAAACGACAGATGGGGGTATATCTATCCGCCACAGTGTAGTTATATTAAGAAAAGATTTGTTTGTTTGTTACGGTTGAACTCACAAAACTACTCGAGGAATTTTAAAAATTCTGCCATCATGAACGAACTACTCCATCGAGTAATATAGGTTATATTTTTCGAAAAAAATAAGAGACCGCCACTTAAAATAAACTATATAATCATTACATCCATTGGAAGTCCACTGATGGACATAGGCGTCCCTAAGAAAGGGGTAATTATGCCCATAATTGCCGTGCTGGGCAAGCGTGTTAGCCGTAAGGTACCGCCAGAGTAGAATAATACCTCCCTATACCAGGTGTCGTAAGAGGCGACTGAAGTACCAGAACCGAAAGAGACAGTGTAGCTCAATTGCACAGGTAAAGCTGCGCTTTGCGATTGCCAACAAACTATGTAAAGAACCATGAACACAGAATTTGTATTTTTGTACGTTCATAACTAATTTTCTCAGAAATTACTGGCCTCATTTCAAAAACACTTTCATGAATAGACAATTACGTTACCAGCAAGTGATGTAGGTAATGTATCCAAATCGTCACGAGAAAGGGAATTACGAAAAACTATGTAAATATAATTATGACAGGTAATTCCCCTTCACAACTTATTAAATGAATCTTTTAAGTTAGATCATTGACACAGAAAACAAATTGATTAAAATCGGAACACATATATATACATATAAATAATTAGAATCTCTCTTCTAATATTAAAATAACTGATTTTTACTAAATGCATATGGATGTATACACGGTATATAAATATAACAAAATAACATTTTTTTTGTCGGTCTGTTTGTTTGAGGTAATCTCCGATACAGTTCGATTAATTTTTATGAGGCCTTCACCGGCAGATAGCTGTTTTAATAAGAAGTAACTTGGCTATGTAACATCACGCTACGACTAAAAAGAGCGGAGCATTAATAAAAGCGTGTCCAAAACGGGCAAAATATACACATTTTGAGAGCTTTCCTGGCGTTGCGTTCAAAAATAATGTGAAAGTGAATTTTTTTCCCTTTAAAAGCCAAAAGTAAAAGTCCACGAAAGCAAATGCCTTGATAGACTAGAATAGTGTTCACGTAACACTTTACCTGCTGCCTGATATGTTATCTTAAGATTAATTAGATTACTCACTAATTCTGGAGTGGAAAATAAAAATGTGGAAGTTTCTCATTTAAAAGAAAATACGCTGTCCAGAATTACTATTCCAAGTGGACAAAGTCGCGGGCACAGCTAGTCAGAAATATAGCAGGTAAAGTGTTACATGAACACTATTCTAGGCTACCTAGACTTGTGTCGCGACAGTGATATATACTGCAGACGATCGGAATTGCACTTTACCGTAACTCTTATGCAGGCTTTCTAATTGCAGCAAACACAAATGAATTGCTTTGAACTTTGAACATGAGGTAGACCTCATACAACGGTCGTCTGCTTTGGTACCTCACTCTCACCTATTTCTACCTGCAAACAGCAGCTGGTTTCGGGTTTAAAAATAAGTGAAATTACTGGATTATGTGACATCTTCAAGTCACAAGGTTGGTTATGCTATTTTGTCGACCTGGTCATATAAAAAAAATAACCGACAACGTACATACAATAATTATACAGGAATTTGTTACCTTTAAACCAAGTGAAGAATAAATCATTCCTAACCTTTTAAATGGTAAGGTCTTACCGATGGACCAGGGCCCATTACTAATAACGACAACCGAACCGAAGTCCACTCCCTCATGCCCAAAGAGGTACCGGAGCAGTAAAGTCACTCACCTCCCATAGTCGCAATTGACTACCTACAACTTGATCTCCGTTCGAGACATCTTCCCGCCGGAACTGTAAGGCGCGCTCACATCCCGTTGTACTTGCATACATATCCACTAGTTCTCCTAAAGATGCTGGGTCCATAGGCACTCATGTAAGCGACATATCGTCGATGATAGTGCAATACCGCGTAAGTAGCAGTTTCAAATAAAGTTGAAAATTCAATTAGAAAAGATGGAAAATGGACCTTATTAACTTAAGCTACATACGCGGTATTTAAGTATCATCGACGATATGGCACTTCCTGCTGTCGGGTGCTGGCACCTGATGTGCTTCATGGCAGAGTAAACGAACCTCACTAATCTGCTATAGGCTGAGAAGCCTATAGCAGATTAGCGAATGAGCTAGGAGGCCCGTGGAGGTCTCCTAGCTCATTCGCCCATCAGCATTACTAGACTCGTACTCGCTCTGCGCGAAGTGGAGCGCCAAGTCATAGGGATAATACCATAATATATATACATCCAAAACAACAAATACTACAGGGCGGGGATGGGCAGCAGTATCTCCGTCGCACAAGCTGCGCTCCGCTATTACCAACACGGACGGCCCAGGGCGGGAATTATGGTCAAAAATCCCCCTATCTTGGAGAGGTCTGTGTCAAGCAGCGGACTTTCAATAGGTGGTATGATGATGATGATCGCGGAAAAGCACCCGCGGCACGCTGTAGAAAATGGAGTAAGCACGAAAGAAATTTGTCGTAACACGAAAGAAACTGTCTGAAAGCGATGAACTAAAAAACTACGGAACGGATTTTGCCCTATGCTTTCAGCAATCCGAATGATTGATTAGGAAGGTTCAGTTATCCGTGTAGTGCCGACAGACTGGTAGAAAGTAGGTCGTTTAATGACCTACTTATTCGAATGCCGTTATGAGTTCATCAGGGTCATTGATCATTTTGTTTTTGTATCATCTATATATGCATATTGAAATTTTAAATCGATGAAAATGATCAATGTTTAGTGTATCCACGTGGCGGTACACCGAAAAGGGTAGCTAGAGCAGGATCTGGAAAACTGCATTCACATCGCGAAGGTACGCTCTGTGATTACCACCACTTCTGGCCAGCCGAAGAAAGAAAAAGCAGTCAAAAATGTTAACTGCAATAAATAATAACCATTTTAGAAATGTATTTTCCATTCTAATTGAAATTATTTATCTCAAGTTCAAAATGCACTTAAATATGCCATTATTATTTGTGAAGGAAAAATTATAGACAGAAAATTTATAAATGTGTACTCAGCCAATATTTCTCTTGTACAAATAGATATTATCTTGAAATAATTGCAATACCAAAATCTTACTTTACAAAATATAATTATCATTTCATTTAATGTAATGCCGAAGTTGTAATGGTCAAAAAATATTTGTTAAATAAGCATAATCTTTAACAAAATAATTTAGACATAAACAAAATTGATTTTTTGTAATAAAGTATAGTATAAGTAAGAAATTTTATGTATTAATAATCAATTACAAATACTATCTAAATAACTTATGTAATTAGAACTATGTGTAACATCATATTTTATGTAATTGATAAATGAAATTAATTATCTATATCTTTGGGATTTATTAGGATAACACTCGTAATTCTATAGAGGTGTATAATGAATATTTTTGTTTGTTCTATGTCTGGGTATTAAATGTGTATATAAATATTATATTTGTGATTCTTTTGTAAGAACGTGAAATAGAAGTGCTTTAAGCCATTAATTTATTATTAGGACAACATTAAGTGAAGTTCATGCATGTGTAGTCTAATCTACTATAATCTATACTTATATTTATAAATCTGAAATGTTTGTTTGAATACACTAATCTCAGGAATGGCTTGTCTGATTAAAGAATATCTTAAGTGTCAAATAGTCCGTTTGTCAAACTACTATACCCCCCAAAGACACTATCACCTCAGTCACCGGAACACTAGTGATATCAATAAAACAGATGCAGTTTGTCCACAGCTGGACATAGACCTCTCAAGATATGGGAAATATTGTCCATTATTGCCACACTGAGTGTGCATGGTGGCAAACACAGAGTGTAGAGTCACGCCCAGCATGTTGCTGTTGCCCCTGGCCCTGGTATGTTTGAGCTACTCTATTTTGGGTAGATATACAGTAAGTCCAGTGCTACAGCGCTGACACTAGTCAAGAGTAGGTACTCTTCTACTTTGCTGGTACACTGGTTCACTGTGCAAAACTTGCTCTACTATACAGCATAATTTTATGGTAATTTAAATATTATCAGTTGAGCAGCTGGTTATAAATTAATTCTTACATATTGCAATGTCCTCGCACACTGCAACAACACATGTTGCTATAATTTATATTTTATCTGCTATGTTCATGTATGTGTCACAAGCAATAAACAAATTTAAAATTTGGTTATTATACATCCGTACACCTCATATTAACTAAAATATACCAGGTATTTATAATTATGTAAGGTTTGTATTATGTTGTAGGACAACATAATTTAATATTTATCTACAAATTTTTATGTTGTATTTTATAGCTCTGTGTACTATAAGATTAAAAATACAAATGACTAATACATAAAAGGTTCAGTGTCTGATTGTATGTAATGCATTCAAAGCATAATTAGTACAACAATATCAATCATAGTTGAGACATGAACAGCTTGATCCTTATAAATAAAATGAGCCATTTATAATCCTATAATAATCCCACAGGAGGCCATGTTAAAGAAAGTCAACACACTGGTATAAATCCCATATTTACTTTAAAAAATGTTTATGAATGCTTTCAAATTAGTAAAACCACTTTTCAACGGCTTTTAAACACTTTTTATCCTGTATTAAAATATTATTTACCTTACAGAAATCTTTCTCAAGAGTTACATCTTGATGCTGCTGAAAAGTGGTTTATTATGAATTGTGATGGCATAAATATAAGAACACCTATCAATCTTAATTTTCAGATATTGTTTGTTTACTTTTAATTAAGTATTAATCATAAAATTTAATAGTAAGAGAAAGAATAAATAAAAGTTTCTTAGTTCAATATCATTTGGTGATTACTGCTATTTGCTGATATTATGAAACAAAATTGATCAATCGCAATTTTACATGAAATATACTATTTTATGAGGGATTTGTTTGATCTAGTTTAGGTAAATGCAGGCAAATTAGCGATCTACTTGTATTTAGAGCGACACAATGTTGCGTCATAATCTCTTCTTGCATTGACGGAGCAGCAGGTTAATGCATACAAATATATTCAAATCCAAAACAATACTTACAAAGCCTCCACGATTGGAGTCATCTGCGCGGAAAAAACGCATCTGTTATCGAAAAACTCCGGGGCATTCTTTCTGCACGAATAATATTTCTCTATACATGATTTTGTCCTATCTACATCTCCGTAACATGCATTATAGAATAACACCAATTGTTTTTCAGTCAAATCCTTCGGCACATATTTTGATTTGTCTAAATTCTGTGTCCATTGTCTTAAAAAATTAATATCATCCTGAGAAAATATGTCCATAGATTTTGTAGCCGCCTCATAATCGTATTCCAATTCGACGGGCATTTTTATCGACAAAATTCACAATGCAACGCGTAAATAAATAGATGAAAATGATTTTGCGGATACACATCCACTCTTCGAAGCAACAAATTGACAACTGAAGAACAATTTTAAACAAAATATTGACATTAACAAATTCATAGCAACGAGTCGAAGCGTTTCTGCCACTTCTATGACATGCTCAATGTTGCTATACAAAAAAACATGTATATGACTTACGACTATAAGTAACCTTCGAGATTTTTTATAATTAAAATATAAATAATTTGTGGCACTTGCTAAAGTATACAATTTAAGTAATTTACTTTGACTATAAGATGGATTCTGATTCCTCGTAAGGAGATTCTCACATTGTAATTATAAAACATATTATTTAACTATACTTATTAAACATATTTCATTACAGTGAAATCAATCTTGTCATAATAACGAGAAGAGATAAAATGAAAATGTTCTGCAAATTATACTGGAAGATTGTCGTGCTATTGATGACTCCCCTTGTGCTATTACCTATTTTTTTCATTAGTAACGCAAGTACCTAATCTTTTCTATTTAATTAACTATGCAGCAATTATGTCAAACTATCATTTGACAAAAATTGTTTCTTTACAGGCCTATAAATATTTATACATGTTTCTGGTTACTGCTGTATACTGGTTCACAGATGTTCTTCATCCCGGAGTTATATCATTAATACCAGTAGCTATCAATTCACTCACAGCGTCAAGTAAGAAAGACTCATTCTCACAAGTAAGACATGATTTTTCATTCATGCATGAAAATCGTCATGTAAATTATTTAAAAAATATGAGATTGAACGCATAAATTCCTTGCAGGTGTATTTGTGGAACCATCTATTGGATTGTTTAGCTGTAATGATGATTGCTATAGCGATTGAGCAAAGTAAGATTCATCGAAGGCTGGCTTTAAAATTGCTGTTGGTGTTTGGTTGCTCACATTATAGGTCAGTTTTTAAAGTCTTCCCTTGGTACCTGCTGTCGTAAGAGGTGACTGAGAGACATCCTTCCTAATCAATGAAGGTCAAATACGGGTGGGGTCTTCAACAAGCTACGTTATACTAACTGAAGACGCCTGCCCTGCGTTGCAATTATGTGCAAAAAGTATCAATATACTCAATTGTATGGATCGATGCGTATGTGTTTTCATCGCACTTGTTGTCGACTTTTATGACACCTCGCATAATTCAGGAAGTTAACTCGGTATTACCATTAAAAAACTGTATAAATTCATTGATTATATTAAAATTTCTGAAATTTGCATTTGACAACATTTCTAGAATCACAAAAAAAATGAATTAAGAACCAGAAAAACTATATATAACAGGATTTTTTACGCTCATAGCAGCCACAGTTACATTTCCATCAATAACAATCATTGCATTCAATGAAACCTATCATAAAGCATCAACAATTTATATATTTACAGGCTAAGTTTCATCCTGTTCTTCACCAGTATGTTGATGGCAATGTGGGTTACAGACGTGGTGGCGTGCGGCCTAATGATGCCCCTAGTTAAAGCTATTCTCATGGAACTAGAAAAAGTATGTAAGGATACCGTACCAAACGTTTATTTGTCAACTAGAAGACATTAATCTTGTGTAATATGTATACAATTGTGTTTGAGAAATCGTTTAAAAAAACGGAGGTATTACAAATATAATACTTAAATACATATTTATAAAACCCAAATACAGAAAAATCACAAATATCATCATATAAATGATAGTCCTCCGTGGGGATCGATACCACGACCCTTTGCGCATAAGGAAGACCGCTTACAAAGGTCGTCTGCATTAGTATACCTACTGGTATATTGGCAGACATATTATCTTTAGTTCAAAGGGTTGGTGACACAATAGTGTGCGGTTTCGTTAACTGTCAATCGGACCGTATGCTTATTAGCTGGCTTCATAATATAAAGAAGAAAAGATAGGATCACTACCATTAGCGTCATCGGGCCAATCAAAGAGTAATAAAACAACCCTAGTGGACTGCATTGGTACCTCACTCTCACTTATTTCTATCGCCAGCAGTGATCGCATTGCTGTGTTCCGGTTTGAAGGGTGAGAGAGGCTGTGAAATTACCTAGTTACGCGGTTGTTATCCTGATGATAATATTAGCGTGTATAGGCTGCGCTACGTTTACAATCAAGCAAACCGTATGTTTGTTTATATAGAGAGAATTTTACTTTATGTAATAACCGTGGGCTTTTATTTTAGATGGGAATATTAGAGATGTACCAAACCATTGGAAAAGCAAAGTCGAAATCGGAGCGCCATGAACAACTGTAAAGAGAGACACTTTTATATTTTGTATCATCATTATTTATTTACATTTCGAAATAATTTCATACTAAAAATACTATTATATCAGGTGTCTTATGCTAGCTAGTAACGCAACTGATATATATACTATATATCAGTTTATATCAAACAGTATGCAACAGCAGGTTAGTTCAAAATGATCAGAAGTTACAATTTACAAAATGGATATAAAATTACTAATGGCTCTTTCTCCTAAAAAACTAACAATAAAATAACTACTTCAGTTTATTT
This sequence comes from Heortia vitessoides, assembly GCA_020976665.1. Lineage (NCBI taxonomy): Eukaryota > Metazoa > Arthropoda > Insecta > Lepidoptera > Crambidae > Heortia > Heortia vitessoides. Next base: position 12,489,781 of record JACJUM010002809.1, read on the forward strand.
AATTAAAATAAAACAAACCCAAAGTTGAAAGTAAATTATATTTGTTTCGCTTTTTCAAGTAGATCCATTTCTTCTACTTAAGAATTAGTTCCGTCAAATTGGTGTGATAATGGTTTCATTGATACCGACGAGTTGGTATTAATGGCAATTACTTCTATTTACAGAAATCCAAGACCGACAGATTTTACAATCTTTTATTTCTTAGGGATAGCATATTCATGTTCTATAGGTAAATATTATATAAAATAAACTTCACAATATTCGGCCATTTTACTTGGTCATACATTATGTCTATTATATTTTCAGGATGTATGGCTACTTTAATTGGAAGTCAAACTAATCAAGTACTTAAATATTATTGTGAAAGGTAAGAAGTATACTTCAATCATCGTCATAGCTCTCCAAGAAAGGGGTAATTTTGCACATAATTGCCGCGCTGGATAAGCGTGTGCTGCTGTCCATACCCCCCCTGTGCATTGAAACTGCACTGTATACCGCCAGCTGTCGATTCTGGTGCCTTAGGCGCTTAGCATTTATTTTAAACTTATTAAAACCGTAAAATCGTAACATAATTTTGATATTTTATTCAGTGACAGATTGTGAAAAATAAAAAAATTATTAAAGGTACGGTACAGTAGGTACCGGCATAGTAGAATATTAGCTCCCCATGTACAAGGAGTCTTAAGAAGTGACTAAGGAGCCAGAGCTAATATGGCAGTATATTCGCAGCGGAGGGCGGGGATAGCAGCAGCATCCCCAACGTCAAACAGCGCTCTGCGATTGCCAGCGAACACGCTCGCCCAGCGCGGCAATTATGGGCAAAATTCTCCCTCTTAAAAGGAGGCCTAAGTCCAGCAATGGACTGCCGATGGCTGCAGTGGACGTCCAATGGTTGATATGATGATGAAACATTTTCAGTGTCTTCCCTGAAGGTCCCAAGATCGAGTTCCCTCACTTGATCCTGTTGAACTTACCAGGGGTGCTGCTCACTGAGATGTTAGTCTACCTCTGGATGAACTTTTACTTCCTCGGGATGTTCAGGTCAGACATCCCATCGGGATTGCTCATTTGTTAAAACTTAAAATGATGTTATGAACTCAATTTATACGGGACAATAGATTTATCAGTGAATTACAACTCGCATATATTTAGTCTTGTTTATGATTTGATCAGGGGAACGTGAACGCTTTTAGGGGCCCCTTAAAACCGAAGGCCCGCAGCGGGTAGTGTGTTAATTTATCTTTGAGTGTTAATGTAAGCTTTCCCGCCATTAAGCGTTTGATTTTACGTTGGCTACATGTTATCGGTACTAATACGAATCAACCAATCACATTACGTATAGAAAGAGACAACAAGTGAACCTTACAATTTCGTTTTGTTTACACTTGTCACTGATAGTAGCCATTCGGCCGCCATTGCAGTAACGACAGTGTTTAGAAAGGTAAGCACATTTTAAATTAATTTTGTATTGGATTTTTAATAAACTTGCACATTGTATTTTGAAGATTTTAAATTTAAAGTGAAAACGATATATATCATGAGTTATTTTATACTGATTTAGATTAAATGCTCCTGTGGTTGACCAAATGGTCAACGATTAGTACATGGAAATATCGTTCGATAATTTCAAGAAAAGAAAAAAAAACATTTGTTGCTAAGCGATGTTTTATATTAAAAAAAAGAATGACTTAACCTTACAAACCTTTGGTTGTTTAAAAAGTTCAAAGTTATTTTTGGGGATTTAAAAATGTGCCATTTAGATAGAATAACATTACGATTGTTGAGGCTGACCTTAATTTAATTTATTTATTGATCTCAATTATTCCTAAGAACTAACTTAATAAAGTTGATATAAAATACATATTTTTTAATGTTTATATTTTAGTTTCGTTATAAATGTATTAATGGTCAACCTCTGGTACAAATCTTGTTAACAAATTTAGGGTTTTCAAATTCCCAGTTTTATACCAATTATATTGAATAATAAAATAAATTAAAAGAAATCAAATATTTATTTCTCAATATCAATTTATAATTAAATAAGTTACAATATATATAGCAATATTTTTAAGTTAATAATTTCCTTTAATTGGTTTGAGACCGGGACATCCATCCTACTTACTTCATACTACGCGGTTGGGCAATATAGGCGGGGTTACAATAAATGGTTACAATAAATACTGTTAAATTAAATGCTTTATCGATTCCTAGAGCGCACAGTGACATCGCTTTGGAGATAGGTATAACCGAAGAGGAAGCACACTACATCAATACGTTGTTGGGGACGCAATACCAAGAACTCGGTCGGGTTAAGTTTCACGAAATGGTCAGTATAAAATACCGGTAGAGGTACCGGCAAGGTAGAATAGTCCCTCCCCCGGTACTGGGGGTCTGTCGCCTCACGTCATCTGGTACTAGGAGTTGCAAGAGGCGATTGTGTCACTGCAACCTACGGATGATGGTATTATCACCCGAAACACCGTAGCTGCAATACAATAGGGCGGGAATAGGCAGGATCTTTTAATATTATAAAGTCAGCAAACAAGCATACGGTCTGCTTGTTGGTAAACGTGACCGCATCCTTTAAAAAATACAATGTCATATTTACTCAGTAATATCGCTGCCTCTCTCACCCTTCAAACCGGAACACAGCAATACGAACACTGTTATTTGTTAGTAGAAACAGGTGAGCGTGAGGTACCAATTCAGGCGACCTTTGTAAGAGGTCTGATTCATGTTTTAACGATTTAAAAATACCTATGATTGGCCTATTTAAATAAATACGTATTTGACTTTTTGGTGAAAATACCTCCTGCATTGGGGGTCCTATGTCCAGCAGAAGACCTGCTATGCATAAAGTTAATTTAAGCTAAGTTATTTGATTAAATAAAATTACTGTGTATAAAGAATTCAGAACTGATGACCGTAGAGCCATAATGTTCTGAATGAAGACCCCGTACCGGCAAGCGCAGTGTAGGACGTCCACCCGCAAAATGGACAGAAGATTGACTAAAACCGCAGGATCACGCTGGACATACGCCGGATACAACCGGTCCTATAAGTAATTACTTGGGGAGGCCTATGGCTGATATGATGATTGTATATAGATATAGGACATTTCTGCCTCAAAGATAAATACCGAAGACAAAGTATGAGCACTCTATATGTTTGTATTAACTTAGGTAGAGATTTAATTAAGTTCGCTATTTGTAGGTGATGGGAGTTCAAGTAATTCTTGCGTGCTTACTCCAGTCGACTGTTGGCTCAGTTGCTATTCAAGATTTCGTTGATCATAGGTAACAGTTGAAGGATAATAAAACAAATAAAAGTATGGACTAGGACAGCGCTAAATAGAAAAAATGGAAGGAGTTGGAGAAGGCCTTTGCCAAATTAGGGCCAACATCGACAACATCGTCCCAACTTCGTTTCAAAAAATCATTATGCCATTATTTCACAAAATATAAATATGTAGCTAGTTATATTAGGTTAACAGCGGCCAGCGAGTGTCTAAACAGAAACAATTAAGAAGTGAGGCGAATTAAGGGAAACCCGGATGGAACGGAGTTTCTTTCGATTAATTATTCGTATATGTATTTATATTATACACTCAACAAAAATAATCGTCGCGATACCACACGGTACAATGAGAATTAGAGAGAGAGCGAGGAGAGAGAGAGCGAGAGAGAGAGAGAGAGCGAGAGAGAGAGAGAGAGAGAGCGAGAGAGAGAGAGAGACAACTTGCAACTTTTGGTCTTCGCAACGCGCGATAAGGAACTTCGTCCCAAAACTATTTCATAAGTTATGCCTGCCATACTTAGATCGCAGTATAGCGACAGAGTAGAATCTACCTCAGAGTAGAAAGTACCTCACTATGCGAAATAAAATGCTCAAATGCAACACGATGAACTTTTGACTAATGCACATTGCATTAGTCAAAAGTTCATACTCAATATGCCAGTTTTATGACCATCATCATAGTAGCCTAAGAACGCCCACTTAGCGTTGGCCTCTTCAAGAAAGAGAGAATTTTGTCCATTTTGCCGCTATGTGTAAAAGTGTAAGTATGTAATCCCCGAGCGCAGCTTCGCGACGAAAATGCTGCGGGCCAAACTTGCTCTGTTTTTTTTTATTAGATCAGGTTGACAAACAGGCATAAAGTCCGCGTGATAGTAAGCGTCACCGCAGCCTTTAGATGCCTGAACTATCAAACAATAAAAGAGATTATGTCACATTATCCAGTAATTTCGCTGCCTCTTTCACCCTTCACACCGGAACACAGCAATGCGAACACTGCTGTTTAGCGGTAGAAATAGTTGAGTGAGATACAGACGACCTTTGTAGAGGTCTACCTCAGGTCTACCTCATCTAGAGTTTTCATTTGAGTTCTCTACTTCACGGTGGTATTGGGATAATTTAGCAGTTACGGAGGTAAATCGCTTGGGCTAGCCTATATCCAAACAGTAGACGTCCTACGACGATGGTAATGATGAGAAATTTTAACCGTTTCATCTTTTTTCCAGCCACGTGCAACTAACGTCACCACTTTTATTTTGTGTGATTCTGTTATTCGTGATCCCAATAAACTTGGATTTTCTTAAATTTTTCCAAAGTCGCGGTAAGTGTGCAATGCATTAGATTTTTAATAAATAAATTAATCTGTAAGTCGATAAGTGAAGCGAAATAAATGTTGCACAAAAGTTTAAGGAAATTACACTAACGGATGAACGTGAAATTTCCGAGACTCTGCATTTTCTTCGGGAGGCCTGCGTCCAGCAGCAGTCGTTTTGTAGCTGATGTAATGAATGAGTTATGGCCGAATTTCAAACACCGCCCGTTAGTGGACAAAATAGATTATTCAATTGTATTACATATATCTTTTCAGATTTAGACAACGTACCACTTCCGAATAAATCGACAAAATCATGCTTGAATTGGCAGCTCGTGCAGACTAATACAGACTGGAGTGTGTTGTTTGTGATAGGTGAGTTCCCTTATGTATCTATTCTTCTTAGAACTATAGTAGTTAAACTATAGATACTAAAGTAGCTGACTTCGACTTTTGACTTTTCGACTTCGTTTGCGCATTATTAGTACTTAAGCCTATTTTCTTATCCAAACGTATATATCTTGATACATACCAAAATTCTTCAGAATTGGTTCTGCGGTTCTGTCATGACGACCACACAGACAGACAGCTGATATGATAATCACCCAAACTGTTATAATTTCCATACGAACTTGAACAAATTTGTTCTGTTAAAAATACAATTTTTTTTTATTTAAACGTATTTTAGAACGAAAATTTATCTAGCAAGAATTTTGTTCTAAAATTATCAGAAATACAACCACTAACGAACAATCTAACATGTCTTTCTCATCTAAAGCCAGCAGCACCGCCATCTTTGAAGGCCTTAGGGACTCCGGCATGATTGATGAATTCTCCCAAGGCCTGGTGGTGATCAGCTTCTGGCCGGCGCCACTGCTGGCGCTGGTACTCATCCTGTACTGCAAGCTGCTCACAGAGTTCGCGCCCAGTCCGTGCATCGCTTACTGCATATTGCCGACTATCGCGAAACTGGTATTTTTTTTAATGAATATCACGAACATTTGCCGTGAGATACCGGCAGAGTAGAATACTAACAGGTGTCATAAGAGGCAACTGAGGTAGCAGAACCGACAGATGGCGGTATATCTATCCGCAAATAGTGTAGTTTAAATGCACATGGCGGGGTTGGGCAGCAGCATACCCGTCGTGAAAGCTAGTGTGACATAGGAGAAGGCAAGGAACTTTTTTGTGATGCCCCAAGTGTTAAGGATAGTGGCTTTTTGAAGAAGATAGAGGACGTATATCAGTATAGATATCGTTTGAAAATTTTTAGGATACTGATTTGGGTATCCGGCTGATGATGGTGATGATTTTTATAGAGCGTCACTAAGTACAACAATCCTCATTACTTGATGATGGCAGCGGCGCTGGCATGCTCGCTACCCTTCCACCTCGTCACCGGCTCCCCAGTCAACGCCATGGTCGCCAGCTACGTGCACATACCGCATTGGAAAATGGTAACGATAACTGGTTGACATTGCTGTGGGGTACCGGCAGAATAGAATAGTACCTCGCTGTACCAGATGTCGTAACAGGGGATTACAGTATCGAAACAGAATAGCGGTATGCCCATCCAGGCGTAGCTCGAATGGAATGGAGCAGGACGGGCAGCATCCTGCCCAGCGCGTAAATTATTGCAGCTGGGCATGCCCCAAAGTTTGTATGAATCTCTTCGGAAGAATCCTGCAGTGGACATTTTGCGGCTGATATGATGATGATGATTAACGAGTACCTACAGATTAAAAACATTAAGGGAGAATCCATTCCAATGTTATATAAGGTAGTCTTCATGTAAAGATCGTCTGCATTGGTACCTCACTCTCATCTATTTCTACCGCCCAATAGCAGTTCGCATAATTGTGTTCTGGTTTAAAAGGGTAAGTGAGAGTGCAATCACTAGGTGATGTAACATACTATCTTCAAGTTACAAAGTCTTGAAAAAAGGTCCAAACCTAGGCAATTAAAATTAGACAAATTGGAAATCCTTTAGATAATTACTTTTGGGATTCATTGGTAATTACTTGATTGTGTACGTCATTATTATTTGGATCTCTAAAGAGAGTGAAGTGAATTCACACTGTTGCATGGGAGGGTAAAAAATTAAAAAAAATGCGTTACTAAGTAATAAAATTTTAATTAAAATATTTATTGACACATAAAAAAATGGTACATAGTGTAGTGTGTATATTAAGTTTATCACCCGTGTTACAGAGGTCAGTGCCCTCCTTAAGTTAACTAAAATTGCAAATAATATAAAATACAGTCAAAACCGATTATAACGACATCGGTTCAACGACCGATCGGTTATTACGACCAGATTAGTAAGTTAGGTCCTGACCGAATCTGTAATAAACTGTTCAGTAAACATACCGCCTATAAAAACATTGGATACGACGAACATTTACTGATATTAATCGACTAGAACGACCAACCGCATTTAGTCCCACCAAAACAAAACAATACGAACGATCTTAGATATTATTACTAAGCATTGAAGTAATATTTAGGCGTCTATTACCTACGCTCTTTCTCCCACTCTATTCAAACCTCTTCCCGGCCATTTGACCTTGCATATTTATTGTTTGTTTTATTAACATGGCTTAAACATCAGAGGACAAACAACATCCCAATAAGTGATCCCATTGTACAACAAAAAGCCAAAAAGAACAGACTAAAATGACTGATTAATTTAAAAATTAGTGTCTTTTAGTGCAGCTAAGTAAATCTTGTATCTCCAATTGTTTCTTAATAAACTTTTTTATTTATTTTTTGAACATCATATGAAAACAATATTATATTATATATTAGATATATATGTACTTATGATAATTTAACAACTTATGCTATGTATTGCTTCCCTTCCCTTCAATGACGCTATATCCGGTTTTGACTGTACTTGAACGCTCCCTAGTATTCGAGTATCAGGCACTCAATCAGCAAGTAACGACGGTCATTTATTTTCATGTCAGATGTCAGCGGGCATAGGGCCGTCAGTGATAGCGTGTATCCTCTCCTGGTTCACAATATCCGTGTGGTCTAGGGCCATATGGACTGATATACACCTACTGCCACGGTGGGCAGAGTACAACACGCTTCTGAGGAACTCGTAACTCTTCATCTTCAACGTTTATTTAGTTAATAAAATATACTTTTATTACTAGAAGTTTCAATACACGATAAAGTACTTTTTAACGACTTTAAAACGCGGTTAGTTTTTGGTGACACGCGTTTTTCATAACGACGTACAAAATACTAAAAATGTTAAGATTTCGTGGAGAAGTAGTCCCCCTGCTATATATTGCATGTATATAGTAAATACATATATGTATTATAAAATTATATAAGTAAGTTGATAAACATGATTATAAGTGGCTACTTTAGTTTTCAAATACAAGTAACGCGCTAGTGATATCTTTGTGATGAAAGTGACGCGTTCTATCAAAACCGTGTGTTTGTCGACTGAGCGATAAAATAATCTCATTATTAAAGTACGTAGTCCAATAAAGATTATGATATTGTCCGATGATTATAAAAAAATAACACATTTTAGGAAAATAAAATATACTACAATATTTTTCGATATTTCTTTATTAAAATAACAACTAACAATACAATCCTCCGTCCGCTATATTTACAAGTGAGCACTAATGTTCCCGACAAAAAATAACGTACTTCACAACCTCCAATCAACCCCCAGTAACTACACAAATCGGAACACAAGTTTCGTTGTATATTTGTGCGTATTTACATTAGATTCTCATCATTTAAATACATTTTTCCTTTATATCTCTCATCCGGCACTTTTACATTATTTCTTGTCTCAAACAGATACATGACTCTTAAATTACATACATTTCTATAAAGCACTCTGGGGCATATTGTGAAATAGGAATACATAACTTTTTTCTGCACACGTACCTTATAAATGCTGGAATACTCAGAAAATTACTAAAATATAGAAATGTATGTAATCGTGCGCAACCGGACTCAATAGTCGAATTGAATTAATTACTACAAAATTACAATAAAAAGAAATGGTAAATTTCTACGTAATTTCTCTTAAAAAAAGTAAGGTAGTGCGAAATGGCAACATCGGATTGGCAGGTGACGTCACGGCACACACCACAAATGACGGAGTGTTTGCGATTGGCACTCGCATATATTGTCACTTCTTAGCGTATTCGTCAATAAACAAACTATCTTAATTATCCTACTTATCTTAAAAGTCGCTTTGTGTTCCTTGGGGACAGCCACGAATAATCCCTAAGATCGTCAGATCGTCGTCTGTAACTTTATCTTTTATATGTATTTGAATGTATCTATATTATATGTATATATGTATGTTTATTATTTTTGTATGTATGTACTTAATGCACCTCAAACTTCCACCAGCTTTAACATTATTACTATGCAAAGGTTGCCTGTAAGAAATTGCATTTAGCGATAAGGCCGCCTCTTGTTCTATGTTTTTGAGATGTTCTTGTGTTGTTTTCATTGGTGTACAATAAAGAGTATATTATTATTATTACCTTTATATTAAGCAGTAGTAAAATAGTAACGAAAGGAGTACTAAATACCCAGCTCAAATACAATATGGCTATGTAATAATGACTGCATGTAGTAAGTAGTAAAAAGTGTTGCCAGATCTCTTCTTTAATATTGCCATAAACAACTCTCCACAAATATCAAGTCAAAACGAGCTATCGAGTCCGATCGCGAATTATCATTAAACTACATCTAATTTGAACTTTTTCTACACAATTAAATATTTTTACTTAGGCTTACAGTATCTTATCACCATTAGCTAACATCCTGGCCAACTACGGAATATTCAACTACTACAGCAGGAACAGTCAGTTGGGGTAACTTAGACTCATCGCTTCCGTGTCCATGCTTCACTAGATCCTCACGGCAACTACTACACTGGTAGCTACTTGTAGGACGGGGCGGGGACCCAGGGGGGGGGGAGCGGTAAGGGCGTTAAGAGTAATAATGCGGGGGGAGGAAACATAGCTGGGGTGTCATTAGGTAAAGGAATTATTAATGACGGAATTAGCAGGCAAACAGGATTGAATATCTGGTCAAATAGGAAATTTAAGTGAATATTTTGGAGGACCAGTGTTTATAGTGCAGCTAATGTTAAACAAATGATTTAATCCATCAATCTGAAACAGTCAATGCACCACCAATTCCTAGACTCGACGATTAAACAATCATACAAAAGTTACCCAAACTAACTGCACAAAAATCAGTGTTACAAAAATATGTTTCATTTTTCAATGAACTAGTTCAACGTTCTCCCATCGGAAACTGTAATACTTGACTGTGGAAATACATTTGTCTATTTTATATTAATGTAAACAATTACGAAAATATTCCATACCAAGTGAAAACACTTATATATCTACATACTAATTTAATATTATCATCATAATTTATACATAATTTTTAAATTTTATATACCACCAAAGGCACATTGAATCACCGAAATAAATATTTGAAAAGACATTTTGTATTTAAATTTTATCACGTCAATTATCATTCATATTTTCTGGTAAACCATGAGATTCTATTTAAAAAAACATCTTAATGCTAAATAGTGAGATTAAAATATTAATTTTGGCTTAGTATTTTGGAAATTGCCGTGGGGTAGCAGCAGCGTAAATTAGTACCTCTCTGTATCAGGCGACAGAAGTTTCTCGACAGGTACGAAACAGTGTTTAAAATGCTCATCAATTTGACACGCCTGCCCAGAATGCCAATTATAAATACGCCCTAAAAGCCATGCTCTGATTGCATCTTAATGCATTAATTATTAAATCACGTAGACGTCGTCTAGATTTTAACGTGTTAACTAACGGCATTATTAATGACGTTAATCGTTTAACGCGTTAAGCAATGTTGGCTACGTTAATGCCGTGATGTTGTAGTTTTATGAGGTATAGGTAGGTATGGTAGCTATACCAGCTGTCGTAAGAGGCGACCAAGGTACCAGAACCGACAGATGGCGGTATATCCACCCGAAACAGTACAGTTTAAATGCTCAGGGCGGGGATAGGCCGCAGCATTTCAGTCGCGAAAGCTACGTTCTGCCGTTGCCAACACGCTCGTCTAAAACAGTAATTATTTGCATAATCCCTCTTTCTTGGAGGGATCTTTTGTCCAACAGTGGACTTCCAATGGCTGATATGATAACTCCAATGTATCAAACATATTAATTAACGCGTAATTAATTTCAACTTTAACGTATACGTCAATGTTCAAATGCCAAATGGAAATGAACATTTAAATAAACAAATGATATATACAACATAATTTGAACGATTCCTATTATTTTTACTCACTAAGCAATATAGTAAAGATACCTACGAAAAGAAAACGTAATTTCAAATTATCCAACATAAATAGATATGTAATACAAATTTGTTCATACGAAAACACCCTTTAATACTACAATCAGTACTACCTTTAATACCTCCCTCTGTGTCAGGTGCCGTAAGAGGCGACTGAGGTAACTGGCAGACGGCGGTAAATCCATTCGGAACAGCAATGGGCAGCAAAATTCCCGTCGCGGAGCTACGCTCTGCGCCACTACGTTTGCCCACGGCAATTATGGGCAAATACCCCCTTTTCTTGGGAAGGCATATGTCCAGCATTGGACTTATGCCTTCAAACAAATATTTGCCCTGGATGAAGATCGAATCCCGATGAGCGCCATCAGGAACGTCAATTTAGTAATGTTATATTGAATTTGTAATTTATCAGATAAAAGGGTACTCCAATTCAAAACAATTTCGACTATAACAAGCCTGTGATTACTCCGTAATCCGACACAGTAGACAACACTTAAACACGTGTCGGATTACCGAGGGTTTTGTATATAAATTATAAAAATATATTAACGGTATTTCAAATCCACACCCGTATCTCCACTATATACTGTACATACACAATACATAGAGTATTACTTCAATCATATTTACTTATATATATGTTAATATATATATATATATGTATATAAATGCTTATTATATTCTATGTTTTGGCAGTAAATTAAACGGGTAAAAAAGAAAAATATTGATATCCCGGAAACAATCAAGTTATAAACACCGAAAATCGAAACGAATGATTTTGTTGGCGCTCGACGAACAATTTACTAATGACGAACATTTGTTATTTAACTATCAAAACATAGTCTACATAGCAAAATGCTTGTTGGCAGGATATTTGTTACAAAAATACACATACTTAGTTACCTCGAAAATAGCACCCAACTTCTATACAACTCAATCAAACAAAGAAAATTTCATATAAAAATGCCTCATTCAATAGCGTGTTTATGGTCAACCCTCTAAAACCGGTAAATTGGACTTTATTCACTTGAAATAAATGCACGTTTTCATTGTACATTGACTTGCATATATCTAGGAAGTTGCTCGAGTATCATTGTAGAGGGCGATGGAAGCGACTGTACTTTGACATAATTGTTTACGCAATTTTAAATATCACATAATAAAGGAACGCACGTTCAGGGCGACATCTACAATAAGATTGACTTAATTAATAAAACTTTAGACGGTAAGAAAAGGTTGCGGGGCTATAAAATCACGTCAAGGATACAGTCGCTCAGAGCGACATCTACCAACATTTTCGAGTGCTACATTTTACACACTAAAACAATCCGAATCACCAGCCACAGGGTCAAATTGGGACTAAGCCTCAGTCGAGGTCAAATAACATCCTAAAAATAGATACATATCACTACCCTATGTACTACTATGTACTGTGGGCAGTCGCGTTCGGTGCCAGCAGGTTGGTAGCCAGCGACGTCATGTTGGCTACCCTGGACGCGGTCCCGTTAGGGTTCAGCACCAGCCCCGCCGAGTTGGTGGCGAGGTCGAATATATACTTACCCCAGGTCGGATACGCACCCCATACTATCAGGGTGGTAATTATCTTCGGGCCAATCCCACCGACGGCCTGTGAATGAAACACGGTCGTAACTAGCAAATACACGAGGTGTACAGACGATCTGATTAGAAACGCAGGATCCAGCTGGATGCTGGCCACATACAAATGGCATTAAAAAAGGGTAAATTCACACATCTCATCCATTGACCTGACTCCGTAATAAGTCGCTTAAAGCACTTGTGTTACTGATGCCAGACAATAGAGGGCGATAGGCTAATAAGAAACAAAAATTAAGTTCATCACATAAATGTTGGTCCTAGATGGGCATCGAACCTACGACCTTAGGCCAATAACACCAAAATGTAGTTGTTTATGCAACCTTTATCAACATCCGTGTTAATAAAGGCAAATATTGTTTATTTGTCGATCTAAAGGTACAGAACCGACAAATGGCAATATATACGTCAGAGACAGTGTAGCTCAAATGCATAGGGTGGGGATGGGCAGCAGCATCCCCGTCGCAAAAGCTGCGCTCTGCGATTGCCACTAGCTTGCCCAGCGCGGCAATTATAGGCATAAATCCTCCTTTTTTGCTTATAACCAGGAGTGGACTCCCAATGGCAGTAATGATGATTGTAGATCTATACCATTCTATCAATGTGCCCAGGTAATGGGCATATTGATAGAAGCTGTTGATGATGATTCTAACGACTCTAAAACTAACTAACCCGAAAACCTTGGACAATTGTTTTAGTCTAGCGTACTCACCATCCTAGCAGTGGGTATATGTGCGACGCCGGCGACAATTGCGTTGGGCGGCGTGCCCACCGGCATGTGGAAGGCCATGGAGCAGGCCAGCGTGGCCGGGATCATCAGGTAGCGCGGGTCGATCTCCAGCGACCGGGCCTGGCGGTACACATCGCAATTATAAATGAACACTATAAAATTCCTCTGTATTCCATAGGGGAACCGGCACATGGCGGTATATCCACCCGAAAGCAAGCAAAAATACAGCAAGGATTAAATTATGTGCACGTTAATAAAAAGAAGAACGCTCTTCCTGAGAACGGGTAAGACGTAAACTAAAGAACCAATTGAAGAGTAAGATGTTTTTACAATCCAAACTCAGGCTTAAATTACCGTGGGGAACCGGCAGAGTAGAATAGTACCTCTATACCAGGTGCTGTAAGAGGTGACTAAGGTACCTGGTGGTATACCCATCCGAAACAGCGTAGCTCGAACGCAACAGGGCGGCAACGAGCAGCAGCATTCCCGTCGCGAAGCTATGCTCTGCGATTGCTATCATGGTGTCCAGCACATAAATTATAGGCAAATCCCCCCTTTTTTTGGGAGGTATATGTCCAGCAGCAAACGTTTAACGGCTGCTATGATAATAACATTTTTTATACAAATAAAAATCGGTCCATATAAAAAAATATTGACTGCGATTCTTAGCCGTTAACAAATTTATTTAGGGTCAATTAGTCACATGATGTTTTTAGAGACTAGTCATCCTCTCCCACTGATGATACGCCCCTTTTACGCAATTAATGGCACACCCCTAAGAGTAGTATCTTTACAGATTAAAATAAAACTACAACAAATCGTAAATTTACCTACCTCCATGATAAATTGCTTAAAGCATAGCATGTGTATTACAGATAGCAGACAGAGGAATTACAAATATAATACTTAAATACACATTTAACACCCAGGCACATACCGAGCTTAAATTTGAATTTAGTTGATGTTTATGTCACGAATAGATAGGGATCCTGACTGTTCCCACAACATCTCATACATAGACCTGATCCCGTAATAATTCGCTAAAATCACTTGTGCATATACTACTTAAATACACATATTTAACACCCATACACTGTACGAGCATAATTCATATGAATATGAATATTTGTTCTGGGTTGGGGGATCGAACCCACGATCTAAAAATATTTTCATTACGTTATAAAAAATACAAAATTCATGTCAACATCAATTTAAAAAAAATAATACAATGCAACATAATATCATAGAAATTCAGCGACACAAAAAGACCAAGACTTATTGATTCATTTATTTGTGCTGCCTTGTTGCCACGTTTCCTCCGTTGTACGCTTACGATAATTGAAACAAAAAAGGCTGTTCTGGTGGAATAGTACCTCCCGCTGCACCAGGTACGAGACGGCTAATATACCAGAGTCGACAGATGGCGGTATATCCAATCAGATACTGCTTTGCTCAAATACAACGGGCGGGGTATGAGAAGTTTATATATAAAGATGGATGAATTAGCAATATTTAACATATATTTATTTAAACAATTCCATAAAAATTATAGGTATTTTAATAACATTTACAGTTCATTAAAACTAAAATTATCACATCCTATATCCATCCAACTCGGAAAATATCTTTAGAGATCGAGTAAGCGTATAAACCGGAAGTAAAATTAAAACATATGTACTTTTATAGGTATTAAATTAATCGACCATGTTCTTCCAACTTTAGTACAGTGACTCTGTCAGTCTTGCAAATACGCAGGTACAATAGGGCATAGCGTCGTTCAATAAAGAGCGTCGTTCAATAAAGAGCGTAGTTCTGCCCGTACCTGCCCATCGCGGCATTTAAGGCCAAATATTCCTCATTTTTATGGAGGCCTTTATCCGGCAGTGGACTTCTAACGATATCAGAGGAATGTAGTCCACGCATTTATTTTTCACTCATTCAGTCTTGTTCCTAATAAAAACTGGCTTCTACTCTTTAATGTCTCTTTGATGTTGACATCAAAGAACCAAGGAGTTTCGTTTTGCATTTGGATACCCTCATCAGCTTGGCTGACCAGCTAGAGTAACTTACCATGTTAGCCAGCACGGGCAGAATGAGGTTGGCGATGGCCACGTTGGAGGTGAACTCGGTGATAAACTGCGTGACAAGCACCACGACCAGCAGCACGAGCCACTCAGGCAGACCGCGGAGGCCGTTCAGCGACGACCCGATCATGGCCGACAGCCCAGTCGCCTTGCTGCCTTCGGCGAGGGCAAAGCCTCCACCTAGAAAAGCCCGGGCGGCCTTAATTCGCTACCAAGTACCAAGTATAAACCATGGTGGAATAGAAGTCACGTCTTTCTTGTTTTGTAAATTAAAAGGATATGTCAATAGTTATATCTGATCTAAATATAAATATATCAATGGTATATATATATATACCTTTAGGCCTGATTTGTGAATCTATACCATCCAGAACGCCACCCAAACGCAAGAAATAAATCATTGGTATCAGTCCAACCGTTTAGGAGGAGCTCAGTGACATAAATACGCACAGTAGAATTTGAAAATACGATCATATTTCCCATTACCGTGCTCTTCTCGGCTGGCTTCCTATTCGTGAACGTCGCAAAATTCAAGTTCTAACCATAATATTTTCAATACTTTTTGATCCGTATGTACCAACTAACTTAAAGGATATATTCCAATTCCTATCTTCCTCTCACGAACGTAATCTCCGTTCTTCTAATACTCTCTCGCTCTTAACTCCTTCTCATCACTCTAGTTTTTTGACAAACTCTTTTACAGTGGCAGCTATACGACTCTAGAACGAGCTTCCGTTGAATATTAAGCAATCCACAAACAAATTTATCCTGAAACGCTTTCTCCGTGCTTTATTTACTGATGCTGCTTCTCTAACTTTATAACCCTATTTCTGATGTACATACGTTATTTTATATATTTTTTGTATCATATGTATTTATTGCGTTTATTTATACAAATATGTATGTCACGTTTATCTATTTTATATATCTATTTTCTGTTTTGTGTAATGGTTGACTGGGAGATAATGCCATCTGGCATTAAGTCCGCCATTTGTACATTTTGTGCAATAAAGTTAAATAAATAAAAATAAATAAGATGCACAGCCAAGTGAACAACCACCGGATGTCTTTCATCCATTGGAAACGACATAATCCTCCAGACAGCTTCATTACTACATATATAGCACCCCATTTGATACGGGATGATCGTTTTCTTGTGAGTCGCGCATTGAGAAATCGCAAGTCTTCATGTGGACTTTAAGAACAACCTCGAAGAAGTAAGAAATGTGCATGGACTCTATGGACGGTCAGGAGGAGGCTTCTCGCGGCTCATATACACAGTCATCGCCCGGCCCGCGGCTCTAAGTACTCCGTGAGCACAGAGTTGCCAGGCTTAGGTTTGGTTTGTGAGTCATGGACTCAAAAAGACTGGAATAGGGTATTGTTCTCCGATGAAGCCAGTAGTGAGGGCTCTATTATGTTTTGGGCAGGAATAAATTCAGTGGATCGTACAGAGTTAGTCTTCATTGAAAACGTCTCACTGCCTGGACATCGATACGTCGTATATTGGTAGAACAAATATGTACCAGACGCAATGTCTTATGTACGAAAATACGATCGACCGGATCTGTTCATTATATTTACATGTAATCCAAAGTGGGATGACATCAAAAACAATTTATTTAAAGGACAGTCTACAACTGATCGTCATGACATCTCAACACGTGATTTTCGGCAGAAATTTAAAGCACTTATGAATTTAATTGTGAAATTATGTGTATTTTGAGAGGTTCGTTGCGATACTGTACTCTATCGAATGGCAATAAAGGGGATTGCCGCACGCACATATATTAAATTGGCTGGTACATAAAATAACTCCGGATCTAATCGATAACGTTATATCAGCTGAAATTCCTGATCAAACTGTCGATCCTGAATTATTTCACGTTGTCGTTAAAACATGATACACGGTCCGTGCGGTGAAATAAATATGAATTCACCATGTATGATTGATGGAAAGTGTTCGAAACCATACCCAAGGCAATTGACTTCGACCACAATAACTGGCAATGACACGACTGGATATCCTTTGATACGTAGATCGCCTAATGATAATGGTGAAATCACAATCGCATTTAAGTATTAGTACAAATTGTTTGTGTATGGGAGTATAGAAAGATGTTGATTTTACATTTTTTCACGATTTTTTTAAAAATTTCTCTACGAACAAACCTTCTCTGGACTTTCACGAATAATTCAAGACCAAAATTAGCCAAATCGGTAAAGGCATTGTTGAGATATAACATTACAACGAAAAGTGGCATTGATTTTTATATATATATATATATAGATTCTATTGTACGTGTGTTCGTTACTGAACTCCTTCTAAACGACTAGACCAATTAGAATTATTTTTTTTGGATGCGTGACGCCCTGGATGATTGTGAAACCCTGCTTTAGGTTATTCCCAGACTCTTAACTAAATACAATGATGCAATGAAACTTACCCAACAGGAAAAGAAGACCCCATGGCACCTTATCCTTCAAGATGCCCCAGGTGACGATACCTGGGGACGGCTTCGACGCCACCAGCTCCTCATCTGGAAAGTAAAACGTTATCTAAACTTCAAGTCCCTTATATAATAAATTAACAAAGAAGTGCTGGGTGGTGCCGGAGCTAACAGATGGCTGTATATCCCAAAATAGTGTGGTCCAAGTGCACAGGGCGGGGATGGGCAGTAGTATTCCCGTCGCAAGCTACGTAATTGCATTTTATCGGAATATTCTCTTTTTATTATTAGACCATTTCGACAAACATGCATACGGTACGTGTAATGGAGCAGCGGTAGAAATAGTTGACAGTGAAGTGCCAATGCAGACAACCTTTGTATGAGTGTACCTTATGTGAAGGAAAATCTATGCCCAACAGTGGACATCCAACGGCTGTTATGATGATGATGGAGGTACCACCTGTATAAAGTCCGATTCTTTTCTGCCGGTACATATGGCGAGGGGAGAGTTGGAAGAAAATGTACCGCACTCGCACCTATTTTTACCGCTGTTCCATAACAAAGGATGAGAGAAAGTGAAATTACTGGATCAGATTGTTAATAGAAATAAATGAGTTGTTGGTCCCAGCGTGATCGTATATAGCTAGGTTATGTAATACTGAATTTTACTGACCATTTTGAATTCACTTATTACATTTTATTGATCTACCTTTGAAAATTTTTATACTAATTTTGCACCCCTGCACCCTTAAGAAATTATATATAAGGGATGAAAAAAAAATATTTTACACGTGTTTCATATCTTTTATTGAAGAAACATCATACTGAATTTCGTTTAAATTATTTCAAAAACGGTAATGATTCATATTAACAAAACATACCCGTTTTGTCCCCTTAGGGAGTGAATTTTCAATAATCCTCTCTTAGTGTATCTCCACGATATAAAAGGAGCAACTGCAGAAAATTTCAAGGTTCTAACCCGCATAGTTCAGGCACTGTCGTTACGACAGTCAATCATTCAGGTAGCTTCTCTTTTTATATATGTAGATAGAAAATATGGCACTCACATGAGGTGGAAGACCAGAAGAACTTCATGAAGTCCGTCGACATGGGGATGATGAACATCAGGATCACGATGAACATGGAGGTGACGCCGTCTTTCACCTTCCTGGGGAATGTCGCGGGGGAATTCACAACTCGTATTGATATAAACTAATTCATTTTAACGATAAATATAATTTCTAAGAGCAGAAACAAAATTGATCATAAATATTAAAAAAATAAAATGTCTGTTTGTAACTCTGAAACTTTTCACTGAATGTATACAAAAGTAAATGCTTAAATAATTTATAAAATGAAGGAACTGTTTTGACGGTCAGTCTGTGTTTCGGTTAATATCTGAACTGGCTTACAGTTATTATCTTTTACTTTAAAAGAAGTATGTTAAAGTATTTTTGGACAGCGCAAATAATTATAAGAAATAAATAAATTATAAATTAATAAATTCTCACAACATCTCATATATTGACCCGACTCCGTGGTAAGTCGCATAAATCACTTGTGTTACGGACGCCAGAAAACAGCGGAATCACAAATGTACTACTTACATACATAGATTGAACACCCTGACACAGAACAAACACAAACATCTTCATATAAATATTTGCTCTGGGTGGAAATCGAACCCACGACCCTCGGCGCACAAGATAGGATCACTACCGTCTGTGCTATCGGGCACGTCAATATACGTGTATCGTTTATATATATAGAAAGTGACCAACTTGTCTGTCATGATGTCCGCCCAGCCGGTCATGAAGCCAGGACTCCTGAAGATGTAGAGGAACACGGCGAAGATGAACAGCAATCCAGACGACTGCAAAACATTTCATCAGTTATAAGTTCTGCAGTCATAGATTAACTTTTGCTGATAAGTTTATCAGATAATTTATTTTTCACCAGTGGCAATCTATAATAATACATTTTAAGATCAAGAAAAAATATCAATAAAAAATTTTACTTGTCTCAAGCTACAAGCGAGACTCGAACCTGCATCCTTCCCATACCGGAGGACCGCACCACCTCTATGCTACCGACACCTTAGTAGACACGTCGATTTTTCCTAGTTCTGTGCTTAAAGCACTTGCGTTACGTATATCAGACAATAATTAAATAACACCCAGACACAGAAGAAAAACAAATATTCATTATACAAATATTTGCTCTGGGCGGGGATCGAACTCACGACCTTTGGCGCACAACATCACTACCATCAGCGCCATCGGGCCCGTCAAGCCCACAGTTGATTGCAACTTACCCGCTCGTGGAAGGTGATGGGACCAAGGTTGTTATACTGCTCTTTGATGACCTTCATCGTGTTCTCGGACCCTAGGGAGGCTTTCGCTACTATCTTAGCGTCATCACTTCTAGGTCTGTGTGAATCAAAGAAAATAATACTCATAAATAAAATTATAAAATATCTCAAACATTGACATGACATCGAGATAAGTCAAAGCACCTGTAATTCAGACATCAGACAACAGAGGAATCAAAATTATGATATTCTAACACATATGTAACACCCAGACACAGAACAAACACAAATATTCATCCCATAAATATTTGTCGTGAGTAGGGATCGAACCCAACAACCCTTGAAGATCGAGGCACACTAACAAATGTGCTATCAAGCGGCCATACGCAGAAAGGTAGGACGATAGAGTTAGGAAATAAACTATTCATAAAGGTAATACTGTTCTTCAAGAGTTGAACTATAAGCAAAGGCGTATATAAAAGCTAGTTTTTTCATATAAAATCCTAGATCAAAACAACTAGTTAAACAATGGAGGTAGGTGAATCCAGGTGCCAGGAGTTGAGAGCCCGATGATCCAGGAGTGGTAATTACCTGAACATGCCCATGAAGGTGACCTGCAACGCGAGCCAGACCAGCAGCTGCATCACCAGCATCGGAGGCGTGCTGTACGCCATGAACCAGAAGAAGCTCACGGTCGGCGCCAGGTCATTGAACTCGCTGTAGACAATCAAAAAGAAATACAGTAGAATTCGCATATAATGACATCGAAGGGAAGTCACAAACTCGTCATGTTAACAAAGAAAAGACTTAAAACATATGTAAGAGCAACTTAGTATTGTTAGGTATTTAGTTAATTAAAGGAGACCGTACCGACCATCGTAGACCGCGTTACGTCTTAGGTGAGTCGCCCGATGAAATTATCGCGAAAATCGCAGCCCTTCCCCGCCCTCTCACTGGCACAACTCGATCACTAACACTGCACATGCATTCGTATAACAGAGCAGTACACCGCGTTCGCCGGCGGACGCGTGCAGTCCCTGCCCCCACGAGCGATAACCGACTGCCCTAGAGCTGCCGGGCTCACTCCGTTCGTCCTCTTTTGCAGAATTTCATAATTAAATTCCCCCCAACTCGGGCCCGCGACCTTGCGGTCGACCGTAGCTACACGCGCGGATCCCGAGGTAAGTCACTAAAAGCACTTACAGACATCAGACAACAGAGGAACCACAAATATAATACTTAAATTCATATTTTTAACACCCAGACACAGAACAAACGCAAATATTATCATGTTTGTCCTAGGTAGGTGTCGAAACTACGACCCCTCGCGCATAAGTTAGGATCACTACCGTCTGCGCCATCAAACCCGTTTATATATACTAGCGCACCGTACCGGCTTCGCAAGGGCGGACAATTGTTCTAAACATTCAGTTAAACACATATAGATTATATATGGACATATATTGGCTGAAACTGATCATAGCAGCGCATGCGATATAAGTCATTTTATGGTAAGTTTTTTTATAGCTTGGATTACATTATGATTTTTTTGTGGAGAACCCTAATTTTTTCTAGAAAAAAATATAGCCTCTGTTACTCGGAATAGTGTAGCATTCTAATGGTGGAAGAATTATCGAAACTAGTCAAGTAGTTTTTGAGTTTATTCGTGGAAAACATACAAAAATACGTGAGACACCATTCAAAGTTCATTCAAAATAATCGGTCTGCAATATTGATATTGCCGCCATGTTCTGTTCAGAATAACATCATACAGTATTCCATGCATTGTCATTCAAACTAAATCAATAAATACATATTAAATCAATCAATAAATATTAAATCCATCAATACATATTAACTCATTAATACATATCAAATTAATCATTACATAATAAATCAATCAATACCTATTATCAACTAGTATTACAGCATTCTTTTTGATTAACAACCATTATTAATTAGGCATTGACGTAATTTGTTAGGTACTACCTATTGCATGTCGTAATTATGGCATCAATATATAAAGTATCCTTCACATTTGATTTTATCATTGCTAAGTGATGTCTTGTATCTTGAAAAAAATAAATAAAATAAAAAAATCGGCTGACATTTCAATTTTTGATTGAGTTGCAAGAATTTACCCGAACATACTTCATACTAACAATTGAAGTTAAATAAAAGTTTGTAATACTGATAATAATCCTTTACTTTCTTACTACCTTATGAACAACACTTACGAGTCAAAGATGCCCTTGAAGGCGGAGTTGGTGGCGGTCCCCACCAGCGTGCCGCAGCCGCCCAGCGTGGACGCGTACGCGATGCTCAGGTAGTAACAGATGGTGATGTTGCTCGGGATTGGCACCACACTACCGACAGACAACATCACATCACAAATAACACTGCGGCGTGCCTGCACCACAAAACGGACAGTTACGTCACATGAGGTAGACCTCACACAAAGGTCGTCTGCACCGGTACCTCAGTCTCACCCAGAGAGAGGTACTATTCTACTCGGCCGGTACCCTCACGGTATTTTAAGTCGGAGTTTGAAATATATATAAACATCTTACTCTTCAATTGGTTCCTTGGCTTGCTTTACGTCTTTCCCGTTCTCAGGAAGCGCGTTCTTCTTTTTATTAATGTACACATCCCCTAAGCCTTGCTGAAAACGAACAATAATTTTAAAATAAAAAAAGGAAAATTAATAAATAATTCACACAATATCCCATGCATGACCTGACTCAGAAACAAGTGGCTTGACGCACTGGCATTACATATATAAAACAACAGAGGGTGATACCTCTGTTGTCTGGTATCTGTATGAATATAATAATAAAACACAATATAACACCCAGTCACAGAACAAACACAAATTTTCATCATCATTCAGAGCATCGAATCTACGACCTTAGGCGGACAAGATAGGTATATATAGATACACAAACATCTGCGGCACGGGACTTCCCAAGTACGGTTGCTGGTCCAATGACGACGTACCAAATACAGTAGCTGCTTTGAGGGCTACCTCATGTAGACAGTAAGGTCGTCTGCATTGGTACCTCACTCTCACCTATATCTACCGCAAAACAGCAGTGTGCGCATTGCTGTGTTCCAGTTGGAACGGTGCGAGAATCTGTAAAATTACTGGGTGATGTGGCATAATATCTTAAAGTCACAAGTTTGGCAACGCACTTGTGATATCCTTGTGATATTACGGTCGTTTATAGGCTGCGGTAAGGCTTACATCACGGGGACTGCAGGCTCGTTTATCGACGTGGTCACATTAAAATACAAAAATAAATTGCAGCGTCTAGTAGGTCGCGGCCGGACGTCGGGATTTGCCCCTTTCACTGTGTACCGAGTAGCGTATGACAATGGCGCAGATAGTATTGATCAAGCGCATAGGATCATAGGTGTAGTCCCCAACACAAACATACAACAGTCGTCACCGGATCAACAGGTCAGCCAGATTCACCTTTTATACTGAATTTCAATCGAAGAACTTCAAAAACAGCAAAGTTTAATACAAATTCTGCGCCCTGTTTTATCTCCCTTAGGGGGTGAATTTTCAAAAATTCTTTCTTTGTACTCCCCCACATTATAAAAGGACCCCTGTGCAAAATTACAAGTTTCTGACCCTTATAGTCAGGGCCCTGCGTGGATATGTCAGTCAGCTTCTCATTTTACATATATACATATGACGTTGAAAATAAAGAACATCTCACCGATTCCAGCACTTCCAAGATGGCTTCCACTATAGGTACCATCATAGTAGTTGCGGCCGCGTTGGAAACCCACATCGATATAAACATGGTCACAAACGTGAGGCCGAAATTAAGTCTGAAAGAGAAAAAATACACATACATGTATTTTAGTTGATATAATGCATACGACTAAGGTAACGGAACCGACAGATGGCGGTATATCCATCCGTAGATCAAAATAAAGTACGACAGTATTGTACACCACAAAAAGTCTACATAAAAGTCCGTGATGGTATATGTCATCTTAGATATAACCCGCAATAACAATGTGTTTAAATATATAATGTGTCGCTCTAGACAAAAAACAGTACTTTTCATTAAAAAAAAAGCTGTAAGACGTCCACTGCTGGACATAGGTCGAACCAAGTTATTTTCTATATCACCGGCTGCGGTTTCAGACATATAGTCTGTCTACCTAGCGGTTAGACATTTTTGCCCATAAATGGCCGCGCTGGGCAAGCGAGATGGCAATCGCAGCTTTCGCAACGCGGATGCTGCTGCTCGCATTGTGCGTTTGAGCTACACTATTGCGGATGAATATACCGGCATCTGTCGGTTCCGGTATTTTAGTCGCCTCTTTTATCTGGTACATGGGCAGGTACTGTTCTACTCTACCGATACCTCACGGCTTATAATTGTTGTCTGCATAATATCGCCAACATTAGGTGAGGCATCAAATTACCGGGTAATGTGACATAACCTTCAGATCACAAGGCAGATGCTTATCACGAAGGCGCTACGCTTATACTATTCTAGTACAAAAAGCAGAGATAAAGTACCACCAACCTTACGTCCGATCTCGTAGACCGTGTCACGTCTTAGACGACCCTCCTGACAAAATAACCGCGAAACTCGCAGCTCTTTCTCGCCCTCTCACTGGCACAACTCAACCACTGACACTCCACATGCACTCATATAACAGAGCAGTACACCGCGTTTGCCGGCGAACGCGTGTAGTCCCTGCCCCTACGAGCGATAACCGACAGCCCTAGGGCTGTCGGGCTCAATCTGTCCGTCCTCTCTTGTTTTAATTTAATTCATTCATAGTATATTCAACCCCAACGACGGCGGCCGAGCCTAGGTCGAGCCTCTAGAGGCGCCCTCGGTCTCGCCGTCGGTCCCGCTCAAATCTCGCGAGCCATTGCGGGCGCGACCGCGGGGCACGCAGGGTTATTACGGGCATCGGTCCTCTCATCTATGAGAGGCCCCGCCCTCTTTTTTCGGTGGCGCTGGAATTGACGTCTGAGTAGTCCAGCACTAGGTTCGTCCGAAAAAAAAAAAAAAACCACCAACCTCCTATGAGAGCATCCCACCACCTGCACAGTCCACAAAGCCACTCTCTTCGGCAGCTTCGAGTGCTGGACTCCGGCAGCTATCATCAGCCCGCCCATGAACATCATGTTCGTCTCCTTCATATATGCTGCGCAAGTCTTGTCCGAGCCTAGGATACCCATTGTGGGGAAGAGTACGATAGGAAGCATGGATGTAACTGGAAGAGGCAGCAGTTCCAACACCCAGAATACTGCCATTATCAGCACTACGTACATGCATCTGTAAGCCTGGAAATTGAATGAAGTTTTTTTATTATAAGGAGGACCGTGGTCCTTCAGGCTGATTTTTATTCCCATTTCCTTAGAAAATTATAGTTTTTAGAAATAATAACAATCAATTCGGAATGTCTCATACATTGACCTGACGCCCAGATAAGTCACTTAAAGCGTTCATGTTATGGATAACAGACAACAGAGGAATAACAATTTTAATACTTATATACATGTATTTTACACCTAGACATAGAGCAAACGCAAATATTTATAAATGTACGCAAAATACCCTACATGATTTCTTTATAAAACTCTAGATAGCCAAGTTTCCTGTAATTACTAAAGATACGTAAGCCGAATTGGACACGGGTAGATATTAACGTCTAATACATTAATGATTATGCTAGTGATATGTTTCGCAGTTACAACCGAATTGCTATAATTCCTGCAGAAATACAGGTGTAAAATATAGCGTACATCACTCGCCAAAATCATTATCCATTTTTTGAGTTAATTTGATACAAATGTACAAAACATATAAATCTTGCTTATTATTTCTCATACTAGGTAAGGGCAGCTATTTTTTGTGAATATAATATAAACTATGTTACTTGGAGAAGTTATAGCTTTAATGGTGAAAGAATTTTAGGAAACTGTTGAGTAGTCTGAGTTCTAACATAACAAACAAATAAAAAATATCATGTTTCAGGTATATATTACTAGTTTAGAAAAATGACTCCAACTTACGGGATCCTTGTTCATAATCGGGATTGGCAAGAGAATGAGTGGCGTCAGCACCACAATTAGAGATTTCCAGTAAATGGAAAAGAATAAGCTTATCCGTTGCCATAGTGTTGCACTGGATCTACTTCTGGAAAAAAAATATGTGGTTCCACTGCAAAAGAGAACAAACACACATATTATAACAACCTGTACCCGCCCGGTGTGCTGTTAGTGTGCTGAAATTAAAAAAGCAACATTAAATAAAAAACATCAGACAAGACTGGATGCAAAATATCAATAGAAGAGATTGGGTATGAGCAAGAATGTAAATAACTATTTGAATAAATTTTTGTATTTTCTTTTTTGTATCAACCTTCTGTTACATACCCAGTCAAAGTTAAAAGAAAGATATATTTAAATAAAACATAAAAAAGTATGATAATAATTCTAAATGTATAAAGAGTATAAAAGCTAACAACAAACCTTATGAACAAGTGGATAATTTATTTTATAATCTAGTTATTTTAATTAAATGTTGATTACCTTGCATTTAAACTATATATAACATTGCAATTTAACACATTAATTTGAATACCCACTTGTTTTCAATTAAAACAGTACAAACAGCAAATGTTGGCATTAAAAAAACATATATACACCTCTAATTTAATGCATGTATAATGAAAATATAAATCCATGCATATGGTGCCAGTATAATATGTAAAATAGTGCTGTCTACTTGCAGTTATTTTTGATCAATCAAGTGCAATGTTTCAAATTAGTGTTTTGAAAATTTGATATAAACATCACAAACATGCTGTTTCAAAAATAAGGGAGAGAGAGGATTGCATGCCTGTGTGCCATTCATATAAAAAAAAGTGACTGCCATAGCTATTGCCACTTACAAACAAATTGTTAGTACCGGGGTATACAGGCATTCTATAATGTGTATATTTACTCTTTTCTATTAACAATTCAGGTAAATTTCTGTAAAAAATATCATCAGTTGTAGCTTCATATGTTTTTATATTTATACACAATATTGGCACCTTTTTATATTTAGAGGATGGAAATATATAAAAGCACTTGATATATTAGACTATTAGATATAGTTCTTAAGTTTGCACAAACACAAAAGACACAAAATATATTTCCTGAATATGTCTGAAACACAAACAAACATGTGTTGCTGCATTTCAGTTTTCACACATTTTTGATAAGTTAAAATCTTTTTAATATTTTGTATGATAAAACTTGTAAGTTCTGCTTCTATTTGAGCATTTTAGTACTATATTAAACTTAAGTACGTAACGTTCACGTGTACGTTTGAGGACAGTCAGTCAGACAAAGTAATCTTTAAGAACAATGTACATTATTTCTACCGAAATATTAATATTATTAGGATTAACTGTAACTTAGAATAATGTTCACACAGTATATTTTTTCTTGGTGTTTCAAGACCTTAGGTAAAGAATGATAATTCTTAAATATTTGTGGTAAAACCCACACAATATAAATATCAAATAAGAACATAAAATTTATTTCAGATAGGCT
Source organism: Heortia vitessoides (assembly GCA_020976665.1). NCBI lineage: Eukaryota > Metazoa > Arthropoda > Insecta > Lepidoptera > Crambidae > Heortia > Heortia vitessoides. The sequence continues at coordinate 12,517,514 of JACJUM010002809.1, forward strand.
AGACAAAAGAAAAATATAAATAATTACCGTGTGTCATCATTTACGTGCAATCCGTTTTCTACGGTGTTGGACATTTTTGAAGTTTTCTAAGCTGGAAATATTCAAAATAAATGTACTAGAGATTTAAATCTTTTTTAATCCTTCACATTCTCTTCGGTAACTGCAACAAAAAGAAAAGATATGAATTAATAAATGTTTGTTCAAATTACCTTAAAGCTTTTAATAAACTAAATTTGAAAAAACATGTACCCACAAGTCAAAAAAATGAAGTAACTTGATTTATACAAATCGCATACACACATGAAATTCAAATCACAACACAAGGTGATACTTTTGTTTTGACGGCCTGAATTCATGGCGTCAGTTCCGTTTCCTTTCATATTTTATCTTCATTATTTATTGTATACATTTGTAAATTAATTAAGAGACTATTGTTTATATACATAATATATTTTTTTAAATTGTTAGAGATATTTGCATGATTTGTATGAAATAATAATTCAAACCATAACTATGATGCATTATTACAACAAAACCTTGTCTGAACCATATCCGCCAACAAACACCATATTATATCCCGCTGGAGTTACTGGTTTACATAACATACGCAGATATAATTTCTTAACGGGTCATAAATCAATAATAATCAAAAATAGAAGTAAATATTTATAAGAATTCCAATATTAAAGCCGTGCGTGAAGGAATGAAACCATTACCGAGTACCAACATTAAGAAATCAAACGTCAATGTCAAGCTTTAATAATAAACAGCTCAAGTTCTGGGTTGGGTTTTAGATAATTTATTATTAGCGAAATTAGATCAAGTAGCCAAAGATTAGTGGTCTAGTTTTTATTTTATAACTAAATGTGATTCGTATTCGAGTTCAAAACATGTGTCGTGCAGAAACCAAGTCAGAAACGGAAGGTAAGTAGAATTACTATGATGCTTGCACAAATACAGTTTGTTTCGTGATATATACCTCAAGATCATTAATAATTTCTACAAAATAATGTTGTTCAATTTGTAACTCAACATAAATCTTGATAATGAATTACCTGATTGCAGTTATAAGTAACATTTCATTTTAGAAAACCAGTAGCTTAAGGTTATGCAGATAATGTTTATATTGACAATCATCTGAAAAATACTCATTATAACTTCGATAATACGTAATAAATGACTTAATTTTAAACTTAAAAGTACTTTTTAAGTGGACCTAAATTGTTTTCCTTAATTGGTTTATAAAATATACACAGTCTTTCAGTCCTATAGATCTTAACTATCCCACAAGATAAACTAAGCAATAAAATACAATAAAAAGGTTATCCTAAACCTTAACATTTATCTTCAGGTCTACAAACCTGACTATGTTTTACATAATATGCTTAGATAACAGTATACAAGAATTCAATCTGCGCTAAGTTGGACAAGCGCTGTGGAAGCCTTCTAAGTGATTTCACTACGAGGTTACATATTATAAAATGTGTTTGCAAGTTTATAAAACTGCAATGTGCATAAGTGTTCTTTGAATTAAGATCATATTGTGAACAATATGAAAATATCACTATATAATTTGGATTAAAAATATAAAGAAAATTAGAGACAGACACACTTTAAATCAATCGTACCAACCAAAGAAATTAGAAACGGGAATTGAAACTGCTACTTATGAAATTCTATCAGCTCTCTTAACCACTACTTCATGAGCTGGCACTATATTGTAGCCAGCATTAATGACTACTTGGTGCATACCTTCTTTTATCAGAGGGAGCATAGAAATATGAACTCTCACAAAGAACTGGCAGCTCTAATGAGTGTAGGCATATATACTTAAGTGTCTATTGTATGTTGCACAAATAATTATTTATTAGATTTATGTTATAGCATAACTATAAAAACTGTTTCATGGCAAATGTTTTGCCATGAAAATAAAAAATTTTCGCTTCGAAACAGTCATCCCAGTAGGAAATATATTTTACAATTTACTTATTTTATATATACATTCAATAACAAAATAACACCTATGGTTGTATTTTCGAATTTGGATATGTGGTTATTTAAAAGCAATGGAAGTTATAATAGCAATATAATAATTTATTTTTAGAATTTTTACAATTGTAAGTGTAAGTTTATCTTAAAATATCTCTATAAATCTCTAAGACTTAACTCCTAACTTGTTTTAACATTTTGTATTCCAATATTAATTTTAATATTCATTTTGTATTCTATTATGTGTTGTTATGTTATGTGTTGTTTTGTCTGATAGTTTTGGTTTTGCTTACTATCTATGTAGGTGAAAACACTCCTTGAGAAGTTTTCATTAGCATACATTGAAAACACACATACAAGTAAAATGTATGAACCATTATACAAATAGATACCACTATAACTCAACAACTAACTACTTAAGTGTTTCGTTTTAAGATATACAAAGCACTTATTCATTAAAGTATACAGCAATGATAGTATCTCGAAGGATACTTGGTTAATTATGTGCTTATGTCATTTAGGTTGGTAATACACCAACCTAACTGGCATATCCTTACTATAAAGGCACAGATACATTATGAGGAACTACTTACAAATAGCACATTTGCTAAACATTTGAAATTGAGGTCTTATATATATATTTTTTTCTATAAATACCAATAGGTGTCAATTACTGTGTATACCTTTACTACAGCTAACATAAGTGAAACTTAGTCCATATAAGCTATCATACTTTTTAACATGTAATAATGTACTTTTTTTGTACAAAGTTAAAACATGTGAACAATGTCTTGGCAGCTTATTTACACTTGTAAGTTGTACTCTTCTCTTCAAAATCTCAAGACATTTGGGAAATGGTAGAAACTCGATTGTAATAAATTTGGGTGAGAATTTTGTTCTTCTGGATTCATAAGCCACTATAAATTATGTCAAAACATGTGTTCTCTGGCAGTACACTATTTTATATAATATACGTATATTTTAGAGGTAGAATAACGCTTCCGATTGTGTTTCATTATTTTATAATATCGGTTGCTTTAGCTATAACCGAACTGTCAACTTTAAAGGTTGACGGTTCGGTTATAGCTAAACTTTTAGGTGCCTATAAGAACAGGTTAGACCTAGTTTAGGTACTTAAGTATCAAAGTGTATTTTAGTTTAAGTTTCCTTTTTGTTGTTGAATAAGGTTATTATTATAATTAAATAATTAGATATTAAATTTTGAACAAATATAAAGTACGCTTAACTTTATTCAGCTATACATGTTGCGTTAGATAATTAATTATGTAAACAATACCGACAATGCTTTGCCAGCCGAACAGCGTCAAGTCAAACTAACATTTGCTTTATCAGGCCTTAGTTCGGCAAAACAATTAGTCGAACAACCAGTTCTGCAACTAGATCTAGGTTTATAGCGCTATTCCTGAACTGTACTCTTAGGAATAACCAGTTGATACGAAGTACTTCAGTGACATACTATTAGCTAGCCTTCCAGCGTACTTTATAAATAGATATTAATTTTGACAATGCACGTGCATGAAGTATTGTATTTTTTCTCGAGTTTTGTATGTGAAATAATGTCATACTTTATTAATGGTTATTGCCTAATAAGTCAAAATAATGAATACTTTTGAGACAATTAATTTAATTTTTATAATTGAGATTAATAAATAAAAAACTGTAATTTTACTAAAACTAAAATTATTTACTTATATATTTATATATATCGATACACTTGTTTTATTTGATGATTTGGGTATAAACGTGATACCTATACATAAGTATGTAATTTAGCCATCTCGATAAATTATACCGCCCCAATTTGCAAACAACTACTGCGTTTGAAACAGTTACCTTGATATAAGTCGATAAGGGTTAACCGGAAGTGGAGCGCTACCTCTTAGACAAATGAAACCTTCCACCAGTCACTACCGGTGTATATAATATTATCATAAAAATCATCCCTTTCTTTATATCGCGTATCACAATCTCTTCAGGGATCATAAGTAAACTATGTCGTTTCCTTAGTTTCAACCTATCTACATGCCAAAGATCATAAGAATATCGTACGTCGTTTTATCGGTAATAATGTAACAAACAGACAGACCCATTTTTAAATTCAACAACAGTATCCCACAGGTGTACGTCGCATGTGGTGATTATTTTTATGCGATTTTATTATAGGCGCATATTAAACAAGGCCATTGTATTATAAATTCATTAGTTTTATCAACAAATGTACATTAGCGCATAATAGAAAAAACTTCATTTACTATGTTAATAACAACCGCACGCAATTTAATCCTGTGGGATTGTGAGTGCCCATCGATTGGCCTCACTCGCACCATAGAAATAGGTGCTAAATTGTGTTGCAGTCCGCACGACCTTCCCCCGCGAGCCACAAGGCTCAACTGACGTCACCGAACCAGGAAGCTGGTGGCCGTTTGATTTGCGTCGACACTTTTTAATTATCTCATCGCAACGGCATAGTATCTATTCAGCCGGCGCGATGGCAATATATCAGTATTTATACAGCCGATGTCTTTGATCTATTTTTTTACTTATCTAATCTAATATTGTAAAGAGGAGAGATTTGATTGTTTATTTGTTTGTTGTGATTTGAATGAAAAAATACTGGACTGATTTAAAAGAAATCTTCCTTTTTTCTCCATAACAGAAAGATATATTGAAACCCTTATAAGTTGAATGACGCTGATGTAGTCCAGCAGGGATAATTTTTTTTTTATAATATATATTAGTTAAAATTATGTGTAGACCTGACTTGAAAATAAAAACAAGACTATTGAAAGCAAGCGAAGCAGCATGCCACAGTCAGTGATGTACTAAAGTGATATTCGGCATTGGGTAAATCTTAAACTGTTTAGTTTTCAGACCGCTCTGGTCTCGCGAGCTTTGCGGGCGCGGGGTACGCAGGATGAAAACGGGCATCGGACCTCTCACCTACAAGAGGCCCCGCCCTCTTTTTTCGGTGGCGCTGGAATTGACGTCTGAGTAGTCCAGCAATTGGTTAAAAAAATAGTTTTCAGACAATGATTTTGTAAGCGCCGTCGCTGATGTAGGTTCCGTCAAGCTGACCATGGTGACATGGTCTTCATCACTATGTCTGTCTACCTCATATAATTCTGGCGGGAATGGGAATAACTTTTCGAGTCAACAGCTCGAGATCCCGGAGTGGGCACTAGACTATCTTGGCACGGGCCACTCAGCCCCTCCCTCCTCCCTCTATATACCTATGCCTGTGTGTATGAATAGAAATGGCGCCAATGTCATTAAACTGTCGTAAATTTAAATTGTATTTCCCGATGACGCACAACCACACCCCCGTTTAAGAAAATGGCGTATTTGCGTCACGGTTGCGTAAGATTTGCTTTCAGTGTCGGGACAAGGGGTTATGTGGAATGTTTTTGTTTGTCGAGCGAGCTATATCTGGAGAATAGAATGATTTATTGGCAGCCTGTTTTATTTTCTGGAAAATGCTGAACTTCTAGTGTATTCACTGCAGATAAAATAATAATTTCACACATATACATCGACCTTGTGTGAGGACATCAGACGACATAATCACAAATCACTATCATTACCATACCAGCTATTGTAAGTCCACTTCTGGATGTAGACCTCCCCAAAAAGGGGTGATTGGCCCATAATTACCGCGTTAGGCAAGCGTGTTGGCACCACTTGCAGCCCATCTCGCTCTGTGCATTTGAGCTGCACTGTTAATTTTCTGGTACCTTACTCGCCTCTTACACTTGGTATAAGAGGGGGGGGGGTACTGTTATTTTCTGACGGTACCCCACGGCCTAGTTTATAAAGTTGTTATGTGATGTTTGTATTGCAAACTGACTCTTCATTTTTATTTATATGTATAAATTGTGAGTTTGAATAGATTTTGTGTATAACATGTTTCTGAAATGTCTTTGAAAATGTTGGCTTACGAAAATATTATTCAAGATTTTATTATTGTGACAATGAATAAAAATTCAAGGAAGTGACGTGTCCGTCTTTATTGCGTCGTTATAAACGAGAGATAGATCATCCTAAACGGATTTTAGTGTTTTACAAGATGAAATTTTGGGATTACGTGAATTGGGTAAGAAAACTCAAGGTTGCTTAATATTGACGCGACGCCATCTTTCGTTCTCTAGCCACGCATTGATGTTACTGTCTATTTATTTTAGATTTAAAGTTAATTAGTTTTAGTGGCAAAGTGCCATTCAAGTGAGCAAACTTTTCTTAATATCACTTATAGTTGCTATCTTCGGGCACAGAGTCGCTCATAAATGAGCAACCTCGCTCCCTTCTTCGGTGGCACTGGAATTGACGTCTGAGTATACCAGCAATAGTTACGCCCAAAAAAAATCTGATCTATCCACATTATAGTTATCATCATCATAGCAGCCGTGAAACGATCACAAGTAGCTACATTCCTTCCCAAAAGGGCGAATTTTACCATAACGTAGCTTCGGGACAGGATGCTGCTTCTTATTCCCGCCCTAAAGTGGAATTACCGCCAGCTGTCGGTTCCGATACGTGAATCGCCTTTTAAGACACCTACAGTACAGGGCGAGGTACTAACCTGCCGGTACCACACGGCCAATACTTATTAATTAGGAACAATATTTTCTAACTCCTTGCTAAAAACTTGCAACCACAGTTATGTATCTACACTAATATTTTAATGCTGAAAAGTTTGTTTGTTTGTAAAACGCACAAATCGCTGATCCGATTGAAAAATAATCTGTTTTAGGTATTTCATTTATCAAGGTAGGCTACTATACCCCCCCAAAGTCACTATTCCTGCACGAAGTCGCAGGCACTGCTAGTAAATTAATAAATAGATTATGATATTCTATGTGGAGGCTGAGGATGCCTCGAACGTCAGAATTTTTGAATTTTCCCTCATAAAAGTAAGGAATCTATTATTAAAAACATCTGTCTTTCATTGTAACACATCACATTTTAAGCTTGTTTTGTAAAGCTGTGTTTACCATAGTGCAACCAGACACATCATTGAGAAATATGACCCTGGTTATCTTGATGTTATACAGCATAATTAGCAATTGAATACTAACAATAAACAGACTAAACAACACGGTATCAAATGCCTACAAATAGGGTCTTCCGATTGTTTACGCGGGTCGAGTACGCAAAGGCGCAGCCATTTGCAATTTGATACCACTGACGTGTGCAGTCCAGTTGAAGTAGTTGACTCCGTGGCAATGGTGGGTGGAATTCGTGCTGCGCGATAATGACCCTTGCCACTACGTGATTGGGTGTTCATTGTGTTGATCATTATCGGGGGCAAACTCCAAACGATTCGATCGGTGAATTATTTGCAAGGTAAGTTGCTGTTGATGAATACGTTGACAATGCCTGTTTGTGGTTGTTTGGAATAAATGTTGTGACGTCAGAGAAAATAAATCGGGACTTTCAATTCCTATTTCCATCCCTTTTTTTTGAAGTCGTCTCACAAGTTTGTGTTATTACTAGAATATCACTAAAAAGTCGGCAATCTTATGACTTAAATACACAATTATTTCACTTTCTCAGCAATACCACACTGCGGTATGAATAGGTGACTGTGAGGCACCAATGCAGACTACTTTTGTATCAGGTCTACCTCTAGTCATCTGCTTCATTCGTAGGTCAAGTGATATCCAAAATAACCGTTTGTATGCGGCCTGCATCCATCGCATTTCCGGATTTGGTCAGTTCGATTACAATTTCTATGGGACATGAAGTACTCCACCACTAATGTCCCAAATAAATAAGCTCGCTAATAATCCTATCTAGTTCAAAAACATAGACATTCTGGTTGCCATATAATTTAGTGCCAAAGTTCAGCTTTCATGTGAGCCCTTTGTTTCAAATGTCAGCGTGACATTTGCAACCCTATATTTATCATTACCACATTCTTGCGTTTGTTTTTTTTTTTCATTCCACATAAGGAAGTTTATAATTCAGTTAAAAAAATTATCAGTAAACCTTTTTTTAACAAATTTAATAATGTATTAGCGTTTCGGCCAAGTTTTGTCTGCGTAGATTCTGGCAACATTACTAGTAGCCTATGTTCAACATACCAAATTTTATCACAATCACCGGTGTATCGTTACTAACAAACAGACGGACATAATTTATAATATAAGTGAGGATTATCTGATATTTGAACTAACGCTAAAGAAATTTTCGTTCGAGCCACACTATTTGTTTTTGCATATACTTGTAAATAAATTCTTATCGACCTTGAGTGAGCAAAGATCGTAATTTGAAGGCTTCAAAATGCAAATAAATACATGGTTTAAGTACATCGTCTGTTCACGTACGGTGTTGATAGCATCTTAGTATCTTCCTAACTATGCATGACGAATGAGATAGGACCCAAGTCTCTGCCTTGGGGGACTCCTAATTATTTTATAGCATATAAAGATCGTAGTTTCAAAATTACATATTAGTTAATACAGCGAAGACTTATTAGATATTCGTCTAGGAAGTTGTTCGCTAATGACTAGATCGCAAGGAAATATGGTCACGTAGTAAACACATTTGAATGCATATGTTTACGCTGTTTGCGTGAACCACCATGTTTGCACACCATTTAAGTTACAAGTATAGGTACATGCGTGTATAAACCGTGTGATTATATGCCGTGAGGTACCTCCCACCCGCACTGCACCAGGTGTTGTAAGAGGCCACTAAAGTACAAGAGCTGACAGATGTGGGTATATCCATCCGAAACAGTGCAGCTCAAATGCACAGGACGAGGATGGGGAGCAGCATTCCCGTCGGGATAGCTGCGCTATTTGATTGGCAACACGCTTGCGCAGCAATTATGAGCAAAAAACCTCCTTTCTTGGAGAGGCCTATGTCCAGCAGTGGACTTCCAATGACTGGTATGATGAGTATATAAAGCGAGTGATGATATTGATGACTGATATCGACATTTATAGCGATGAGTACAAAATCAACAAACCACGAGAAAGCGAATGACATAGCGAGCCATCACAGTCTAAAGATACTATAGTGTAAAAAGATTTTTTTGTAATTTTTATTTTATGATGGCAACATTGTTGTAAAGATAGACTGGCCGATTGCGCATTAGGTAGTGTTGTACCATCTGCGCCATCGGGCCCGTCAAAATATTCACGTGTTGAACATTTGTTTTTACTTTGTGCCTGATGTATTACATATGTATTTAAATATACATATATTAATATTTGTCCTTCCTCTGTTGTCTGTAATCCGTAACACAAGAGATTTCAGCGACTTATCTTGGTAAGATGTCGTAAGATTTTTTTCTCGGTCGATCTCCCGGACCTCGTAGAATAGTTTATTCTTATCATTCTCGTGTAATAAATAAATAATTATTAAAAAGGCATTGCTATATTATTTTCTAATTCACTAGATAACCCGACAGTCGATACTGAAGAAAACTATATAAGAAAAATATATTAAAACTTTCAGGTTGGACAAAGTATTAAGATCGGTTCACTGTGTAATTAATATATAAGGTTATTTTTATATATGAAGATAGCAATAGAAATGACGAATAAATTAAATGAAAAAATTTCCCCAACATCTCACATTGACCTGACTCCGTGGTATGTCGCCTAAAGCACTTGTATTACGGACGCCAGACAACAGAGGAATCACAAATATACTAATTCAATATATATGTTTAACACCCAGACACACAAGCACATCACTACCATCGGCCTCTTCGATTTTATTTTTATTTATTTACTTCGTTTAAAATGTTTTATTCTATTACTAACCGTACCGTGCCAAAAACAAATATAAGTACGAATCAAAGTTGTCCCGAACGCCTCACTCGGATACCACGTTTAAAATAAAAAGCCACGTGAGCGCCAAGATAAAAATAAATACACGCAAAGTAAACACTTTTTTTTGTAATGATGTCTCCATTTTTTTTTATCTATGAAGTGTCAGTCTCAAAGCCCACGCCGCGTTTGCCAAAGGCTTGCTAAATGACATGCGTAGACATGTCATTCAGCTGTCAGAAATAAAATGTCGCTGGCGCTTGGAGTTTCTGTTTGTTTTGCCTAGATTTCCTTCAGATTTTTTGTTTTGCTAGTGCAGGGATAAATTATACTTTCACCATCAGCTCTAGGACAAAGGTCTCCCCAAGAAATGGGTATTTTCTGTGCTGGAGTAGGGCAATTGCTTTAAAACGAGAATGGTGCTGCCATCGTCACCCTTTTATATTTAAGCTTTGATATTTTGGATGACGACTTCAGGGCGGTTCCTGTACCTCAGTCGCCGTGTACTAGACAGAATTTAATAGTACCTCTCTCTGTACCAACAGAGACAGGTACTATTATATTCTACTAAGTACTATACTATTCTGTCGGTACTCTTCAGTGCTGTGAAATGTGGCATCATTTGTTTTTGTTTTCATCTCTTTGTACAAATTTTTATAATTACCCCTTCCACGAGAAAGATGCAAGTTCGTGTTATTTTGAATTGGTATTATCTTTCATTCATCATCATCATAGCCGCCGTGAAATGTCCACTGCTGGACATAGGCCTTCCCAAAGGGAGAATTCGCTCTTAATTGCCGCGCTAGGCAATCCTGGTAGCAATCACAGAGCGCAACTTCGCGGCGGAAATGCTGCTAGCCATTACCGCCTCGTTGCATTTGAGCTACACTGTGTCTGAATACCGCCATCTGTCGATTCCGTTACCTCAATCGCCTCTACCTTTACACATTGTACAAAGGAAAGGTCCTATACTACTCTACAGGTACTACAAGTCCAATTTAATTATTCTTACGTATTTTTGAGGTTTATAACGGAAATATACATATTACCTAGCCCGTTATTTAAGGAAATATGCTGTAACCGCAGTAAATGGGACCTATTAGGCAAATATATTGTTAACGTTGTGGTTTTCTTATCAGCAACTTGCGGTTTTTTACAAACATACAAATTATATAAATATTAATGTAATTTTTATCTGTTTGTTCTTGCCTGATCAGTATCACTTATTAATTCTCCAATCTCCCTCTTACTGGGACTTCACGAATACTACACGCGCAATCTTTTCGTGCAAATCCTGCCCCCGAGTGAATACCAACCGCATTGGTACACCCAGTCTTTTTTTACCAACACTCGTGTAGCCTAAATAAGTATCCCCAACGATGGCTATTCAAGTCGAGGTCCGGTCTCGGTGTTGACCTCTGATCTCGCAAACCAACGGTCCTCAAATAGGATATGCTTCTTGTTTCTCTGCTTCTCACACAGCTTTAATGTCAGACGAAACGGCTTCGATAGCTAGCAGGATAAATATTTAAATGATTTGTTTGTTTTTTCTCGCCTGATCAGTATCACTTTTATTAAGGTCTTCTTCAGTCGCCTTCTCGCTGAGACTCCACAAACACTACACACGTATTCTCTTCGTGCAGTTCATCGTGCAGTCCCTGCCCCCGAGCGTATACCGGCCGTACTAGTGCACGCAGTCTTTTTTTTGCCAACACTCTAGTAGCCTAAATAAGTATCCCCAACGATGGCTCGAGTCTAAGTCCAGCCTCAGAGGTGACCTCTAATCTCGGTCCTTAAAAAGGATATCTTTCTCGTTTCTCTCTGTTTTTACACAGCTTTTATATCAGGTGTAGTCTACTTTTTATTTGGAAAACAGGAGTTCCCGAGGGCGAAAAGTATATTTTTTTTAGTACATATATTAGTTATATGTATAATCTAGAAATTGTAATAATGTAGCTTGCGTGCCGCGCGTACATTATGATATCTGTAAAGGAAACAGGACATGCTATGACGGTCGAAATTAAGCAAACAGATTAGTCATGCTAGTGGTAGCATTGGGCGAAATGCGATCAGAGTTTGTTAAATTTTATTTTATTTCTTATTGTCATTAACATAGGGAACATTGTGTCATTTAATAACACAAAAAAAAATCATAAAGAGCAATAGAATGTAGACAGCAGTGTGTATAATATTATTTTTTAAATTAATTTGATGTATTTCTAGTTAATTTAATATTAAATAACGTTATCTGTGCTTAATTTAATCTACATCCGTAATTCCTTTAAAACAAAGTTATCTTTTTACGTATTCTTTGCATATATATATATATTTGTACTTGTGTATATCACTGAAACCTCGTAAACGCCTGGATCGATTTTAATTCTTTTTTGTATGCGTTGGGTGGCGACTTGGTCGGTTTAGATTCACAAATCAGCCCGGCAGATGGCGCTTTAGTCGGTATCTAGTCCTCTATAAATCTACAGCCTCTTTCAGCTGTTAAAAATATAATAAGTGAACCTGGAAAGTTTATGCCGCAGAGAACAGTAGTTGGATCGTGAAAACAATTTTGAATACACATAACTGATCGCACTAAGCGATAAGGCCGCCAATTGTATTATAATTTGTAAGTTGTTTTATTTTTTTCTTAATGTAAGTTTCTGTGTACAATAAAGAGTGTATTATTATTTTTATATTTCTCAAGAGAAAACTATGAATTTATTGAATTTGGCAAGTAAATCGTCTTATACTGTAGATACACAGAAAAATTAATAGAATGGCACAAGTATGTAGGTTGTCTCTTCTCTTCTGTCATCAGAAACAATTTTATTCCTCAGTGATTAAACAATAAAAATGCCGTGGCTCATACAAATAATTCAAAAGGAAACTACGTATAATATTATGTTATTTAAATTTGTTATTTCGTGTATTGTCAATTGGCAACTATATCGAGGCACAGACTTGTTAATGATAGTAACCAGAAGGCGGTAATCAAAGCATTGTAAAGTGAAATATTAACAAAAATACTTTTATTAGCGACCGCACGTGACTTTACTCGGAATTAATTAAGTGTTATATTAATTTGCTGTAAGGTATCGGCAGAGGTAGAATAAAACCTCCATATACCAGGTGTCGTAAGAACTGACAGATGGCGGTGGGTCCATCCGAAACAGTGTAGATCAAATGCGCAGAGCGAGGATGGGCAGTAGCATCCCCTTCGCGAAAACTGCGCTTTGCGATTGCCCTTTTCCAAAATTAGTATTTCTTGGGACGGCCTATGTCCAGCAGTGGACTTCCAATGGCTGATATGATGAGGGTGATTAATTTTAGCAACACAGCGTATATCTATCACAGGCTACACTAAAAGTTAACACAGGTTTGTATATAAAATCATTTGTTATCAAAGTATGTTTGTTTTTGTTAATTTATCACAACTTCTATTAACAATTTTGTATTTCCGATTTTGCACTTATAATTAAACTACGCCGGTTGGTACCGGTGTCATAAAAAGCGACTAAAGTACCTAAACCGACAAGTGACGGTATTTCCATCCATAAACAGCGCAGCTTAAATACTACAGGATGAGGATGGGCAGCAGCATCTTCGTCGCGATGTGGCGCTCTGTGATTGACACCACGCCTGCCCAGCACGGCGATTATAGGCAAAAATCCCCCTAACCTATGTCGAACAGTGGACTTTCTATGGCTGATATGGTAATGATGAAGACTTTTAAACATTATTATTATTATTATTATAATTTATGTGTATTAAGCCCCCTTATTTATATTCTGTTGTATAGTTTAGTTTCTGTTTTGATAGATAATGGCATGAAGTCATGAAGGCTTGAAGTCCGCCATGTGTACTTTGTATTTTTGATGCGACGAAAGTTAAATAAATAAATATATAGCCATCGATACAAAATTCACATGATTTTGTCTTTACTAAAATGTTTGACATTATTTTTTTATATAATAATATAGCTATTATCTAATAATAAAAATATAGATAATATAACTAAACTAAATAAAATTGTAAAAGGGAAATATGGCTTGCGTGTTTATATATATCTTCACCAGTTTTATTGGAAATGATTAAAATATTTGACGTCTATACTGCGAAACGACTTGACAAATTTCTGATTGTCAGAATCAGGTTTTTTAAGGATCAACAGGATCGGAAAGTTTGTGGCAAAATGTGTTACCCAAGAATTGGATTTAAACTCCCGGGGGAGAAAAGGGAATACAATTCAATTTAGTACTCGGACGAATAAAATTATTGTAAAACAATACATTGGATCTTTATAGCGTGTGTGGAAAGGCAACTATCAAACAGAAAAAAAGTATTTTGTTGGTACTAGAATAATAAAAAAGAAACTTCAAATAATTGTACCTTGTAGATGGAAAATGATTTTTCTCCTTCTGATCTTCTTATTGAGTATATAAATCACAAATGAGTACGTCAATCGATTGATTCTGCCTGGTTGAACATTGATTAAAACGAACACGCCACGCACTTTATGTAGCTAGCACTTAATAACAGCCTCACAAGTGCGAAGTAAGTATTTATACACAGTCAATCTTACTATGTATATATATATATACATCAGAATGCAGATATATAACTTCAAACTGGTTTCCATAAACATATATCGATAGTCGTAAATTCAATGGTACGGGACAAAGTGCAGGTTTACATGAAGAACAAAAAGGAAAAAAAATACAATTAATTCGTTGTAACTTTATTATTTGAAAAGCCATTTTTATTAATGTTTAAGCTGTTTTTATATAATATTATTGCAATTCCTCTTTTACTATAAACTATTAACAGAACAGAAAAAAAATAAATACAAAAATGTTTGCCCATATGTCTATAACGCCAATTGATTGTCTGACCGTCAAATACTTATTTGTCGGTTTGCATTTTTATGTCTCGTACTTTGTCTATAAATTGAATTTTTTTTTGTATCCAAATTTTATGTGCCTTCATATTTCAGTTGAATAGTGAAGTAGTCGTTTTATTTAGGTATATATATATATAATGCATTATATATGTATACTAACGGCCCCGAAAGTCGTTGTCCTGATCTGATTTGTGAATCTAAACCGTCCACCCAAACGCATACAAAAATAAAACATTCAAATCGGTCCAGCTTTTAGGAGTTCTGTTACATAAACACATACAGTAAAACTGATATATATAAAGACAAATTACATAAATAAATAATGTGGCTAAACTGCATTCATCATCATTGCCGCGATGGGTAGGCGTGGTAGCAATTTGAACGTCCACCCGCAAGTGATCAGACTAGAACCTCAGCATCTCATGGATGAGGGCCATATACAACCGGTCCAATTGGTAATTTATCGGGGAGGCTACTCCAGCTGTAGACATCTTACTGCTGATAAGATAAATGACATATACTCCTCTCGACTCCCGGATAAGTCGCTTAAAGCACTTGTTAGGATAGCAGAGAACAAACGAATCACAAATATAACACCTAAATACAAATTAAACAGCCAAACAATAAACACAATATATATTTTAAATTTTTCGTTCTCATTGAGGATCGAATCTATGAACCACAAGAGAGAATCACCATCGAATGCGCCAACGGTCCGTCAACACGTCAGATCCACGCCTCGGTTTTATGAACGGGAATATGAATACATATTCCATTCGATCTGGTGCCATTGCTTTCGTCTCAAAATAAACCGGCGAAATCAAGGTTGTTCGCTAACTGCTGACGTTACGACCTTTGGACAACGGCCTTTCTTTTGCGTTGCAAATCCCAAATGATCTCAACTATTACAGCATATCCGTAACGATAAAGATTTTCTTTTCTTGTTTTTCTCGTCGTTCTATTACTTCCTCAATAATCTGTCGAGGCAAAAAATACATTCTAATTCTGTAGCTACCGTGATTAACGCGCTGAAAGAAGTTCTTCAAATGTATATTTTTTTTATGATTAAATGAAGACACAAGCAGACAGTCCTCGTGATGGTGAGCGTATTATCATAGTTTATCATTAACGCGTTGCAAACTTTGTGCCTTTAAGGTGTTTTGTCGCGTTATCCAGTGATTTCACTGCTTCTCACGCCCTTCAAACCGGAACCGATAATGCGAAGTGCTGTTTGGCGTTAGAAATAGTGAGAGTGTGGGTGGGTATTCACTTTTATAGTATACTCAATGCATTATGCTTTATGCTCGCAAATAGTAAAATAACAAATGTTAAACTGTTCAACATATTTATTTATTACACAACTAACGAAGTTATCCTTAATACTCTTATTTACAAAACTAACAATAAAATGATAAAAATATAACCAAATAGTTAAAGGCAATATACAAAATTGTCCCCAAAATGAAACCTTGTGGGACTCCAAAATGTACATACATCTCAGTATTTTGCAATTGTAACTAATTGGGTATCAAATGCTATTTTAATTACGATATTTCCAATACTATTTTAATGTTTCTGTCAGTTTGGCGTCATACCTACACACTTGGTGACGACCGTTTGCCAACGGTTTACTATGTACATATATTTACAATTTAAATCGTTATGACAAGCTGACGACAAAGGTGTTTGTTTGTCACCTTTTCTCCTATTATTATCTCAATCTCTACTAGTCAGTAAAAATAATCACCGTTACTTTAATAGGTTTTATGCGTAGAAAATGCTGAAAAAAAATTTAATATAATATTTACACAACATCTCATACGTTGACCGTTGACTCCGCGGTAAGTCGCTAAAAGCACTTGTGTTACGGACATCAGGCAACAGAGGAATCACAAATATAATACTTAAATACAAACATTCAATACCCAGACACAGGACAATAACAAATATCGTCATATAAATATTTGTCCTGGTTGGGGATCGAATCTACGACCCCTAGCGCATAAGATAAGGTCACCATCTGCGCCACTGAGCCTGTCAAAGCTACATGAAGATGTAGGCAGGAATACTGGGTAATATGGCATAATAACTTCAAGTCACAAGGTTGGCAACGAGCTAGTGTTATCCTTGTGATATAACGAGCGTGATATAGGCTGCGGTGACACTTACTATCACGCGGACTGTATGCTTATTCCCCGATCTGATTTTATAAAAAAAAAATATTCTCCATTGTCTCGTTAGCGCAACAGTAGTGCAGTCTCCAGGTTTGTGAAAGATGCGAGTTCGAGTCTCGCCTGATACCTGCAAAGTCATTTTTTTCTTAGTAAATATCATCTTAAACTTCATCATAATCACCGTTCTTTATATAATTTATACGTTCATTTGTCTCACTGATATTATTCAATTTCTCATTGTTCTCTTGAGTTGTAGAGATAACGGTTGTATCCTCAAAAAGAGGTATTTCATCAAGTCTTTCTCTATCTATTTTCTTCAAACCAGCTATTAGAAGTCCACTGCTGGAAAAGAAACCTCTCCAAGAAAGAAGGTCTTTGCCCATAATTGCCGCGCCGGGCAATTTGTTGGCAATCGCAGAGAGTAGCTTTCGCGACATCGATGCTGCTCCCCGACCTTTAAATTTGAGCTGCACTGTTTCGTATATACCGCTATCTGTCCGTTCTGGTGCCTTAGTAGCCTCTTACGACACCTGGTGCAGTGGAAGGTAATATTCTACTCTGCCGGTACCTCACGGCAATTTTTCTGTCCATTTCATCAAAGTTGAGACATCTATTAATTAAAAGGAACAAAAATACACGGTTTTTGTTCTTCATTAGTACTAGAAAGTCTGCATCTTTGTAGACAATTGTTATTTAGTTTCCATTTCATTAGTTATCATCATAATAGCATTGAACGTCAACTACTTGGCATAGGCTTTCTTAAGAACGTGGGAGTTAAGCCCATAACTGTCACGCTGGGCAGGCGTGGAGGCAATAGCAGAATGTAGATTCGACATTATAATGCTGCTGCCCATTCCTACCCTTTTGCATTTATGCCACCCTCTTCTTTTTGCCCGCACACTCCTTACAAGTGTGTGGGTACATCACAATTCTACTCTGCCACAGTCAAACTTGGGAATTATTCGAGGCAATAATGAAAGACGTGAAATAAAGTCAATGTTTAAAAATAGTATCAGCCTTCTCCGATGGTGTGTCAAGGCTAGTCACTGCATCCTTGAGACACATAAAGAGAATCTTCCCGTTCGTGTTTGCTTTGCTCCCCTCAGTGTCAGCTGTTCTAATTCTGTCTCGTTTGAAATAACGTTGCTGATTTTCGACAGTTATTTATTACTGAAATTGTAAGTGACGCGACGCTTCATTAATATTCTTTTACTACGACTCGCTTCCCGGTATTCGAATATTATAATTTTGTTGCGAGCCGACAGATGGCGGTGTATCCATCCGAAATAGCGTGGCTACCTTCACATGCCTAGCAGTGGATGCCTTATGGTTTATATAATGATGATTTTAATTAGTGTTATCTAGTTAATTATAATTTTCTCTATGCTTTGTATCTGTAAGATCTCTTTAGATAGGCACAGAGCATTCGTTGTTTGGTATTTCGTAATGAAGTACAAGTAATAGTAACATTAAACGGGTAATGAGAGCTGCAGTTGTTCATAGACCTCCCAGTTGTCAAGTAACAAGACTCTTGTATTACGTGTAAACATCTTGTTGCATATCAGTGACTGGAGCCCTATGATCTAGCCCCTGGATAATCCGGCACGCATATCAATTCAGCAAATATTTGTCAATGTTTCATTTATTTTGATTGGTTATTGTTTCGATTACAATATCACTACATAGAATAAAAAATAATGCCTCTTTCCGCTGTCTGTCTCTATGTATGATCAGATCTTAAAAACTATGTAACGGATTTCGATGCGGTTTATTAATAGACAGTGATTCAAGCAAGAGGAGGATTTATATACATGCATATAGTAGAGAAACCACATCGTAAATAGACATTTTTTTGCGATTACATTGCAATCGCTGGATGAACCTGACGAGATAGATCGAAATAGTGTACTACAGTTATTGTACACCATAAAAAGGTCTACCTGAAAGTCTCATGCGGTATATGTCTATCTCTTAGGGCTAATCCTCAAAAACTATTTTTTATCCTATAAGCCTGGTTGGAGGGGGGTGGGGTCTACAATAAAACTCACTGTATGACCTGTACTCTGTAATCCGACAGTTTATCGGATTACCGAGAACGCGCGAAACCGTTGTTGAAAAATTATTCAAGTGGGCTCGTGTTTTCCTCCTCTGACAAGTCAATTGAGGTTATGAATGCGCATGCCGATTGCGCTTGCGCACCGCTGTTTCGACGTGTTAGTAAACACTATTCCCATTCTCCGCGGTAACGACACAGTATACTACGTCACCGATTACACGGTGGGGTCGGTATGTTATCGATAATAATTGGAGGTATTGGAATAACGCGTTTGATTATAAATTACTAGCGTTCGCCCGCGGCTTTGCTCGCGTTAAATTTTAGCTTCCTACGTTGATTACAGCGAAATATCCTATATAATCTATCCTATATACACACACACATATATATATATATATATATATATATATATATATTATTTTTTTCTGTTTACACTTTGATACAAATTGTTACGATAGTGTTTATCTAAATTTAAGGCAGCCACAGTGCTTTCAAGATAAATATGTATAGTTGAGAAAGGAAAATATATGTCAGGTCTATTTTATTTATTTTTTCTTACTGTGTACAGTTTGATCCAACTTGTAAGATAGGATAGATTATATCTCAATTTATAAGAGCAATATTGTTTCCGAGATAAAAATATATACTTGAGACAGGAAAAAGTTGGTTGGGTCTATTTTTATTTATTTATTTTTTACTGTCTACAGCTTGATCCGACTTGTGAGATAGGATATTTTATATCTCAATTTATAGCAGCAATATTGATTTTAAGATAAACATATATAGTTTAGTCCTTAATTTTAATTGTGTAATTTTCTGTGTAGAAAATTACACAAATATTATTATTATATTTGGATTTCAAGTTCTCAAAACACTGAGGGTGTTTCGGTATATAAAATTCACGGGCATAGGTCAAGTGAACTTCAAGATCATGATAGGGGGAAGGAGTGTCGTCTTGCATGAACTTTCGGACAATACGGCAGGTGTTAAGAATTGCCGCTTTTTGCATAGTGATATAAATGCTTTCTGGAAAGTCAAGGGTTCGCAATGCATCAAGTAGGTGCTTAGGAATGACACCAGTGCTTGAAAGCACGAGAGGTATAACGTACACTTTATTCGTATTCCGTATTTAACTATTTCTTCCTTTAGTTTTGTCTATTTATGTATTTTTTCTGTGATAGTTCTATTATAATAATAATAATTATTATCTCAAGCGTACCTGAACATAAGAAAATAAACAACATTGGAATTGCTGATAGCAAATTTGCGTGTCTCTTCGTCGCCGAAATGCTTTGTGCTGTTCCAACATAGTGGCAGGGTTAAGAATTTCGTAATGGTGCGAGTGGTGACATGATACAGCTAGTTGCATCATGCAATGTGCATACTGACATCGTGATTACTAAATCACTCCACGGTTTATGGGGGTATATAGCTGGTGGTAGGATTTGAAGAAGTACTGCCACTTTTTATTCGGATATACGGTTCCTGTCGGGTCAAGGTCAAAAGTCAAGTTTGTTTTTCAGACAGAAGCAACGGCAACCGCCTTATGTGGCCAAACAAAGGTCGCTGAAAGTTCAGTTTCTTACCTGGTCAGTTCTGATAATAGATTAATTGAGTTCTTTTCGTTATATCAGTTTTAGTCTGTCCTCACGCGAAGCCGGTGCCAGTTGCTATATAATATATATATTGCTATATAATTCTACTCTATTGATAGTGTATATATAACCACGTAGCGCGTAGTTTTAAAGTTCTAAGCAAATATAGGAACAGACGGACTTAAATTTTTTTTATTATGTAGGTGAACGCGAAATTGGTATCTTTGTACGTTTCATCATCATATCAGCCATAGATAGACCACTGTTGGACATTGGCCTCCCCAAGATAGGGGTATTTTGCACCCATCTCCACCCTGTATATTTAAGTTGCGCTGTTTCGGATGGATATACCACCATCTACCGGTTCCGGTACTTTAGTCGTTTCACGGCACCTGGTACAGGGGGGGGTACTATTCTACTCCAGTACCCCACGCCGTTTGTAACAAACAAATTCTATAAAAAAAAATCTACAGAACGGACTTTAAAAACTGTATTAATAAAATTAAAATATCAGTAAGTTAGTAATACACTCATTTCCAAAAAAACAGGCGGATTCTGATTATAATTCTTTTAAAAAAAAATACGGTACCAAAATGATTTCAATCATTTGTACATGTTACTGGCCGATTTTAAAAATGCCGTGGTGTTTAAAACAGTACGTTCTAAATTAAAATTTTCGTTTGATGCTCGTTTTTACTGAACACTAGTTTTTATCCTACATTTTTGGTGCGAAGTTCCAAAAGATAATATCGGTTTTCATAACTTTAAGTAAATTTATATGAATTTATTTCATATTCTTAATTGTCAGTTTCATTTAGTGCTGTTTAGCTGTCATAATAATGTTAGAGAAAGTATTGCGCTGCTTGAAGAGGATTGCAGCCAATGCTTCGTGGCTCAGAGGCTAAGTGTGAGTCGCTTGACGGTTTAAAAGACCTGGCAGCGGTATCAAGACACCCGTTCCGTCGAGAGAAGGCCTGGTTCTGGAATAAAACAATGTTCCCAACCACGGTTTGATCGTTTTCTTGTGAGTCGCGCATTGAGAAATCTCGCGGCCAATATTCGCGGTCATCGCCCGGCCCGGGGCCCTAAGTTACTCCGTGAGCACAGAGTTGCCAGGCTTAAGTTTGTTAGAAATTGTGAGTCATGGACTCAAGAAGACTAGAATAGGGTATTGTTTTCCGATGAAGCCAGGATATCTCTGTTCGGTAAAGATCGACGTCGGCGAGTACTACGAAGACGAGGAGAACGCTCTTCAGAGGCTTGTTTTGAAGAAATCACACCTTATGGTGGGGGATCTGTTGTTTTAGGCAGGAATAAATTCAAAGGATCGTACAGAGTTAGTCTTAATTGAAAATGGCTCACTGACTGGACATCGATACATAACGAAAATTCTAATTCCTCATGCACAACCCGCATTGGCCGCTTTAGGCGAAGACTCAATTTTTATGGACGACAACGCTCGGGCCCACCGGTCTGGCATGTGCAAGAGGTCGGCATTTGTCGTTAGGATTGGCCAGTTCGAAGTCCCGAACTCAATCCTATAGAGCATGTCTGGGACGTTCTTAAACGACGCGTGAGATCAGTACAACCGGCTCCGCAGACCATCTTAGAGCTGAAGAATTGGATTACCGCGGAGTGGGAACGTATTCCGCAAGCAAGTATCCGGGATATCTTCGCTAGCATACCCATACGAATTCAAGCTGTGATTTAAGCTAGAGGGGGTCACACTCGATACTAAACATTTATCTGCTTTTACTTTATTTAAAGAAAAAACAAACAAAAATTTTTGTTAACTTTTACTTTACGAGCATACACTACTAGTGAACTTTAGCATTTAATGCTAACCCATAAGATTATCACAATTTTATGATAATACTGACGAAAACGATTTATTTGCTTATTAATTTACAAAATTGTGAAAGTAAAACTACCTATAATTATCAAACAAACCAAAAGTATCATTTAAAATGGTTCTTAGTTGCCTGTTTTTTTTGCAAATAAGTGTATAAGTTTTATTTCGATGTTCTTACGGGAAATAGATTCACGCAGGTGAAACCGCGAAGCGCAGCTAGTTTCAAACGTAGATAATAAGTGACCCGAGTTCGCCCCCCTTCGGCTTCTGACGTCTTTATTACAATGTAATCTGTAATATCTAGAAAATTACGTAGCACAATCTTGTGGTGATGACCTTTAATTTACTTGGAACTGTTTTTACTATAGCACATATATATGAGCACGTAAATCGATGAATAAAGATGTATATTATCTAAAACTTATTTTTAAATAAGGCTAGTTGACCCTACAGACGCTATAATACAAGCCGTGCCCCGCGGTTTTATCAGAGTTAAATTTGTATTCTAACTTTGCACCTTTTTACCTCCTTAAGGTATGATTTTCGAATGAATATTTTACACGTGTTTCAATAAAGGTCGTTTGTACTACATTTCTTTTGAATATCTTTAAAAACAGCAAGTTTTCCTACTAACTTTGCATCCCCGATTTACCTCCACAAGGGGTGAATACATATGGTGAATATAATATAACATATTTTTTAATGCTCCTGTACATATTTAGCACAAAATATACAAAAAAAAATTGAAAATGGCTCAGACGTTTAGAAGTTTATCCAGGGTAAACACTGTGACACTTAGTTTTTGTATATGTAGATTTATTATATAAAATATGTTAACCAGCGCTATTTTCATATAAACTACTTTTTGATATTTATAGTGATATTTGCAGTTTACATTTATATTAAATGTATATAATACGCGAAGCCCTTTTAAGGCTATAGATAAACTTAAAATTTAACTCAGTTAAACTTTACGCAGAAAAGCATAAAGCTTTTTTTTATGCAAAATGCACTATTAAATGTCAAATTGACCATTGAGAAATGAAAGAATTTCGAATTAAGAATTCTAGCTGGCCAGTCTAAGTAATTATCTATCTCTAAATTTCAATGCCTCTTCCTGGTCACACCTCTGTCAATTACCCGTTCCCCCCACTTCCGGGTCACATTGCATTCATTTAATGCACATTTTTGACTGGCCATTCGATCTAGCCAGCATATTTGTCCTCGATGTATCTGTCACACTCTTTTCCTGGTACAATGTGTTGTTGCGTTCCTTTTCTCACAACCTTGGAAATGGTGCGACCTGTTTTAGAGCGACTTTTTTGCGGTAGCTCTCGTGAGCTCTCTTAAAATAATAATAATTCCCACAACATCTCATACTTTGACCTGACTTTATGGTAAGTCGGTTAATGTGCTTGTTACGGATGTCAGACAACTGAGGAATCACAATATACTACTTAAATACATATATTTAACACCCAGACACATAACAAAAACACAATATATATATATATTTGTCCTGGATGGAGATCAAACCCACGCCCTTTGTTGCGCATATTTAATAATTAAGTCTGTAACGATTGATATCGTTACTAGAACCTCAAAGGTCGGTCGGCATTGGTAGTTCACTCCCACCTATTTCTACCGTAACAGTGATCGTACAATATTTTGGAGTCACAAAGTTAGCAACGCGCTAGTGATACCCTTGTGATATTACGAGCGTCTATAGGCTGCTATGACGCTTGCTATCAAGTGGGCCGTATGCTTGTTTGTCGACTTAAGGATATATGCGAAACTAGCAATGCGCCTCGGCTTTGCACGCGTGCGATATTAACACTATTAAACAATGTGTGACAAACAAGACAAGAGTGTAGATTGATTATTGATAGTCGTGCCGCGAAGTACCGGCGGAGTTAATTAGTACCTCTCTCTATATCTGATGTCGTAAGATGCGACTGAGGTACCGGAACCGACAGAGCGGTATATCCGTCCGCAACAGCACCAGGGTGAAGATGGGCAGCAGTATTCCCGTCGCAAAGCTACGCTCTGCCCAGTGCGGCAATTATGGGTAATAATTCCTTTTTTTTTGGGGAGGATGAATGACGAAGACGAATGATGGAAGTCTTCTTGATCCTCTGACGTGGATCTGTAGCTGATATGATGATGATATTATCCTTGATAGCTATAGCATATAGCATAGCTATCGGGTAGTATACTTAAAATTTAGTTGTGAACCTTAATTGAGTTACTACAGCGGCTAATTGTATACCCAGATTGTTATCGATATTTTTAATTGCCTCGTGGTAGCTCGTAGTTAAAGTAACAACAGGTAAAGGTACTATTGGATACCACTTGGGGAGGCCTATATCCAGCAATGGCAGTCCTGCAGCTAATATGATAATAATGATCATCAAAAATCCGATAGACATCCTGTGAGTACTGTCTCGGATGGATATACTGCTGTCTTCCGGTTCCGGAATTTCAGTCGCGTTTTATTGTACCTGTTATTGGGGGTGGGGATGGTTCGTCCGGTATTCTACACTGCCGGCACCTTATCTGATGATGATGGTATAAGCAAATTTAAAAATGTAGATTTAATACAAAATGTCGTATGCTTTTGTACCTCACTCTCGCTTATTTCTACCGCCAAATAGCAGTGTCCGCATTGCTGTGTTCCGGTCTGAAGGGTCAGAGAGACAGTGAATTTTCGGAGTAATGTGGTATTATATACTCAAGTCACAAGGTTGGCAACGCGTTGGTGATGTGTTTGTGTTATTACGAGCGTCTATAGGCTGCAGTGACGCTTACTATCACGCGGACTGTATGCTTGTTGGTCGACCTGGTCTATCAAAGATAATAATGACTTGTTCACGTTAAAGTAAAGATGTTCATCAACTTTCGTTAATGGAGACATCTGGGTAGTTTCTTACCCAAACACCTCACGGAGCGAAGTTTCTTCGTTTTAACTGAACCATTTTCATATTTTTTTTCTTTTAATAATATATACATCTACTTTGCAACAATTGTACATTCAGACGGGCCTGATGGCGCCTTTGTTGGTGTTCTTTTCTTGGGCGACAAAGGTGGTGGTGTAGATTCCTTCCCAGGACAAAAAAAAATCTATGCCTGGTTGTAAATAAAACATGTTTGTAAGTTCTCTGTTGTATGTCCGTAACACAAGTGATTTAAGGGACCATTTGCAAGCATTTGTTCAGTAATTGCTTATCCATACAATTCTAATGTTTGTTTTAATTATCTAGCAGAAATCAACTCACCATAATACACCTCTAACGATAGTGCTGAGCCCCATGAGAACATAGGCCGAGATACTTTCCCATGCATTCTCGCTTAATTCGATTTCTAGAATGCCTTCTGGGTTTTCCTTGTGATTATCTTTAAGGAAATACTTACCTGTCGCGAGATATATTTAAATTTTGCTACCGATGTTGTTCTTGGAAAAACATTTCTATACAATTTATTAGGTTATTTGGGGAGTTATTAGGATCGTTGTCATTATAGTAGCAATGCATTGCGGTTTCGTCCGCGTAATTCCTTACCCCGTTAATATTTAGGGATGAAATATAGGTTATGTTACCCACTGATAATCTAACTGACTATTAGTAAAAGAACTTTTGAAATCGGGCCAGTAGTTTGTGAGTTTATTTGTTACAAATGTACAAAAAAGCAAATCTATTTTGAGTTGAGATTTCTAATGTGTTTGTAATTATCATCCCATTAAAAACATAAATGTAAAATAGGGGGGCAGTTTGAATGCATGGTGGTCGGCTTTTCCGACAAAAGAATTGATATCTAAATGGGTGCCAAGCTGTGTAGATAACCTTTATATTTATTTGAGAGAACACAACACAAATCTTGTAACTCAGGATAAATTGAAGATCTAGATTTAACTTGGCGCGTTTTTATCCACTGATATATTTTATTTTCGGGTAATCAACTTATCTTCTGTATGTTATAAAAATAGTTTGCTTTTAAAAACTTCGCAGTACCGCGCTAGACACAGGCTGCATACAACCGGTCTTATTCACTATCACTTGGGTGGGAAGGGAGGGGGGATAAGTTTTCAGTAGACGTTATACGACTGATATGATTAGAAGCCGGTGGTTTCGATCTTATTTGTAGATCATAAGACCCACCAAACTATTGGTCGCGGACCAAGTAGGTACCTTATTAGTTCACAACCTAGATCCTGTAATGGGAATAAAAGTAGTCAATCAACTTAAACACTAAAATGACCTAGATATATTCGCTCATGTAATTGAGTTGAGATATTTCAACATCGCCTGCGTTTTCCTTGGTTGCAATATAATATAGGCAATCTCCGGTAATCGGATAATTAGTTTCGCTGTAGATTATGGCGAGGACTTGCTTTTACTCCTACTCACAGCTCGGTCTGTTTCTGCAGGCATAATTAGTGTCAACTGATTGATCATTGACATTTACGCCTAGACTTTTGCTTCCATCATAATAATTTCGATTGATACTCAATTGAGATATTTTTCTAGAATTACTTAAGGCCCTCGTAAATAAACAATGAATGTTGCTGAACGCAAAACTCGAGAAATGCTTAAGCAACTCAGTTATTTATTTTCGCGCATTTTCCTTAAGGCGCTCGGAACGTTTTTATATGGAGAAAATTAATGGTTTCAAAAGTAATTCGATTGAAATTCAGTATGAAGCTTCTTGATTGAAAGTCAAGAAACACGTGTAAAATATTTTAGCTATAATCATTCCTTAAGGAGACTGAACGGGGGTGCAACGTTAGTATATTATTAGGCACTCGTAAAATTTTTAATATGAAGAAAATTAATTATTTCAAAATTGATTCGATTCATTTCAGTATGAAGCATCTTCATTGAAAGTCATAAAACACGAGAAATATTTTTTCGAAAATCATCCCTTAAGTTAGTATTAAGTTCTCTAATTTTCTGAGTTATTTCAATAGTTACAATTGAGTTGTAATTTCCTAATAATAATTAATGCCGATATCCCTTTCTTTTAAATAAAATAATCGGACTTCCATTGGCATATTGCTTGTTATAAGTAGGAACTTAATACTTTTATTGTATTTATTTAAATACCTCCCGACAATCACCATCATCATGCCAGCCATTGTAATTACACTGCTGGACACAGGCCTCCCCAAAAAAGGGGGAGTTTGCCCATAATTGCGGCGCTGGCCAAGCGTGGTGGCAATCGCAGAGCGTAGCTTCGCTAAGGAAATTCTGCTGCACATCCCCGCCCAGTTACATTTGAGTTACACTGCTGCGACGGGGATGCTGCTGCCCCCCGCCTGTGCGTTTGAGCTGCAGTGTTTCGGATGGATATGCCATCTGTCGTAGTACAAGGGGAGGTACTATTCTGCCGGTAGCTCACAAGTTCTCTAAAAGTTCATCCCGGACTAACAAACAACGTGACACGAAATTTATCTATTAAAGTAGATAACTTGGATCAATTGTATTTATTGTGGACAAGTTTATCGGCCATAAAAATTTTACGACCGCAAAAGCTAGTCATTATATGTCTCTTTCTCGCGGTGAATACAAGGAAAGTTGAAAGTATTTTTAAATTATCTACCGTGACCTCAGATCGTGTGGATGGATTTTGACCTTGCAGACATATCGCGCAATATTTAGAGGGCATATTAAAAACGTCAAAGTCAAACTCAACAATACTTTATTCAAGTAGGCCCGGCCCATTAATTACAAGCACTAATGTATCGCCAATAATATAATAATAAAAAAGTATTAATAATCACATTACTATTTCCGATAAGGATGTAATCGTATGCATAATCATAGATAATTCGATGACCTCGATGACCCAAAGGATCATAAACAAACAAAAAAGATCACAAATAAATATAGTCGAGAGGGCTACAATTTTTTATCTATTCATGATAAAACTTGCAAATATTATCATCGTCATCATAACAGCCATTAGAAATCCAATGGTGGACATAGTTCTCCTCAAGAAAGGGGGAATTTTACCATAATTGTCGCGCTGGGCAATCTTCAATCAAAGAGTCTTGGCAATCGCAGAGCGTAGCTTTCGCTTTTTTTTCGCATTATTCTGCCCAGCAAGGATTTCTATACATAATAATATGAAATGATATATTCACTAAATGCATAATAAAATATACGCAACCCACAAAATAAATTGTCCGTCTGTTTGTTCGGAATGATCTTAGAAACGGCTGGACCGATTGTGGCAGATAGCTGATATTATAAGTAACTTTTTTTGACGGATCCAAAGGTGCAGATGGTAGTGATCTTGAGATGGTCGTGTGTTCGATTCTTACTCAAAGCAAACATTTATATGATAATATTTGTGTTTGTACTGCTGTTAAATATATGTATATAAGTAGTATATTTGTGTTTCCACTGCTGTTTGGCGTCCGTAACACAAGTGCTTTAAGCGACTTACCACAGAGTCAAGTCAATGTATGAGATGTTGTGGGAATGTATTATTATTTTAATATACCTCTGAAGTTAGGTTAAAATATTGCAGTTATGAGTAAAAATTATTGCAGTTTAAGATCATCTTAAGCAAAACCTTGGCCTCGCACTGTATCTGTCTGTCACCACACATTATGTTATGATAATTGGAATTCACGGACAATTAATGTGTCAAAGGCTAGTGATAAGTTAAATGTAATCCGTGGACACATTTTTGGTAAATGATAACACCAGATTTTATATCAGACCTCTTACATATCATCATACCAGCCGTTGGATGTCCACTGTTCAGATGGGCTGTCCCAAGAAAGGGAAAGTTTTGCCTGTAAGAATTAATAAATAAATGCCAACCACATCTCATACATTGATCTGATTCAGAAGATAAGTCGGTTAAAGCACTCGTGTTATTTCAATGCATATTTAACACCAAGACACAGAACAAATTTAAATTTTCATCATGAATGTTACTCGGTGGAGATGAAGCTTTCCGTTAATAAAATAATTATTTAAATTAGTCTAGTCGTTTTCAAAAGAAATCACATCAAACAAACATACTGTCAAATATTTCCTCTTAAAGTATAGAAAAAAAATGTAAATATTAGTGTTTACTAATCTGTATTTTTTACATTGAGTGAAGAGAAAATACCTCTAATTAATTAGCAATGCCCACGATTTCGTCTGCTAGAAAAAGGCTGACTGACTGACTTTGGGGCGTATAGGCGAATAACCTTCCTCTGTAAATGGACTATCGATCACTGATTTTTTTTTTCAAATCGGACCAGCGGTTTCTGAGATAAGCGCGTTCAAACAAACAAACTTCTCAGCTTTTTAATGATAAACAATAGTAATTCTCACCATATCATTGAAATCCTTTATTAAACAATAATAACGCCAACGATTACTCCGCAAAACCGGTTACAACTGGTTTAATGTTGATGTTTTTACATTTTAGTGGCATGTCGAAGATATTTTTAGACACAGATTTAAAGGTACCTTTTATCGTAATGTTACGTGGAAGATTCCGGACCAAAATTTTTAAAATAGACTAGCAGTGCCTGCGACTTCGTTTGCGTGGAGTAGTGGCCTTGGGGGGTATAGTAGCCTTCCTCGATAAATGCAATATCTAACATCGAAAGATTTTTTAAATTCGGATCAGCGGTTGCAGAGATTAGCTCGTTCAAACAAACAAACAAGCTCTTCAGCTTTATAATATTAGTATAGATATGTTTTAAAATTAAATACGTATTATCGATTTAGAAATTCTCCCACCGTTACAAAGTGACATAGGGTATATTATATTCGACATAATCATAGTAGTAGAAGAACGTCCACGTTGGACATTGGCATCCCCTAAGGTAGGTGAGATTTCGCCCGTAGTTGCCGCGCTGAGCAGGCGTGGTCGCAGTCGCAGAGCTCATCTACGCGACAAGGATACTTCTGCCCATCCCCACCCTGTATATACCGCTATTAGTCGGTTCCAGTACCTTAGTCGCCTGTTACGACATCTGGTACCTCACGGTTCCCACCATATTTCATACAATAACCTGACTCGGAGATAAGTCGTTTTAAAGCACAGTTGTTACAGACTTCAGACAACAGACTAATCAACAAACAAACACAAATTGTTTGTTATAAAATTTTCCTCCTGGCTGAGGATCGAACCTATGAACTTTGGCGCTCAAGATAGAAACACTACCAAATGCGCCGTCGCACCATGCTTAATGTTCAGAAATGATATGATGAAACAAAGAGTTTCACTTCTTTCAGCCAGGTGCTGAATGTGTAATAATGTGAGAGCGTAGCCAGGTCAAGTCGCCTATCACATTAAACGCGTCTCCCGATTGAGGAGGTTGTTTATGTGTTATCAAACAATTTGTTATCTGGTGTCAGCCAATCGACATTGGCGGTGACATTCATAGATTTTGGGTGTACTGGAGTTCTTGTTATGTAACCGGTTTGCACTGGATTTCGCTCTGTTTTTTTATCACGTGATATTTGGCAACATTATAACAGAACCAATGGCCGATGGATTCGTAAAGTCCTGCAATGGAAACCACGTCCCGGTAAGGGCAGCGTAGGGCGTCCACCCGCAAGATGGACAGACGATCTGACTAAAACCGCAGGATCGCGCTGGACATAGGCCGCATACATCCGGAAAACCGCGGGGCGCCGATTATAAACAAACAGATTTACGACGCGACATTTTTTCTTACGTCTCGCTTGATGGTAAACGTGACCGCAGCCTATAGACACCCGTGTTATCACAAGGATATCACTAGCGTGTCGCCAACCTTGTAAAATTAAAATACTATGTCACATTCACCAAGTAATTCTAGTATTGTTTTATCTCGAACACATGTTCCCTA